>CM053266.1:22717906-22790247 GCA_028583415.1 Protea cynaroides
TGAGATGAGTCTGATATGTAAGACCCGCACGCCACGAACCCGGTCTAACCTTACATTTCGTGTAGTGACCAGTCTACATATCATGGTCGAGCCAAGTGGACCAAGTGCGTGAAGAAACCCAAGACCCAATATGAAATTTAACTTAAAAACAATCAAAATGAGGGTAGGGTCTCATGCATAATAGGTAGGGTCGACCCCACCTCAACAGAAGTCCAACCCATGACTTTTTGGTCGTGGGATCGCATGGGTCTCGGATTATGTGACCCTACATCCGACCCGACCTGCGACCCTACACCCTAGGGTCTCACGTTTTAAAAAACGTAGGGTCTCAGTACATCCGACCCTAGGTCTGACTCTAGGAAAACAGCACGAACCGAAAATTAGGAAACTTTCCTAATTCCAAGGGGATCTTTCCTAAACTCAATGGGACTTATTTTGGAGGGTTTTCCTCTATAAATAGGACGTCCCGCCTCTTTCACTCCTTTAAAACCCTAATTGAAAGTGAGAGCAAGAGAAAGAGAAAGAAGAGAAGAAGAGAAGGAAACTTGAAGAAGAAGACTAAGGAAGAGGAGGAAGCTCAGAGAAACCTCTGAATAAAGGTATGAACCTAATTCCTTACCTGAATAAGAGATTCTAGAATAGTTATGAAGAACATAGGATTAGGAGAAACCCAAATCATCCATCCATGGACAAGTTTCAAGAGATTCCATGGAGGAAATCATTATGGACTATGAATAGTGTATAACTTGTAGTTTTGAGCCATAAAACAATCATAAAATGGACCATGAAAGTAAGCCAAAGGTTCCAAACATGAAATAATGGACTTTAGAATGAAAGGTCGACTCAGAATACGTGTGGTCGCACGTAGGGTCGAATGATATCCGGCCCAACAAGACCACAGGATCGACCCCATGCCCTCGGGAAGTTCCAAGAAGGGTGTGGTCGCATATAGGGTCGATTAGTATTTGACCCCACGTCCGGCCCTACCCCTAGGGTCACAGAAACTGCTACCCTAGGTGCGACCCTACCCTGCGACCCTATGATTTCAGCTAGTCTAAATATATTGGAATTAATTCTAATTAAAATCTATCGACTTGTTAGGTCTTTCTAATGATTTTAAAGGTGATTCATAAAGCTTGAATGACGATCTACTAGCAACCAAAGGTGAGGGAATAAGACCTAAACTAATTGGATAATAAAAATTATTTTTGGTTATTGAGTTCGATACCATGATTGATTGATTCTATGCGTGTATGCGTGTATGCGTGTATTGTGCATTTAACATGTCATCCAATATTCCTGCTATTACTTTTCATGCATAGTTAATTTTATTTATTTATAACATGATGATGATGATGAAGCTAGGAATAGGCATGTGAATGTTTGTGTGTGGTTAGTGTACTTGATGCGAGTAGGGCATCAGGGGGAGGACGTAACACTGTGGTTTTTCTTGGTCACCAGACTCTAGCTCTATCTCTACTCAAGTCTTGTCCACTAACATCGTCGTATCGCCATTACCTTAGCAAAGCTATTACGTCGTAGGGCATCAGAGGAGGTGGTCTCGGACCGTGTAGTCTCTGACTCTGCCAGGGGGCCTTAGCTCTATCTCTATGGACGTATTGAGGGATGCTGGGGTGAGGCCTTGGATAGACTGTTTGATATTAGGATTGGTTAGTTGCAAGCTCAGTTTGCAAGCCCTCGCCAATAGGGGCTTACGTGTTGGTATGGGTGCATGTGGTACAGCAATGCCAATACTCATTGGGTACACTGTTTCCATGGTGGGTGCATGTTGGACGGCAATGTCGATATTCATTGGGCGGCTTCACACACTCGTGTATAGAGGTGAGGCAGCCTCCGAACCTTTCTATTGTACATTGCAAACTTATGAACCAGACCAAAGATATGAATTGAATGCATGCATATGTTTGTTGCATTGTTTTGTTTACTCACTGAGCTCAAGTTGGAGAACTGACCCTCGCGCGCGTAATTCTTTTTAGTTTCTGATGCTGCAGGTATTACGGTTGAAGATTATGCCGACACGCCAACATATGACCAGGTGGCGGCTATGATGAGCAAGCTGTGAAGGACTATTGTGATACGATAAGCGAGCGTTTCAGCTGTGAATACGCTTAGTGTTAACTTTCGTATTTGGATATTTGTAATATGTATTAAATTATGTTTTGGTTACTTGGAGATAAATGGAATATTAATTATTTATCATGACTAAATCTCAGTTCATTATCTGTAAGTCTTCCGCTATTTACTTTATTATCTTTGATTAATGTGGAATATGTTTTGATTTAACAAAAATTGGGATAGCCTATTCGAGATCCTGGTTGAACCATTGGTTTATTGACGGTTCATCACACCATTCTGGTTGGTGCAGAATTGGGGTGTGACAACTTGGTATCAGAGCTCTCAGGCCTTTCCCATGAAACCTGAATAGTTCTACTAGAGTCCATGAACTGAGTTAGGATAAATTAAAAGCTTTAATACAAACACACCATAAGCACCTGTGTTGGTTGAGACAGAACTTAAACAAGACAATAATGTACATATTAAAGGTGGAACCATATATATACACAAACCGAAAGAGAAAATTCAAAACTTATCCTGATAAACGAATAATATAGGGTATGATCTATAAGTCGGGCAGTTATCTAAGTATACAAAGGATATAGTACAGTAAGAAGAAGGAAGCATCTGTAAAGCAAAAAATTTGGAATACCGAGTTGGTACTCACAAGATGTGAAACTCGATATATGACAGAGGAAGAAGAAAATGGCAGTAACGCCTAAATTCCCTGCAAAGGTAAAGGGAAGGAGCTTAGGCTAAATCCAATAGAAATAAGAGAACAATGGCCATACACCAAAAATGAGATAATTATAAAAGAAGATAAAGCTATACTCCTGGGTGACGTAGAGACTCAGAGTGAGATCCATCACACACTGATCCATTGCCCACTGAGCATTAAGAAGAGGTTGCAACTTGACCCCACCACTATTTGGGTCGAGAACGGGTAGTAAAAACTCATCTGAGTAGATGCTAAATAATGATAATCAGATTGGAGCAAATCAAAGGAGGTGAACAACCATGCCACTCCAGCCAATCACTTGGACTACCAAGTACCTTGGCTACGATTGTAATAAACTTGGCCAGACAAAATACAAGAGACCAACTATGCAAGTTGCTATGTGAATCACTATCTAAGTTGCCAATGCTACATCAACCCCTCCGAGTCAAACCAAGTACGGTGTGGATTGGTAACAATACTGTACCTCCAGCACTTGTTAGCTATAACACAGTGCCTACCATATAGCAAGTCCCAGTAATGCACACCCCAGTATAAAAGCTTGGTGCACAACAAGCAGTGTATCAAGGTGGTTACCCTTATCAGCCACCGATGTAGGGGATAGCTGCATCATGATCAAATGATCCGACAAAGATTGAAGGAATATTTTTTGAAGATGTAGCCTCATACATCTTCATCAAAGGATCAAATCTATTATGGCCATATAACTAGATAGGTTATATAGCATGCGGTGCATTATTGATTTACTCTTATGATTATAGAGGATACACATACCTGATTTTAAATTTTCATGTCTTGACAGGATACCTTCTTGATTCAACCTGTCAATTGGAGTTATAGATATTGTTTCTTTAGTATTAGTCCTGATTATACCAACCTAAGCCACTCTTATGATCGACAACATGAACAGAGATATGAACTGAATGAACAGTTAAATGTTTTATCATGTTGAGCGTACATCTTTTGATTATTACCTGATTTACTGATGTACAAAAACTTTCTCCAGATTTATTCTTATAGTGCCTTGACCAATGGCATTATATACTCGATACAACCTATAACCTTGAGGTTAAGAGTTATAGAACCTCTATTTTCCATGTATTTGGACCACTGTGCAACTTAACGACCTTTTGATGTCGGTTGGATTACCACAGATTTACTCCTGATCTTTTAAACCTAAGTTCACTAGATAAAGCAAGTGTTCGTCATTATACTAAATTGAAAGAAGGAAATGAATGGCTTTTGGATAAACATTCTGATTCTTACATTTCTCGACATCCATTGAAAATATGTTTTATGATAATGGAATTATTGGAAAAAAGATGATTGGATTCAGATCAAATGCTATAGCCAATGAATCTCAGATAAAGTAATGGATGATTAGTTTCGAGATTACTGAATGGATGGATATGGTCATGTCTATAAAAGAGTGCATGAGCAAGAAAGTAAGTAACAATCATAAGATATTTTTCGAGGTATATGAAAGAGAGATCAGGGTAGAACAGCAGTGATAAAGGAAATATAAGCTAATGAGTTTTTCAAGATATGAGATTTTGACGACAGTCTTGAAAAATCATAAGAGATGAAGGAACTACACAAGCTCTTAAGACCTTATACCAAATTTTTCTAGTTCAAGCCCTATTGAACTAGATGTTGTATTGGATGAGTGTTATTAATAATGTTCGAATCATATGGATGGACAGAATTGGATGCAACCTAAATCGACTTGAGATGGCAAACTTTGACATCATCTTGGGAATAGACTGGTTGTCTCAACACTCTACAAAGTTTTTATGTACATAGAAGAGGTTATCATTCAAGAGTAAAGACAACATATAATTTAGTTTTATTGGAAGCATGTTGCCTAAGAAGTGAAAGTTGTCACACCCCAATTCCGCTCTATTCAGAATGGTGTGATGAACCGCTAACAAATCAACGGTTCAACTAGGATCTCGAGTAGGCTATATCCGTTTTATCTAAACCCCATACATCCATATTCATAATCAGAGTAAATACACAATAGCGGAAGTCTTATAATAAAATGAACTGAGAATCTACTGTGTTATTAATAATTAAATAGAAAATTATTTTGTACCAACTGAGACATAAATAAATATCAAATACATGTCCTTAATAAATCCAAATAAGGAAAACTAGAAAAATAACTAATCGAATACACATGAGTTGCACTAGCAAGAGGAGTCATGTGTACCCACTTCCTCTTCCACTTCCATCGCCGCCACGTTCCCGTACACTGGAGCATTTACATAATCTTCAACAGTCGTACCTGCATCATCAACTAAAAATATTCGACGTAGAAAGGGTGAGCACACATCACGGCTCAATGAGTAAACAAAACAATGCAACAATACATATGCATGCAGTCAAATCATATCTTTGGTTCGGTTTAAAGTTTACACTGTGCTATAGAAAGGATAGGTGGCCGCCGCACCTCTATACACGAGTGTGTGGAAACGTCCAATGAAAATGGCACCGTCGCCCCACATGCACCCAGAATGGCACAATATACACCCCATGAAAAACGGTCATGGCTGTACCGGTTGATACCATACCAATAAATAAACCCCTGCTGGCTAGGGTTGCAAACTGGGCTCGCAACTAACCAATCCTAATGCCAAACAGTGTATCCAAGGCCTCACCCCAGCATCCCTCAGAACATCCATAGAGATAGAGCTAAGGCCCCCCGGTAGAGTCAGAGACTACAAGGACCGAGACCACCTCCCCTGATACTCTACGACATAATAGTTCTGCTAAGGTAATGGCGATACGACGACGTCAGTGGACATGACTTGAGTAGACCATGGCACAATATACACCCCATGAAGAACGGTCATGACTGTACCGGTTGATACCATCCCTACCCGTACCATATACACTGGCCAAACACAAACACTCACATGCCTATTCTTATCATCATCACCATCATCATGTTATAAATAATAAAGTAAATATGCATGAACAATTAATAGAAATATTGGATGACATGTTGAATGCATATACAAGCATACACGCATGGAATCAATATGGCATCGGACTCAAGAAATAAAAGTAGTTTATTATTAACCAGTTAGTTTAGGTCTTATTCCCTCACCTTAGCTTGTTAATAGATCCTCTTCCAAGCTTTAGAATCACCTTTATAATGTTATTATATTGCTAGAAGACCTAACAAAGTCGATAAAATTTAATTAGAATTAATTCTGAATTTAAAAACCATATTTTTAACTGGGGGTCGGAGGTAGGGTCGGAGTCATGATCGACCCCTGGTGCGACCACCCCTATTCTGGACTTCCCGAATACTGGGGGTCGATGTTTAGGGTCTGGTAGGGTCGATTGGCCATCGACCCCCTGTGCGACCCCCTGTGGGTTTTGTTAATTTTTCTGCTTTCAGTCCATTCTTCGTGTTTGGGGTCCTATGGCTTGCTATTACAGTCCATATTACACATGTTCTACGGCCTAGAACCATGATTCATTCACCTAAATGGCTTTCATGACTTCCCCATGGTTTTCCATGAAAACGTAACCATGGGTTGATGGTTTGGGACTCTCCGAGATCATACTCTCTTCATTACCTAACCTAAGGTCTGTAAAAACTCATGGAATTAGTATCCATACCTGAGAAGAATACTCCTTCTCTGCAACTCTTCTCCTTTTTGCTTTCTTCTCTTCCTTGTTTCTCTTCTTCTTCTCTTCCTTCTCTTCTCTTTCTCTCAATTCAATTAGGGTTGTAAAAGGAGTGAAAGGGGCTTAGGGACGTCCTATTTATAGAGGAAAAACTCCTAAAATAAGTCCCATTGAGTTTAGGAAAGAGTCCAACCGAAATTAGGAAACATTCCTAATTTCGTTTTTAGCGACAGCGGGGGTCAATGAGGGGGTCGATGATCCCGTCGACCCCTAACTCCTCAAGTGTCCGACCCCCTCTGTAAAGCAGGGGGTCTGACTTTCTGTCTTGGGGGGTCCGACCCTCCCTTGCTGGGTATGCGACCCTCCCCTTAATTTAAGTGTTTTTGGGTCGATTTGATACCTGGGATCACGATCTCCTTCACACCCTTGGTCCATTTGGCTCGACCATGATGGGTAAACCTAATTTAAGGTGGTAAGACCGGGTTAGTTAGATACGGGTCTTACAAAAGTTGTTCCTCTCTATGCTAAAGGCGAAGAGATGCTTTGAAGAGAAAGAAGTTGGATATATGGTATCTATGGTAATACGTAACCAAAGAAGCACCACAGATGGAAGGTATTGATGTGATGCATAAATTTCCTGATGTGTTTCTAGGAAACTTACCTGGGTTACCATCTGATCATGCGACCGAGTTCGTCACCGACTTGTTACCAAGGACGATACTTGTGTCAAAGGCACCTATAGAGTAGTTCCTATGTAGTTGAAGGGATTGATACTCAACTACGGGAGTTATTAGACAAGGGTTCTAATCGGCTAAGTATTGCATCACGGGGAGCGCCAATTCATGAAGAAGAAGGACGGTAGTGTCAGATTATGTATAGACTACCAGGGACTAAACAAGCTCACGATTCAAGAATCGATATCTACTACCTCAGATCGATGACTTGTTTAAACAGTTGCAAGGAGCAAAGGTATTTCCTAAGATTGATCTTCGATCGAGATATCATCAGCTGAAGAATTTGGACAGCGATATTCCGAAGATAGTTTTTAGAATCGAGATTGGACATTATGAGTTCCCGATTATGACGTTTGGATTAACCAATGCCCTTACATCTTTTATGGAACTGATGAACTGGGTGTTTCATGACATATTGGACACGTTGGTCATAGTTTTCATAAATGATATTTTGGTTTATTCCAAGAATGAAGCAACTCATACAACGGATCTTGGAACAGCTTCACAACAACTGAGAAGGGAAAAGCTTTATGCCAAGTCCAAGAAATATGAGACCTAATTAAACAAAGTGATCTTCTTAGATCACGTAGCATCATAAAAAGGGATTAAAGTGGACCCTATTAAGATAGAAGTAATCTTATGGTGAGAAACACCTAAAGAATATTGTGAAGATCAGAAGTTCCTTGGGTTAAGCTGGTTATTGTAGACGATTTGTAGAGGACCACTCTAAGATCGCAAAACCTCCTACCAAGCTAACCAGGAAGGGAGAGGAGTTTAATTGGACTGACAAGTGTGAAGAATGTTTCCAAACTTTAAAAACAAGGTTGATATCAGCTTCCATCTTGATCGTTCCGGTACCAGGACAACCATTTACCTTATACATTGATGCGTCTGGATTGGGTTTAAGATGTGTGCTTATGCAAGGAGAACAAGCGATTGCATATGTTTCAAGATAACTGAAGGAGCATGAAAAGAATCACCTAACTCATCACTTGAAGTTAGCAACTGTAATTCATGCAATCAAGACGTAGAGACATTATCTATACGGAGAAGGATTTTAGATTAAATTTGATTACAAAAGTTTTATTTATCTCTTCACCCAGAAAGAGTTGAACATGAAACAGAGAAGATGGTTAGAACACTTGAATGATTAGGACCGCGATATCCGATGTCACCGGTGCAAGGCTAATGTAGTAGCTAAGGCCTTAAGCAAAAAGGGAATTATGAAGTCCGAGGAAAGGTCCAGTATAAATGTTGCCTTATGTTTCACAGCAACAAATTCAGATTTAGAAGAAGAGTAACATATAACAGAAACTCGTGATGATCCAATTGAACGAGGACGTATGGATGAACTTATGGAGCAATAATTCTTCGGTTGCGCTTGTGGCATTAAAGATCATTTCTGAATTGACGGATGAAGTAGAAGTAGCAATTTTGATAAATCCTTATATAAGAACGGTGTAAGAAGATTTAGAGAAGGAAAAACCTAACCTTGACTTACTTTAGATGCGGAGACGGTACTCAGATGCAGAGGTAGATTCTGAATACCTAAAGATAAAGACTTAGATATCATGAAGAGGATAATGATAAGAGCCCATTGTACTCAATATTCAGGACATCCTAGAGTATCAATATGTATCATGACCTGAAGAGATTGTACTGGTAAAGATGAATTATAACAAATGTGGCTTCGTGTGTGTTCCAGTGTTTGAATTATCAGCAAGTAAAGGCTGAAAGACAAAGACCAACATGGCTTACTACAACAACCATCAGAGTCAGTTTGAAAATGAAACTGCATTACAATGAACTATGTCACTGATTTGCCACTGACTCTTAGAACGATTGACGCAGTTTGGGTGATTGTTGATCGCCTTAGAAAGATAACTCATTCCATTGCAATACAACCTCGGTATGCTTTGGAACGGCTAACTAAGCTATATGTGGATTGAATTTACTACCAAGCTACCATGTAAATGTTACCTATAAAGCATGGTACGGTAGAAATGTCAAATTCTTTTATTTTGGAATAAAATTGGCGAATAAGGAATTGTAAGACCTGAGTCTGTTGAAGAAACCTGTCGAGTAGCAGACAATATCAAAGAAAAGGGCCAAGATAGCTCAAGTTTCTCAGAAGAGACACCAAGACCTCGAGTTCGCCATAAGTGACAAAGTGTTCTTGAAGATATCACTTATGCATGGATTAAAAACAATTCAACGAGAAGGTAAAGTTGTATCCGATATATGTTTTGGACCTCATAAAATTTGGAGAGACGTAAAAAAGTTGTATATCAACTAGCGTTACCGCTGTCCATGTCTAGTGTGCATGACGTATTTCGCATGTCTCTATTAAAGAAGTACATTGGAGATCCATATCAAAGGTATTGACCACGGATCCACTGGATTAGATAGAAGATTTAACCATTGAAATGGTACCAGCCTAGTTCACTGGTTGAAAGGTACAATAACTCCAAAGCTGAGATAATTATTATATGAAAGTAACCTAGCGAAGACATGACGTGGAGAAGATTACATGGGAGGAAGAAGATGCAATGCGGAAATAGAATTCCCACCTATTGACTCCGAAGTAAATTCAAATTTTGAAGACAAAATTTATTTTAAGGAGGGGGAGTTGTAAGATCCGTACGTTCAAATTTCGTGGATGAAATTTCTTTTAAGGGTGGTGGAATTGTAAGACCCGCACGCCACGAACCCGATCTAACCTTACATGTCGTGTAGTGACCAGTCTACATATCATGGTCGAGCCAAGTGGACCAAGTGCGTGAAGAAACCCAAGATCCAATATGAAATTTAACTCAAAAACAGTCAAAATGAGGGTAGGGTCTCATGCATAAACAGATAGGGTCGACCCCACCTCAACAGAAGTCCAACCCATGACTTTTTGGTCATGGGGTCGCATGGGTCCCGGATTATGCAACCCTACATCCGACCCTACCTATGACCCTACACCCTAGGGTCTCACGTTTTAAAAAATGTAGGGTCTCTGTACATCCGACCCTAGGTCCGACCCTAGGAAAACAGCACAAACCGGAAATTAGGAAACTTTCCTAATTCCTAGGGGATCTTTCCTAAACTCAATGGGACATATTTTGGAGGGTTTTCCTCTATAAATAGGATGTCCCTAAGCCTCTTTTACTCCTTTAAAACCCTAATTGAAAGTAAGAGCAAGAGAAAGAGAAGGAAGAGAAGAAGAGAAGGAAACTTGAAGAAGAATACTAAGGAAGAGGAGGAAGCTCAGAGAAACCTTTGAATAAAGGTATGAACCTAGTTCCTTACCTGAATAAGAGATTCTAGAATAGTTATGAAGAACATAGGATTAGGAGAAACCCAAATCATCCATCCATGGGCAAGTTTCAAGAGATTCCATGGAGGAAATAATTATGGACTATGAATAGTGTATAACTTGTAGTTTTGAGCCATAGAACAATCATAGAATGGACCATGAAAGTAAGCCAAAGGATCCAAACATGAAATAATGGAGTTTAGAATGAAAGGTCAACTCAGAATACGTGTGGTCGCACGTAGGGTCGAATGATATCCGACCCTACAAGACAACAAGATCGACCCCATGCCCTCGGGAAGTTCCAGGGAGGGTGTGGTTGCACATAGGGTCGATTGGTATCCGACCCCACGTCCGACCCTACCCCTAGGGTTGCAAAAACAGCTACCCTAGGTGCGACCGTACCCTGTGACCCTACCCTGCGACCCTATGATTTCAGCTAATCTAAATATATTGGAATTAATTCTAATTAAAATCTTTCGACTTATTAGGTCTTTCTAGTGATTTTAAAGGTGATTCATAAAGCTTGAATGACGATCTACTAGCAATCAAAGGTGAGGGAACAAGACCTAAACTAATTGGATAATAAAAAACTATTTTTGCTTATTGAGTCCGATACCATGATTGATTGATTCTATGCGTGTATGCGTGTATGCGTGTATTGTGCATTTAACATGTCATCCAATATTCCTGCTATTACTGTTCATGCATATTTAATTTTGTTTATTTATAACATGATGATGATGATGAAGCTAGGAATAGGCATGTGAATGTTCGTGTGTGGTTAGCGTACTTGATGCTAGTAGGGCATCAGGGGGAGGACGTGACACTGTGGTTTTTCCTGGTCACCAGACTCTAGCTCTATCTCTACTCAAGTCTTGTCCACTAACATCGTCGTATCGCCATTACCTTAGCAGAGCTATTACGTCGTAGGGCATCAGGGGAGGTGGTCTCGGACCGTGTAGTCTCTGACTCTATCGGGGGGCCTTAGCTCTATTTCTATGGACGTATTGAGGGATGCTGGGGTGAGGCCTTGGATATACTGTTTGACATTAGGATTGGTTAGTTACGAGCCCAGTTTGCAAGCCCTCGCCAATAGGGGCTTACGTGTTGGTATGGGTGCATGTGGTATAGCAATACCGATACTCATTGGGTATACTGTTTCCATGGTGGGTGCATGTGGGACGGCAATGTCGATATTCATTGGGCGGCTTCACACACTCGTGTATAGAAGTGAGGCAGCCTCCGAACCTTTCTATTGTACATTGCAAACTTATGAACCAGACCAAAGATATGAATTGAATGCATGCATATGTTTGTTGCATTGTTTTGTTTACTCACTGAGCTCAAGTTGGAGAGCTGACCCTCGCGCGCGTAATTTTTTTTAGTTTCTGATGTTGCAGGTATTACGGTTGAAGATTATGCCAACACGCCAACATATGAACAGGTGGCGGCTATGATGAGCAAGCTGTGAAGGACTATTGTAATATGATAAGCGAGCGTTTCAGCTGTGGATACGCTTAGTGTTAACTTTCATATTTGTAATATGTATTAAATTATGTTTTGGTTACTTGGAGATAAATGGAATATTAATTATTTATCATGACTAAACCTCAGTTCATTATCTGTAAGCCTTCCGCTATATACTTTATTATCTCTGATTAATGTGGATTGTGTTTTGGTTTAACAAAAATGGGGATAGCCTATTCAAGATCCTGGTTGAACCATTGGTTTATTGACGGTTCATCACACCATTCTGGTTGGTGCAGAATTGGGGTGTGACATGATACCCTTGCCAAGGAGTGTTAGGAGGAGATGATCAAGTCTCAGGGTCGCGCCAAGGATCTTGAGGTGAAATTGGAAAAGCTCAAGAGGGACATCGCGGATGCTGATGTAAGGACAATGGACAAAAATGAAAATGGAGTCGCCACCTAGATAAGGTCTAGGACCTATACATAATTTTTCAAATGAAAAAAACTAATGACTCACGTAATGGATTAAGGCTTATGGTCAAGACTAGAGATACAATGGGTAAGTGTCATGTTACAATTTGGGAAGGTGTTAGGCACCCAAATTGCCTAATCTGAAGATTAGTCTCCACATACAATCCTTTCCTATTCTAATTTAAATTACAGGCAACGGCTAAACAAATTTTAATAGGTACCAGACCTAAGTTCTAGATATATCTCAATCTAGGAGCAAGCCATATAATTATGAATATAACAAGAAAGAAAAATTAAGGTGTGATATAGATCAGAAACAAAAATGATTGGATGACGGACCAATCAGCCAATCTCGAGTGACAAGTGCACAACTCTCAACACATTGACAGATAAAAATCACTTTCAACCATTAAAGCATAGTTCAAGATTTGAATGAAATGATTTTAATCTCTGAAAATGACATCCAAAAATGATTTAAAAATGGAAATAATATTAAAGTAAATAACGTAATTACTTTAGGACTGAACTCGAATGATAAGCACTCAAGCTACCTACTTATCTTAGGATAAGCCCACGAATCAAGCCCAACATAGTTCAACCGCT
This sequence comes from Protea cynaroides, assembly GCA_028583415.1. Classification (NCBI taxonomy): domain Eukaryota; kingdom Viridiplantae; phylum Streptophyta; class Magnoliopsida; order Proteales; family Proteaceae; genus Protea; species Protea cynaroides. The sequence goes on from CM053266.1 coordinate 22,730,939, forward strand.
TAGGTTGGTAAAATGGTAGATTCCTATAGCTACTAGTTAAGCTTATAGGTCATCTAGGTTTAAGGTATTGAATAGATTCCTATAGTCACTACTCAAACTGGTAGGCCATCTATGTAAAGCAATCGAATAGACCTCTACAGCCACTGGTCAAGCTGGTAGACCGTCAATGTATAGGTAAGGGTTAAAAGGGACTTCCATGCGATGATGGAATGCCTGCCCAGGGTTTTATGCGAAGATGGAGGATTGAAATTGAATTTGAAATTGAAATTGAAACTGAATTTGAATTTGAGATTGAATTTGAAATTGAATTTGAAAATATGCTTGATGATTGAAATAGTAAAGTTTGAAAAATGCAATTGGAAACAAGTATGCAAAGTGCAAGGCACATTATGATGTAAATTGGGTATTATTGCAACCCTCATTGCAATTGGACTGAGCTTGGGGGATGAGTACCTAGGCAGCCTACGTATCTCAAGGTGAGGTCTGGGAATCAAGCCCATAGTAGTTCGAAATGAACTATGCGTATGAAATGTGAAAATGACCTCTACTTGTCAACATGTGAGAGTGTGCTCTCGATATTGAAGGATAGGCATCTGAGCCTTGTGAGGACAATGGAAAATCGACGTGATCCTCCTCGGGATGGAAAATGTATATCCTGTATCGATGAAGATCGATTGTATTCTGTTGGAGTCGCCACCTAGATTAAGGTCTAGGACCTCTAAAAATGTAGCCTCACCCTAAGGTAAAACTTCTATTGACTCGTGACCCAATGTATCGGTTCTTTGGTCTGCAAGAGATCGGGTAAGTATTCAGGGTACGGTTATGGGAAGGTGTTAGGCACCCAAACCGCCCGATCAATATCGGCCTCCTAAACTTTCCTTAAATTCTAATTTTGACTGTGCTTGGTCAACTGGATGACTTCAATGGGGGATGTCCTAAACCAAGTTGCTAAGTTATTCTAACCTAGGGTTTAGCCAATCATGTTTTAAAGTAAATAAACAAGCAAATGTAATGTACAATATTATACAGTGAACCGAACCAAAGATGGTTCGATTTTGGACTGAATCTGAGACGTGTAAGACATCTCAAACTGCCTACGTATTCCAATCCTGGAAATCAAGTCCAAAAACGTAGTTCGAAATGGTTTGTGTGATTAATGATTATGGAAGTGATTTATGCATTTGCTTCAATTAGATTCTTTGTTGTTCAAGTTGAAGTTTATGCTGGATGTATGGTTGATGGGTGGCTTTGTACCGTATTTGGGATTCCCAAATTGCCTACGTATTCTAGGGTTTGCCCTAGAAATCAGGTACGACGTAGTTCAAAATTTTATGAGAGTCGGATTTGGAATGTGTACCAAAATCCTTCCAATTTTGTCAATAGGATCTAGGGATGAGACCTAAATTCCTATCATTTTTATTTGGGATGTGTACCAAATTCTTTCTATTTTTGTTAATAGGATCTAGGGATGAGACCTAAATTCCTACCATTTTTATTTGGGATGTGTACCAAATTCTTTCTATTTTTGTCAATAGGATCTAGGGATGAGACCTAAATTCCTACCATTTTTATTTGGGATGTGTACCAAATTATTTCTATTTTTGTCAATAGGATCTAGGGATGAGACCTAAATTCCTACCATTTTTATTGTTTCCATTTTTAGGTTTCTAGGGTTTCCTATCCCTTTTCATTGTGATTTTTATTTTGTAGGGTTTCATACCCTAATTATTCTCTTTATTCTAGGGTTTATTTTGCCCTAATTGCTATTTTTTATTTTTAGGGTTTCACTTTCCCTAATTATTGTTTTCTTTCCATCTTAGGGTTTCCTACCCTAATTGTTCAATTCTTTTTATTTTAGGGTGTATCTTGCCCTAATTGCTATTTTTTTTATTTTTTCTCTTTCCAAGACAAATATGGCAAATAAAAATATTCCAACTATATCAATGGTAGTATTCCAAATATAGCAGTGTTGGAAATATATTCAAATTTAGCAACAAATCAGTCAAAAATGGCAAGTGAGCATGTGAATCAATACAAACATGGTAAGTGTGCATCCAAACATGGCAGTAATCATCCAATATAGCATGTGAGCATGTGTAGCAAACAAATATGACAATAAGCATGTGTAGTATTCCAAAACTGCAAGAATCATGTAAGCATCAATATGGTGGACATGGAATCCAATGGTTCAGATCACATCATTAGAAATCAATTGATCATTCAGTGGATCAGATTTATTAATCAATGGCTCAAGATCAAAGGCCATAATTAAATCATGTGAAATAACTTAAAATCAAATGGCCATATTAAAGTTCACATTAAAAATTACACATCGATCCATTTAATTCACATAGAAATTCCAAGCATCCAATGAGACTGATAAAATTCCAACTATAGTCGGATCAATCTGATAGAAATTCCAAACATCTGACGGGATCAAATTCATGATCATTCCAATCATTCAATGGGCAAATTGATCACATTAAAATTTAAATCAAAAGAACCAATGTGTGATCATATTTTTTCTAATGTTTGGATTCAATTAAAACTTGTAATATCATATGGAAAATATTAGCATCAAATACAAACATGTGTGGTTAGGATTAAAGTCATGATGAGATGCTAGATGAAGGGTCTTGATGTGGCTTACAAGTGAGGGAGACTGCACGGCTGGGTTTGATGATGGTGTTGGTTCAGATGATAATTGGTGATGGAGAGATGGCTAGGTGTGATTGGGTGTGGTGGTGGTTTGTAAGGTAGACATGTGGTGATGGGAAACAAGTGGTTTAGATTGATGTTGGGTAGCAGATGTAGGATATCAATGGAGACTGCAACAGATTGGTCGATGATTGGGTAATGGTGATAAACAGAAAATAACAAAGGAGGGGGAGGGGCTTACCTCGAGTTGCATGGAGTTCTCTCTCCCTCAGCTTTTTCTCTTCTCTTCCTCCTCTGTCTCGTAGCTCTCTCTCTCCCCAAAACAGAAAAATCCTCCCCAAAACCGTGCCCTCTCTCTCTCTCTTATCCCTTTTTTTTTCTTTTTGGAAATCCTTTTTTCTTCTCCTCCCAAAACCGTGCCCTCTCTCTCTCTCTTATCCCCTTTTTTTTTTCTTTTGAAAATCCTCTTTTCTCTCTCCCAAAACCGTGCCCTCTCTCTCTCTCTCTTATCCCTTTTTTTTTCTTTTGGAAATCCTCTTTTCTCTCCCCCAAAAACCGTGCCCTCTCTCACACGTTTCTTCCCCTCTTTTCTCTCTCTTATCCTTTTTTTTTTCTTTTGAAAATCCTTTTTTTTTCCCCTGAAAACCGTGCCCTCTCTCCTCTCTCTTATCCCTTTTTTTTTTCTTTTTGGAAATCCTTTTTTTTCTCCTCCTAAAACCGTGCCCTCTCTCTCACGTTTCTTCCCCTCTTTTCTCTCTCTTATCCTTTTTTTTTCTTTTGAAAATCCTTTTTTCTTCTCCCTTGAAAACCGTGCCCTCTCTCTTCTCTCTCTCTCCTCTTTCCTTTTTCCTCTCCAAGATCTTTTAGATTTCATCTCAACCCTAAAGCCTCCTTCTCTTTCACGTCTCCTCTCCCTCCTCTTTCCTTTTCTTCTCCAAGATCTTTTAGATTTCATCTCCTCCCTTCTCTTTCACGTCTCCTCTCTCTCCTCTTTCCTTTTTTTTCTCCAAGATCTTTTAGATTTCATCTCCTCCTTCTCTTTCACGTCTCCTCTCTCTCCTCTTTCCTTTTTCTTCTCCAAGATCTTTTAGATTTCATCTCAACCCTAAAGCCTCCTTCTCTTTCACGTCTCCTCTCTCTCCTCTTTCCTTTTTCTTCTCCAAGATCTTTTAGATTTCATCTCAACCCTAAAGCCTCATTCTCTTTCACGTCTCTCTCTCTCCTCTTTCCTTTTTCTTCTCCAAGATCTTTTAGATTTCATCTCAACCCTAAAGCCTCCTTCTCTTTCACGTCTCTCTCTCTCCTCTTTTCTTTTTCTTCTCCAAGATCTTTTAGATTTCATCTCCTCCTTCTCTTTCACGTCTCCTCTCTCTCCTCTTTCCTTTTTCTTCTCCAAGATCTTTTAGATTTTTTCTCTTATATATAATAACATATATTATATACACATATATTTAATAACATACATATATGTATAGTATACAATATATATAATATATAAATACTATGCACATGGATGAACTGATTCGACATGGGGTGAGACCGGCTTGGGTTGATTGAGTTAAACTGATATGGGTTGAGCTAGGTTGGACCAGAGCGGCTTGAACCTGAGGTTGGGCCGGATTGATTGGAATTAATTGGATTTTCTCTCTATCATTTCATGGGTCATTTCATTTGTCATCCAAAGCATGGAATTTTTCGATGGCCTTTATTCTAAATTTTTTATGTTCATTTTGTAGAACATCAAAAATGAGGAATATAGAAACTGAAATCACCTCATTTGGAAGTAAAATGGTTAACTTATGAATTTTTGAAGTTTAAGCAGACCAATTATCGATAATTTGGCAGACCATTACCGCATGAGATCCTTCGGAAGCTTCTACAAGGAAATATTTTACGTCCACTTTGTAGAACACTAAAAATGGAACATAATGAGACAAGAATCACCTGATTTGGATATGGGATGATCAAAATATGAATTTTTGAATATTAAATGGCCATTTCTATATGTAATTTTGCATGGGACCCTTCAGAGACTTTTACCTGAGATTTTTCACGTCCACTTTGTAGGACATCACAAATGAAGAACAATGGCCTTGGAATCGTCTGAATCCGACGTAGAACGGAAAAGATATGAAGCTTTGAAGTTCTAACGATAATTTTGCATGCAAGCTTGCATGGGACCCACTGGTGACTTCTACCCGGGATTTTTTACGTCCACTTTCTAGAACATCATGAATGAAGAATAATGGTCTTGGAATCATCTGAATCCGATGTCGGATGATCAAGATATGATGATTTGAAATTCAAACAGTCCAACTTAGGATAATTTGCATGAAGGCCCCTGGGATTATTTATAATAATTTCATAAACCTCCCTTGTACGTATCATCTGACTAAAATGATCATATCTTCTTCATTTGATGTCAGAATCGAGCAATTCTGGTCTCGTTTCGAAGATAATTCTATGACCTATGAATCCATGCAAAATTATAACCCATGACCTCGCTGTGGACCCATTGAAAACTTCCTCAAATTCACAGACCCATTGAAAACTTCCTCAAATTCGCAGTCAAAAATCCAAACATTCGATCATCTTTCTCCTTTTGTTGTCCACACGCCCGCAGGGCTTTGTTTAGCTGGGATGGCAAAAATGGGGTGCTTACAAGCCTCGCTTTATTTTACATACATTCACACATCCACATTCATTTGCACATCACAAGCGTGTGAGTCCGCATTGCGAGGAAAATATTACAAAAATTATACAAATTCCAATGGGATTCACAAGTAGGGATTGGGAATCAAAACTATTAATACATTTCCTTTTCATGTTTACGAGATACATTGAAGGGGGTAGGGAGCATCCTAGTCTATCCCGCCCGTCACTACACTAGGGATGGCAAGTGTCGCATCTATAATGTGTTACCCATGTCACACCCCAATTCTAGAATAACCAGTAGTGTGATGAACCATCATGAAAATCAACGATTTGAACTAGGATCTTGTATAGGCCTTGCCCATCTTGTTAAACGAGACACATTCCATAAGCATAATCAGAGTAAATAAATAATAGCAGAAGTCTTTATTCATAATGAAATGAGTATCTAAAAATGATAATAATAATTAAATCCAATTATTCTCCATGACTCAAGACATAAAATAAAATAATCAATTACATGTCCTGGTAATCAAAAAATAACTAAACTAATTAAAAACACATTGATTGCATTTGCAAGACAGATCATGCGCTTCCTCCATAGCTTCTACGTCCATGGCCACTACGTGTCCATACATCGACGCGTTCACATAATCTTCAACAGTAGGACCTGCATCAACAATTAAAAATATTTGGCATCGAAAGGGTGAGCACACAACACGACTTAGTGAGCAAACAAAACAATGTGCAAACATATGCATGTATTCAATTCATATCTTTGGTCTAGTTTTTAAGTTTGCAATTTGCTATAGAAAGGATTGGCGTCCACTGCACCTCTATACACGAAGTGTGTGAATCCACCCAATGGATCAAACACCATTACCGTCCCACATGCATCTACCATGGAATAGAGATAGAGCTAAAGTGTCTGGATCACATACCGCCAGCACTTCCCCCGATGCCCTACCCATACCAATACGTAAGCTCCTATTGGCGAGGGCTTGCAAACTGGACTCTCAATTAACCAATCCTAATGCCATCCAATGTATCCAATGCCTCACCCCAACATCCCTTAATACGTCCATAGAACTATAGAGATAGAGCTAAGGTCCCTCGATAGAGTCAAAGACCACACGGTCTGAGACCACCTCCCCTGATGTCCTACGACATAATAGTTCTTCTAAGATAATGGCGATATGACGATGTCAATGGGCAAGACTTGAGCAGAGATAGAGCTAGAGTCAAGAGACCAGGCTAAACCACAATGCCACATCCTCCCCTTGATGCTCCACTCGCATCCAACACACTAACCATACACACAATCACATACCTATTCCAAGCATCATCATCATCATGTTATAAATAAACAGAAATAAATATACATGAGTAGAATATAATAGTAATATTGGATGACATGTGAGATACACATTACAAGCACACAAGCATAGAATCAGTCATGGCATTGGACACAATAAAATAAAACATCTTGTTTGTAAGACCCGTATCGAACTAACCGATCTTACCACCTTGTATCAGGTCTTCCTATCATGGTCAGGCCAAATGGACCAAGTACATGAAGAAACCACAAGACCAGGTATGAAATTTAACCCAAAAACAGTCAATTATGAGTGTGTGGTCGCATACCTAAACAAGTGTGATCGACCACACCTCAAAATAGTGCAACCACAGGAATTTTGGTTGTGTGGTCGCATGTTTCAAAGGGTGTGGTCGACGGGTTATGCGACCCACCTCCGACCACACGGATTCCAGACAGAACCGAATTTAGGAAACCTTCCTAATCCGAAGGGAGGTCTTTCTTAAACTCAGTAGGGCTTATTATGGAGGGTTTTCCTCTATAAATAGGACATCCCTTAGCCTCTTTCACCCTTTTAGAACTCAAATTGAAAGTGGGAGAAAGAGAAGAGAAGAAAGAGAACGAGAATTGAAGAGGAAGACTAAAGAGGAAGAAAATTCAGAGAAAACTCTGAATCTTCAACAAGCTTAAGGTATGAAAACAATCCCCATATTAAATTGAGAGCCTAGAATAGTTCATGAAAGAGATAGGATTTAGGTGAAACCTAAATCATCAATCCATGGATAAATTCCAAGAGAATCCATGGGAGGAAATTATGTGGACAAGGGATTCTGTATAAAATACTAGTTCTAAGCCACAGAACAATCATAGGAAGGACCATGATGATAAGCCAAGGGATCCAAACATGAAGGAATGGAGTTGAGGATGAAAAAGTCGATCATCACACGTGTGGTCGCACGTGTGGTCGCATGATGTGGGACCACACAAGAGTCCTAGAGATGTAAACGGATCGAATTCGGTACGGATATGATATTATCCGAATTCGAATCCGAAATTTGACAACCCCATCCGAATTCGAATTCGCATCCGACGGATTAAAATAATGAACATCCAAATTCGAATTCGCTTGTTAACCGGATTATCCGGTTAACATCCGATCCGAATCTGAAAATAAAAATAGAGTAAAATTTTTTCTTAAATATCCTAAATGTATGTTCTTCTTGTATATTTTTTTCATTTCTAATAAAAAAATTGCCACAGACTCTGACTTCCAAAAATTCTCTTCTTCTTTTTTTTTTTTTCCCCTTTCTTGATCTTCTTGTGAGGAAATACTAAAGAGACAAATCAGAAGAAAATGGTAAAAACTATAATTATTTGGCTCATATTCATGTTTGATCAAAACCTCCATCCATGGTCTTGTGCAACTAAATCTTGCCTATACAGGAACCATATGTACCCAAAATACCTCTCAAATTCATAGACACATTAAATGAAATATTTCATCTACCATAGTTGGGTTTCCATAGCCAGAGTTAGAAGCCCTAACAGGACTGAAAAGAATCGGGAACAGATATAGTACAAACAGAGAACAGTATGAAAGACTATATACACATTGGTTCTTGTCAATCAAAAAGCAAGAAAATCAAAATTTGAACTCAAATTAGAATTACTATCACATAACCTAATTGATTCGAAGCTGTAAACATACCTGAAAGCAACTCACTCCTTGTTAATTTACAATGCCTGTAATGGAAGAACTTATGGCAATGCTAAGATCTTGTCAGGTTGCGGCAGAGGGAGTTTGCCAAAGGGGGAACTGTTAAAACTGAATCAATTTGTTAAAACCCCAGTTTGAGAGTGGGAAGAGTGCTTACAGAGAGAGACGAAAGGAGACTTAAGAGTTGGAAGGGAGCACCGCTGCTGCAAGCTCAGAATCGGCGGCCGACGGTCAGAAACCTCAAGTCCTTAAACCAAGTCTAAATCCCAGTTTTTCCAAAGAGAAGCAGAGAGAGTGAGAGTCTGAGGCTAAAAGGGGCGCCGACTTAATTGAGTAGAGAGAACTCAGAGAAGAGAAGAGTGAAAGAGGCACCGGCTCAATCGAGTAGAGAGAATCAGAGAAGAGAAGAGAGAACTAAGAGAAGAGAAGAGTGAAAGAGGCGCCGACTCGATCGAGTAGAGAGAACTCAGAGAAGAGAAGAGTGAAAGAGGCGTCGACTTGATCGAGTAGAGAGAACTGAGAGAAGAGAAGAGAGAACTCAGAGAAGAGAAGAGTGAAAGAGGCGCCGACTCTCAGAAGAAATGAGGAAAACCTAAACCTCTAAAAAATCTATTTATACCTCCCAACCCTAAGGGTAAAATAGGTATTTAACTTTTCTAATCGGAGTGGATTATATCCGATCCGTTTAGGTCAAATCCGAATTCGTCTCCGCATCCGATTAAAATTATCCAAATTCGAATTCGAATCGAATCCGGATTTTCGGGTATCCATTTACATCCTTACACGAGACACACATGTCCGACCACATGGCCTCGGGAAATTTCTAGGGAGTGTGTGGTCGCACGTGTGGTCGCAGGATATGCGACAACACCTTGCGACCCCACGCCCTGTGGTCGCAGAAAGACCACAGGTGCTACCACACCTGCGACCCCTCAGTTTCTATTAGTCTAAATTCATGGGAATTAATTCTAATTTAAAATCAATAAATTTGTTAGGTTTCTTAGTTGTCTAAGAGTGAATTAAAAAGCTTGAACGAAGATCTACTATCAACCAAAGGTGAAGGAACAAGACCTAAAATAATTGGCTAATAATAAATTATTTTTATTTATTGAGTCCAATACCATGAATGATTCTATGCTTGTATGATTGTAATGTGTATTTCACATGTCATCCAATATTCCTGTTATTACTGCTCATGCATATTTAATTCCGTTTATTTATAACATGATGAGATGATGATGCTAGGAATAGGCATGTGAATGTATGTATGGTTAGTGTACTTGATGCAAGTGGGGCATCAAGGGGAGGACGTGACACTGTGGTTCATCCTGGTCACCAGACTTTAGCTCTATCTCTATCCCATGATGGGTGCATGTGGGACGGCAATGGTGTTTGATCCATTGGGTGGCTTCACACACTGGTGTATAGAGGTGCGGCGGCCACCAATCCTTTCTATTGCATATTGTAAACTTATGAACCAGATCAAAGATATGAATTGAATGCATGCATATGTTTGTTGCATTGTTTTGTTTGCTCACTGAGCCATGATGTGTGCTCACCCTTTCAACGTCAAATATTTTTAGTTGATGATACAGGTCCTACAGTAGAAGATTATATGAATGCTCCAACGTATGGGGCATGTTGCGGCGATGGATGCAGAAGCTATGATGGAGTCCCATGATTTGTCGTGCGAGTGCAACTCATGCGTCATTGATTGGATTATTTAGAAGATGTAATTGATTAATTTATTTTATTTTACGTCTTAGTCTTTTGGAAATAATTGGATACTTATTTATGATATCACTGTTAGATACTCAATTCATTAATATTAAAGACTTTCGTTATTGTTTATTTACTTTTATTATGGTTGTGGATGTATATGGTTTAAGCAAAGGGACACGACCTATTCGAGATCCTGGTTAAACTGTTGGATCATAGACGGTTCATCACATCATTCTGGTTGATGTAGAATTGGGGTGTGACAACTTCGTATCAGAGCTCTCGGGATCTGTCTATTAAACCTGTATACTTCCACAAAAGTTTGTGAACTGAGTTAGGATAAATTTAAAAGCTTTAATAAGAACATACCATAAGCACCTGTGTTGTATGAGACAAAAATTAAGAAAGAGAATAATGTACTATTAAGATGAGAAACAAGTTTCATGTACACATCGAATAAAAAACAATATATATATATATATATATATATATATATATATATATATATATATATATCCAAATCAGAGTACGGTCCACAATCCAGACAGTTACTCTGTAGTACAAGGAAAAAAGGAAAATATGCATCATGGTGCTGGAGGTGCTGGAGGAGGAGGTGTCTCGCGATCTCGATCATAATCCTCAACATACACCCTCGTAAGCCAAGCTACCTGAGTCTGGGTCACCTGGAGACTAGTTGCCAGATCGACCACCTGCTGATCAGTCACACACTGGGCCTCCCGAATCTCATGGAGCAGCCCCATCACGTCATCAAATGGTGGGTGCGAAGGACCAGCTGAGTGTGAAGGAACCCGAGAAGAGCCAGCTCCAGTGGAATGCAATGGTGATGGAGGAGGTATGGCGTCTACATCCATGAACATACGATCATCATCCTCAGCATCACCCCCATGGACCCCTGTTGCTACTGCTACTGCTGCCACCTCAGCGTCTGCTATCTCTACCCGAGTACGGGGATGCACCATAGCGTTCCTCTCCTCGTTACTAATTTGCGCATCTCACATCCCAATCTTGCAGATGGCCTCCCAGTCAAGGTCAAACAAGAAGGTATCCTCATGAATCCTCTCATCAACTAATCGACATGCAGGGGAGTGAGCAGGGTAGTGATCAAACGCCCATAGGGCAGGTTGCCCATCTGACCAGGCATCGCAACATGACGCATCATCCTAATAATAATGTATGGGAGGCAGACGGGCTGCCTAGTGCAGATGCAGTACAAGAGATACAGGGTCAATTGGGAAATCTTCTCATAGTGGCCACTCTGAGGAATCAGGTTGTGCTGAATAATCTTGCAGTACACCCGAGGTTCCGACTGTAGGTTGATTGCCTTCATCTCCCAGCGATCATCCCTAAGAATCTAGCGGTCAATCTCTACATGCATCATCAAAGATAGGAACTAGGGTTCCTTAGGTGCACAGTATACTAAGGGGCCATTGTTTGATATGCCCAGGAGATCAGCCAACTCCTGGCAGTTAAAGGAGATCTCCACCCCTTTAACATAACTAGTGATCCTGAGCTCTCTCCCCCTATCTGTATCATTTGGATCACCCACTACCTGAAGATTGCAATAAAACTGCTTCACCAGTGCAGGACAGGTGCAACCTTCATACAAGATCACAGGGAGCCAACCCATATCACCAAAGGCACCCTCCACATTAAACAAGGCTACATTAGCCAGGTTTACACAACGACCCCCTTCCACCTTTTTACGCACATAACAAGCATACTGAGCCTCTGCTTCATTAGACTGAAAGCGAATAGGATCATGAACTCTGGGAACCTTGGTGTGAGCCATGCTATCTGCAAAGACACAGACCAACAAGCAAGATATTAGTTATAAAGAAAAACTCAAATTTTTTGCATTATAACGGCATGATTTAGCCAAAAGCCTCACTTTTCACCCAAACCGTTGGGCAGGAGGACTTACATATGTTCCAAACCATCCTGCAAGGCTCATACAGTTGGAAATTTAAACTAGAAAGATCGAATTTGAAAAAATTTCTACAATTTAGAAAAATCCTGAAAATTAGGTCAAAAATGGAAAAATTCAAGTTTCTCAAAAATTAACCGATAAAACTCAAATTTTCTTGAGATCTTTCTTCCATTGGGTGGCCAATAGCAAAAGCCCCCAATAAAAATCATACGATTAAAAAAAATTTAATTTGAAGAAAACGCTATAAATGGAGAAAAACCTAGTTTTGAAAACTTAAAAAATGAGGACCAGTAGAGAACATACCTGAAGGAACGGAGCGGAGGTCGTAAATGGAAGAAAGAATCACCAAACATGAGTGGTCGACACTGTAGCAACTCAGTGGAAGCGAGTTGAGTTGAAAGCAAAAGAGAAAGTGGGAAATGACTCCAAAAATCAGGTTTAAAAACCTGATTTGGGGTCGTGTGGTCGCAAAATTCGACCAAATATGCGACCACATGACCGACCACAGGCTCTCGGTGAGCTAACAGGTCGGACCCTGTAGTCGCACATATTGTGACCACACGATCGACCATAGGCTCTCGGTGAGCTGACAGGGTTTTGTGAGGTTGCATACCCTGTGGTCGCATATATTGACCCCACCATCGACTCCACGATGGAAATTGTTGTATTTTGAGTGAATGACTTGGATATTTGAAATTTTACAATGATTAATTGGATTTTGACATGGGAATGACGTATATTATGATTGCCTCACATATTATATGATTTTTCAGACACTACCACCACCAGAAATAGGAAATGGTTGGTCGAAGAGTAACCAGGCGAGGACGTAACCCAATTCCACCACCACTACTTGTAGAGGAAAATAGCAATGAAAACCTTGGAAGACAAGAGAATCTGAATGTGGTACCACCAGGAGCTAATGACCAGGCTAGTCCTACAAACTTGCCAGCCCCACCTACAGATTTGGCTACCGCAGTGATGAACCTAGCACAGCAGCTGCAGCAAATACAGCAGGTGCAAGCCAATATGCAAGCTACTATGGGAATGGCTTTTCCAGCTGCACATACTACACCTATACCAGCCAGACAAGCTAGCACCGTACCAGGGGGTAGCAATTCGGTACCTCAAGCACCTCAAACGCCAGTTGTACAAACTCCAGTACAAAACCCTAAGGTAGCCCAAGGCAGTTACCAATATCAACCACCTATATATGGGGCCTATGCTCAGTATCAGTTGGACCATTCTCGACTGATCGAGCGTTTTTTGAAAATGAAGCCTAAGGAATATAATGACAAGCCAGCGGATCCTTTGTGGCCAGCTCACTAGATCGATGAAATAGAAAGGAACTTCATGATGATGACTGTTAATGAGGAGGAAAAAGTACTCTGTGCAACATTTATGTTGAAAAGTGATGCACACCACTGGTGGAAGTCTACTCGGAATTATCTGTTAACCAAGCACGCCCAATTGACCCAATTGACCTGGGCTATCTATAAAGAGACATTCTTTAAGAAATATTTTCCTAGAAGTTTCAGAGACACTATGGAAAGAGAGTTCCTGAGTTTGTATCGAGGACAGATGACTGTAGATGCATATCAACAGCGTTATGAAGAGCTATTTTTCTTTGCTCCCTCTAGCATGCAGGAGGAAAATACTAAAACCCGAAGGTTCGTCATGGGACTTACGGAAAGCATTCGAGAGCATGTTTTGGGGCTAGAAAAGAAAGTTTATAATGAAGCCGTATAGGTCGCTCGAGTGCTAGAATAGAGCCAGAGGGAGAGCTACTTTGCTCAAAATAGAGATATCAAAAGGCCAAATGGAAATTCATATAACAGAGGGAACACCAAAGACATTTAAACCCTTCCATACTCAAGGCTTTAATGTTGCAGCCAAGACTACTCCAACAGCCCAACCTCAACAAAAGCGAAATGGTGAAGGAGTAAAATACTATAACTGTAATCAAATGGGACATTATTCAAGGGAGTGTCCTAAGCCCAGGAAGCAGCTACAGCAAGGAAAGGTTTATGCAGTTACATTTGAGGATGCTGTCGCATCGCCTGATGTGGTCACAGGTATGACCTGAACCTTTCATTTTGTATTACCTTGTGTGAGCATGTAAACAAAATTAAAACAAATCACAGGTATTGTACCTATTAATGGCGTACCTGCCAGAGTACTCTTTGATTCTAGAGCTACTCATTCTTTTATATCTGTGTCATTTGAAAAGAAGTTAAATCTATCCCTCAGATCTTTAGACTACAAATTACTTGTACGATCGCCTATGGGATTAGAAGTAGAACTAGAAAAAGGTTATGGACCATGTCCAGTTCTTATCGGCGAGAAGATTTTGGATGCAACCTTATTTCAACTTGAGATGGCAGACTTTGACGTTATCTTGGGAATGGATTGGTTAGCTCGGCATTCTGCAAACCTATTATCTGAAGAAAAGAAAATGACATTTAAAGACAAGGAAGGAGCAGAGTTTAGTTTGTGGGAACCAGACTTCCCTGTAATTGAAAACTCATCCTCTTTGCATTAAAGGCTAGAATATACCTCGAGAAAGGAGGAGTTGGGTATCTAGTATCCATGGTTGATCTCACCAAGGAAGTACTACGAATGAAAGATATTGATGTTGTGCGTGACTTGTCAGATGTATTTCCTAAGGAACGACCAGGACTACCACCCGACCGAGTGACAAAATTCGTTATAGATTTTATACCCGGAGCCGCACCAGTATCTAAAGCACCCTATCGAATGGCTCCTACTGAACTGAAGGAACTAAAGGTACAGTTACAGGAATTACAGGACAAGGGTTATATCAGACCCAACATATCACCATGGGGAGCACCAGTAATGTTTGTAAAGAAGAAGGACGATAGTGCTTGTCTGTATATAGACTATCGTGAATTGAATAAGCTTACAATCAAGAATCGGTACTCATTGCCTCGGATCGATGACTTGTTCGATCAGTTGCAAGGTGCCAAGGTGTTCTCCAAGATTGATCTTCGATCAGGATACCATCAGCTGAAGATTAAGGAAGGTAATATCCCAAAGACAGCATTTAGAACGAGATATGGACATTATGAATTTTTAGTCATGTCTTTTGGATTAACTAACGCATCCGCAACTTTTATGGAACTCATGAATCGTGTCACACCCCAATTCGGCACCAACCAGAATGGTGTGATGAACCATCTATGATCCAACGGTTCAACCAGGATCTCGAATAGGCCGTGTCCCTTTGCTTAAACCATATACATCCACAACCATAATCAGAGTAAATAAACAATAGCGGAAGTCTTTAATATTAATGAACTGAGTATCTAACAGTGATAACATAAATAAAGTATCCAATTATCTCCAAAAGACTAAGACATAAAATAAAAAATTAATCAATTAAATCTTCTAAATAATCCAATAAATAATCTAATCAAAGACGCATGAGTTGTACTCGCACGATGAATCATGCGACTCCATCATAGCTTCTGCATCCATCGCCGCAATATGCCCATACATTGGAGCATTCATATAATCTTCTACAGTAGTACCTGCATCATCAACTAAAAATATTCGACGTCAAAAGGGTGAACACACATCATGGCTCAGTGAGCAAAACAAAACAATGCAACAAACATATGCATGCATTCAATTCATATCTTTGGTCTGGTTCATAAGTTTGCAATGTACAATAGAAAGGATAGGTGGCCGCCGCACCTCTATACACAAGTGTGTGAAGCCGCCCAATGGATTAAATACCATTGCCGTTCCAAATGCACCTATCATGGAATAGAGATAGAGCTAAAGTGCCCGGATCAAACACCGCATGACACTTCCCCTGATGCCCTACCCATACCAACACGTAAGCCCCTATTGGTGAGGGCTTGCAAACTGGGATCGCAACTAACCAATCCTAATATCAAACAGTGTATCCAAGGCCTCACCCCAGCATCCCTCAATACATCTATAGAGATAGAGCTAAGGCCCCCCGACAGAGTCAAGGACTACATGGTCCGAGATCACCTCCCCTGATGCCCTACGACGTAATAGTTCTGCTAAGGTAATGGCGATACGACGATGTCAGTGGCTAGATTCTGGAGACCAGGATGAACCACAGTATCACATCATCCCCCTGATGCCCCACTCGCATCAAGTACACTAACCACACACATACATTCACATGTCTATTCTTAGCATCATCATCACATCATGTTATAAATAAACAAAATTAAATATGCATGAGCAGTAATAACAGGAATATTGGATGACATGTGAAATGCACATTACAATCATACAAGCATAGAATCATTCATGGTATTGGACTCAATAAATAAAAATAGTTTATTATTAGCCAATTAATTTAGGTCTTGTTCCATCACCTTTGAATGATAGTAGATCTTCATTCAAGCTTTGTAATTCACTCTAAGGTCACTTGAAAACCAAACAAGTTTATAGATTTTTAATTAGAATTAATTTCCATGAGTTTAGACTAACAGAAACCGAGGGGTCGCAGGTGTGGCAGCACCTGTGGTCTCAGTTTCTGCAACCACAAGGCGAGGGGTCTCAGGGTGTGGTCGGACATACTCCGACCACAATTGCGATCACACCCTCCCTAGAACTTCCCGAGGGCATGTGGCCGGACATGTGTGTCTCGTGTGATCGCACATCAAGCGACCACATGTGCGACCGCACGTGTGATGGTCGACCTTTTACTCTAAATTCCAATCCTCCATGTTTGGTTTCCTTGGCTTATCATCATGGTCATTCCTATAATTATTCTATGGCTCAAAATTAGTATTTTATATAGAATCCATTGTCCACATAATTTCCTCTATGAATTCTCTTGGAATTTGTCTATGGATTGATGATTTGGGTTTCTCCTAAATCTTATCTTCTTCATGAACTATTCTAGACATTTAATTTAACATGGAGAATATTTTCATACCTTAAGCTTGTTGAAGATTCAAAGTTTTCACTAAATTTTCTTCCTCGTTAGTCTTCCTCTTCAATTCTCCTTCTCTTTCTTCTCTTCTCTTTCTCCCACTTTCAGGTTGAGTTCTAAAAAGGTGAAAGAGGCTAAGGGACGTCCTATTTATAGAGGAAAACCCTCCAAAATATGTCCTACTGAGTTTAGGAAAGAACCCCCTTTGGATTAGGAAGGTTTCTTAATTTCGGTTTCTGACTGGGTTCGTGTGGTCGGAGGTGGGGTCGCAGAATCCATCGACCACACCTTTTGAAATGTCCAACCACACGACCAAAATTCATGTGGTTAGACTATTTTGAGGTGTAGTCGGTCACACCTGTTTAGGTATGCAACCACACGCTCATAATTGACTGTTTTTGAGTTGATTTCATACTTAATCTTGTGGTTTCTTCACGTATTTGGTCCACTTGGCTCGACCATGATAGGTAGACCTGATACAAGGTGGTAGGACCGGTTAGTTCGATATGGGTCTTACAACTCCCCCCTTCTTATTAGAAATTTCATCCTCGAAATTTGTACATACCTATCGAGTCGAAAAGGTGAGGATATTGCTTTCGAATAGCATTCTCTTCTTCCCATGTGATCTCTTCTATATCTTGGTTTGTCCAAGTAACCTTAACATAATAAATGTCACAGTTGCGTAGACGTTGAACCTTTCAGCTGGTGATTTTAGTTGGTGCTACTTCGAATGTCAAATCATCAGTTAGACCCAGTGGATCCACTGTTATCACGTGTGTTGGATCTCTAACGTACTTCTTCAGTAATGAGATACGAAATACATCATGCACACTTGACATAGATGGAGGTAGTGCTAACTGATACACTACTTTTTCAAGTTTAGCGAGAATCTCATATGGCCCGACATATCTCGGACTTAGCTTCTCTTTCTGCCCGAATCATTTTAAACCTCGCATAGGTGATACTTTCAAGAATACCTTATCACCTACAATGAATTCAAGGTCTTGACGTCGAGTATCTGCATATTGTTTCTGATGATTCTAAGCTATTTTAACTCTTTCTTGATAATATCGACTACTCGACAAGTTTCTTCAACAAATTCTGGTTCAACGATACTCTATTCACCAACTTCATTCCAAAACAAAGGAGTTCGACAATTCCTACCATACAGTGCTTCATAGGGTGACATCTGTATAGTAACCTGATAGATGTTGTTATAGGCGAACTCGATCAATGCTAGTTTCTCATCCCATGATCCCTTGAAATCAATAACACAGGCTCGAAGCATGTCTTCTAAAATCTGAATGGTACGCTCCAACTGTCCGTCTGTCTGAGGATGGAATGCAGTACTAAACTTCAACGTTGTACCCAGCCTTCTGTAATCCTTCCCAAAACTTTGAAGTAAAGCGTGGGTCTCTATCGGACACAATGCTTTCAGGTACACCATGTAATCTGACAATATTATCCACCTATAGCTTGGCTAACCTCTCCAGGGTATACTATGGCCGTATAGCTATAAAGCGAGCTGTTTTAGTCAGACGATCTACAATCACCCAGACCGCGTCAACTACTCGGGAAGCCAATGGTAACCCAGTGACGAAGTCCATAGTGATGCAGTCCCATTTTCATGCTGGTTCTGGCAGTGGCTGAAACAATCCTGCAGGTCTTTGTCGTTCAGCCTTTACCCTTTGACAATTTAGGCATTGAGACACAAATTTAGCTACATATGCTTTCATTTCTCTCGACCAATATAATTTCTTCAATTCATGATACATCTTTGTACTTCCAGGATGTATCGAATAAGTAGTGGTGTGAGCTTCCTTTATTAGTCTGTGTCTAATGTCTAAGTTTTCTGTTTCAGGAACACATACTCTTCCTTTGTACTTCAGTACCTTTTCAACGTCCAAGGTGAACTCAGGAATAGTCCTACCTTTTTCGATGTCTTCTTGCACCGTTCTCAGATAAGGGTCTGATTTAGTAGCGGCTTTCACTTCATCTATTATATCAGGTACAATCTTCAATATTACGAACATATTTAAAAATCGATGAATAAACCCTGGGTTGGTTGATCCGCCCGGTGTATCTATCACGAACTGCTCATTTCCATGATGGAATACCTTCCCTGTAACACACATTGTCGCAGTCGTGTTAACCTTCCTTGGGATTTTAGCATTGGTTTTCTGCTTAGCACATCAGCAACTACATTAGCCTTCCCTGGATGATACTGGATATCGCAATCATAATCCTTCAATAATTCCAGCCATCTTCTTTGTCTCATGTTCAATTCCTTTTGATTAAAAAGATAAGTGAGACTCTTATGATCTGATTTAATCCAAAATTTCTCTCCATACAAATAATGTCTCCATATCTTGACAGCATGTACTACTGTTGTTAATTCCAAGTCATGAGTGGGATAGTTCTTCTCATGTGTCTTCAGTTGTCTTGAAGCATACGCAACTACTTGTTCTCATTGCATAAGCACACATCTTAAACCCAACCCAGACGCATCAATGTATAAGGTAAATGGTTGTCCTGGAATAGAAATAGTCAAGATGGAAGCAGATATCAATCTAGCTTTCAATGTTTGAAAACCTTCTTCACATTTGTTGGTCCAAACAAACTTTTCTCCTTTCTTAGTCAAACTAGTGAGAGGTACGGCGATCCTGGAGTAATCTTCCACGAATCGTCAAAATACCCAACTAGACCTAGGAAACTTCTGATTTCTGCAACACTCTTAGGTGCTTTCCACTTCACAATGGCTTCAATCTTGCTAGGATCCACTTTAATTCCCTCAGCGGATACTACATGGCCTAAGAAAGCAACCTCATCCAGCCAAAACTCATACTTTGTAAATTTGACGTAAAGCTTCTCTTTTCTTAGTCGCTGCAGAGCGGCTCTTAGATTCATGACATGCGTTTCCTTGTCCTTGGAGTAGACCAATATATCATCAATAAACACAATGACTGACGTATCCAACATATCATGGAATACCCGATTCATGAGTTCCATAAAAGTTACGGGTGCATTAGTTAATCCAAAAGACATGACTAAAAATTCATAATGTCCATATCTTGTTCTAAATGTCGTCTTTGGAATATCTTCTTCCTTAATCTTCAACTGATGGTATCCTGACCGAAGATCAATCTTGGAGAACACCTTGGCACCTTGCAACTGATCGAACAAGTCATCGATTCAAGGCAACGGATATCGATTCTTGATTGTAAGCTTATTCAACTCCCGATAGTCTATACACAATCGAACGCTACCGTCCTTCTTCTTCATAAACAATACTGGCGCTTCCCATGGTGATATGCTGGGTCTGATATAACCCTTGTCCAGAAATTCCTGTAACTGTACCTTTAGTTCCTTCAGTTCAGTAGGAGCCATTCCATAGGGTGCTTTAGATTCTGGTGCGGCTCCGAGTATAAGATCTATAACGAACTCTGTCGCTCGATCGGGTGGTAGTCCTGGTAGTTCCTCAGGAAATACATCTGAAAAGTCACGCACAACATCAATATCTTCCATTCGTGGTACTTCCTTGGTGAGATCAACCACGGATACTAGATACCCAACTCCTCCTTTCTCGAGGCATTTTCTAGCCTTTAATGCAGATATGATGAGTTTTCGTTTAAGGAGAAGTCTAGTTCCCACAAAACTAAACTCTGCTCCTTCCTTGTCCTTAAATGTCAATTTCTTTTCTGTACATAATAGGTTTACCGAATGCCGAGCTAACCAATCCATTCCCAAGATAATGTTAAAGTATGTCATTTCGAGTTGAATCAGGGTTGCATCCAAAATCTTCTCGCCGATAAGAACTGGACATGGTTCATAACCTTTTTCTAGTTCCACTTCTAATCCCATAGGTGATCGTGCAAGCAATTTATAGTCTAAAGATCTGAGGGGTAGATTTAGCTTCTTTCCAAATGACACAGATATAAAAGAATGAGTAACTCCAGAATCAAGAGTACTCTGGCGGGTATGCCATTAATAGGTACGATACCTGTGATTTGTTTTAATTTAGTCTACATGCTCACACAAGGTAATACAAAATGAAAGGTTCAGGTCATACCTATGACCACATCAAGCGATGCGACAGCATCCTCAGATGTAACTGCATAAACCTTTCTTTGCTGTAGTTGCTTCCTGGGCTTAGGACACTCCCTTGAATAATGTCCCATTTAATTGCAGTTATACCATTTTACTCCTTCATTATTTTGCTTTTTTTGAGGTTGGGTTGTTGGAGTAGTCTTGGCTGCAACATTAAAGCCTTGAGTACGGAAGGGTTTAAATGTGTTTGTGTTCCCTCTGTTATATGAATTTTCATTTGGCCATTTTATACCTCTATTCTGAGCAAAGTAGCTCTCTCTCTGGCTCGATTCTAGTACTCGAGCAATCTGCACGGCTTCGTTATAAACTTTCTTTTCTAGCCCCAAAACATGCTCTCGAATGCTTCCCCTAAGTCCCATGACGAACCTTCGGGTTTTAGTATTTTTCTCCTGCATGCTAGAGGGAGCAAAGAAAAACAGTTCTTCATAACGCTGTTTATATGCATCTACAGTCATCTGTCCCTGATACAAACTCAGGAACTCTCTTTCCATAGCGTCTCTGAAACTTCTGGGAAAATATTTCTCAAAGAATGCCTCTTTATAGATAGCCTAGGTCAATTGGGCATGCTTGGTTAACAACTAACTCCGAGTAGACTTCCACCAGTAGTGTGCATCGCCCTTCAGCATAAATGTGGAATACAGTTTTTTTCCTCCTCATTAACAGTCATCATCATAAAATTCCTCTTCATTTCATCGATCCAGTGAGCTGGCCACAAAGGATCCGCTGGCTTACCATTATATTCTTTAGGCTTCATTTTCAGAAAACGCTCGATCAGTCGAGAATGATCCAACTCATACTGAGCATAGGCCCCATATATAGGTAGTTGATACTGGTAATTGCCTTGGGCTACCTCAGGATTCTGTACTGGAGCTTGTACAATTGGCGTTTGAGGTGTTTGGGTACCGTGTTGCTACCCCCTGGTACTGTACTCTCTTGTCTGGATGGCATAGGTGTAATATGTACAGCTGGAAAAACCATTCCCATAGCAGCTTGCATATTGTCTTGTACTTGCTGTATTTACTGCAGCTGTTCTGCCAGGTTCATAACTGTTGTAGCCAAATCTATAGGTGGGGCTGACAAGTTTGTAGGATTTGCCTAGCCATTAGCTCCTGGTTGTGCCATATTCTGATTCCCTTGTTCTTCAGGATTTTCATGGCTATCTTCCTCCACAGGTGGTGGTGGTGGAATTGGGTTACGTCCTCGCCTGGTTACTCTTCGTCTAGCCATTTCCTGTTTCGGTGATGGTAGTGTCTAAAAAATCATAGAACATGTGAGACAATCATAATATAAGTCATTCCCATGTCAAAATCCAACTAATCAATGTAAAATTCCAATTTTCCAAGTCATTCAGTCAAAATACTGTATTTTCCATCGTGTAATCGATGGTGGGGTCGCACTATGTCCGACCACAAGGTGTGTGACCTCACAAAACCCTGTTAGCTCACCGAGAGCCTATGGTCAATCGTGGGGTCGGAATATGTCCGACCACAGGGTCCCACCACACGAGGTCTGTCAACTCACCCGAGAGCCTGCGGTCGATCGTGGGGTCGGTTGTGTGGTCACAGATTTGGTCGAATTTTGCGACCACACGACTCCAAATCAGGTTTTTAAACATGATTTTGAAGTCATTTCCCACTTTCTCTTTTTCCTTCAACTCAACTCGCTTCCACTAAGTTGCTACAGTGTCAATCACTCGTGTCTGGCGATTCTTTCCTCAATTCATGACCTCCACTCCGTTCCTTCAGGTATGTTCTCTACTGGTCCTCATTTTTAAGCTTTCAAAACTAGATTTTCCCCATTTATAGTGTTTTCTTCAAATTAAAATTTTTTAACCGTAAAAATTTGATTTTTATTGGGGGCTTTTGCTATTGGCCACTCAATAGACGAAAGCCCTCAAGAAAATTAGAGTTTCATCAGTTGATTTTTGAGAAACTTGAAATTTTTCATTTTTGACCTAATTTTTGGGATTTTTCCAAATTGTTGAAATTTCTTCAAATTCGATCTTCCTAGTTTAAATTTCCAACTATATGAGCCTTGCAGGATGGTTTGGAACATATGTAAGTCTTCCTGCCCAACTAGTTGGGTGAAAAGTGAGGCTTTTGGCCAAATCACGCCATTATAATGCCAAAATTTTTGAGTTTTTCACTATATCTAATATCTTGCTTATTTATCTGTGTCTTTGTAGATAACATGGCTCACACCAAAGTTCCCAGAGCTCATGATCCTATCCGCTTCCGGTCTAATGAAGCAGAGGCTCAGTATGCTCGTTATGAGCGTAAAAAGGTGGAAGGGGGTCGTTGTGTAAACTTGGCTAATCTAGAGTTGTTTAATGTAGAGGGTGCCTTTGGTGACATGGGTTGGCTTCCCATGATATTGTATGAGGCTTGCACCTTCCCTGCTCTGGTGAAGCAGTTTTATTGCAACCTTCAGGTAGTGGGTGATCCAAATGATACAGACAGGGGTAGAGAGCTCAGGATCACCAGTTAGGTTAAAGGGGTGGAGATCTCCTTTAACTTCCAGGAGTTGGCTGATCTCCTAGGTATTTCAAACGACGGCCCCTTGGTATACTGTGCACCTAAGGAACCCCAGTTCCTATCTTTGATGATGCGTGTAGAGATTGATCGCCAGCTTCTTAGAGATGATCACTGGGAGATGAAGGCAATCAACCTACGGTCGGAACCTCGGGTGTACTGCAAGATCATTCAGCACAACCTGATTCCTCAAAGTGGCCATTATGAGAAGATTTCCCAGTTGACCCAGTATCTTTTGTACTGCATCTGCACTAGGCAGCCCATCTGCCTTCCATACATTATTATCAGGACAATGTGCCGTGCTGCGATGCCTGGTCAGATAGGCAACCTGCTCTATGGGCTTTTGATCACTACCTGCTTACTCGCCTGCATGTCGACTTAGTAGATGAGAGGATTCATGAGGATACCTTCTCGTCTGACCTTGACTGGGAGGCCATCTGCAAGATGGGGATGCGGGATGTGCAGGTCAACGATGAGGAGAGGAACGTTATGGTGCGTCCCCGTACGGGTCGAGATAGCAGACGCTGAGACGGCAGCAGCAGCAGCAGGAGTCCATGGGGGTGATGCTGAGGATGATGATCGTATGTTCATGGATGTAGACGCCATACCTCCTCCATCACCATTGCATTCCACTGGATCTGGCCCTTCTCGGGTACCTTCCCACTCAGCTGGTCCTTCGCACCCACCACCAGATGACGTGATGGGGTTGCTGCGTGAGATTAAGGAGGCCCAGCGTGCGTCTGATCAACAGATGGCCGATCTGGCAGCTAGTCTCTAGGTGACCCGGACTTAGGTAGCCTGGCTGACTAGAGTGTATGTTGAGGACTACGATCGAGATCGCGAGGCACCTCCTCCTCCAGCACCTCCGGCTCCATGATGCATTTCTTTTTACTTTTTTCTTGTACTACAGAGTAACTATCCGGATTGTGGACCGTACTCTGATTTGGATATATATATATATATATATATATATATATATATATATATATATATATATATATATATGGTTTTTATTCAATGTGTATATGAAACTTGTTTCTTTGTTTCTTATCTTAATAATGCATTATTCTCTTTCTTAATTTTGTCTCATACAACACAGGTGCTTATAGTGTTCTTATTAAGGCTTTTAAATTTTATCCTAATTCAGTTCATGAACTCTTGTGGAAGTATACAGGTTTAATAGACAGAGCCCGAGAACTCTGATACCAAGTTGTCACACCCCAATTCTGCACCAACCAGAATGGTGTGATGAACTGTCTATGATCCAACGGTTCAACCAGGACCTCGAATAGGCCATGTCCCTTTGCTTAAACCATATACATCCACAACCATAATCAGAGTAAATAAACAATAGCGGAAGTCTTTAATATTAATGAACTAAGTATCTAACAGTAATAACATAAATAAAGTATCCAATTATGTCCAAAAGACTAAGACATAAAAAAAAAATTAATCAATTACATCTTCTAAATAATCCAATAAATAATCTAATCAAAGATGCATGAGTTATACTCGCACGACGAATCATGCGACTCCATCATAGCTTCTGCATCTATCGCCGCAACATGTCCGTACATTGGAGCATTCATATAATCTTCTACAGTAGTACCTGCATCATCAACTAAAAATATTTGTCGTCGAAAGGGTGAGCACACATCATGGCTCAATGAGCAAAATAAAACAATGTAACAAACATATGCATGCATTCAATTCATATCTTTGGTCTGGTTCATAAGTTTGCAATGTGCAATAGAAAGGATAAGTGGCCGCCACACCTCTATACACGAGTTTGTAAAGCCGCCCAATGGATCAAACATCATTGCCATCCCACATGAACCCATCATGGAATAGAGATAGAGCTAAAGTGCCCGGATCAAACACCGTATGACACTTCTCCTGATGCCCTACCCATACCAACACGTAATCCCCTATTGGCGAGGGCTTGCAAACTAGGCTCGCAACTAACCAATCCTAATGTCAAACAGTGTATCCAAGGACTCACCCCAACATCTCTCAATACGTCCATAGAGATAGACCTAAGGCCCCCCGACAGAGTCAGAGACTACACAGTCCGAGACCACCTCCCCTGATGCCCTACGACGTAATAGTTCTACTAAGGTAATGGCGATACGACGATGTCAGTGGATAGGACTTGAGTAGAGATAGAGCTAGGGTCTGCTGACCAGGTTGAACCACAGTGTCGCGTCATCCCCCTGATGCCCCACTCGCAGTACACTAACCGCACACATACATTCACATGCCTATTCCTAGCATCATCATCACATCATGTTATAAATAAACGGAATTAAATATGCATGAACAGTAATAACAGGAATTTTGGATGACATGTGAAATGCACATTACAATCATACAAGCATAGAATCATTCATGGTATTGGACTCAATAAATAAAAATAGTTTATTATTAGCCAATTAATTTAGGTCTTGTTCCCTCACCTTTGATTGATAGTAGATCCTCATTCAAGCTTTGTAATTCACTCTTAGATCACTTGAAAACCTAACAAGTTTATAAATTTTTAATTAGAATTAATTTTCATGAGTTTAGACTAACAGAAATCGAGGGGTCGCAGGTGTGGCAGCACCTGTGGTCTCAATTTCTACGACCACAGGGCGTGGGATCGCAGGGTGTGGTCAGACATACTCTGACCACACGTGCGACCACACCCTCCCTGGAAACTTCCTGAGGGCATGTGGTCGGAGATGTGTGTCTCGTGTGGTCGCACATCATGCGACCATAAGTGCGACCACATGTGTGATGGTCAACCTTTCACTCTCAATTCCAATCCTCCATGTTTGGATTCCTTGGCCTATCATCATGGTCTTTCCTACAATTATTCTATGGCTCAGAATTAGTATTTTATACAGAATCCATTGTCCACATAATTTTCTCCATGGATTCTCTTGGAATTTATCCATGGATTGATGATTTGGGTTTCTCTTAAATCCTATCTTCTTCATAAACTATTCTAGGCATTCAATTTAACATGAGGAATGTTTTCATACCTTAAGCTTGTTGAGGATTCAGAGTTTTCTCTGAATTTTCTTCCTCTTTAGTCTTCCTCTTCAATTCTCCTTCTCTTTCTCCCACTTTCAGTTTGAGTTCTAAAAGGGTGAAAGAGGCTAAGGGACGTCCTATTTATAGAGGAAAACCCTCCATAATATGCCCTATTGAGTTTAGGAAAGAACCCCCTTCGGATTAGGAAGGTTTCCTAATTTCGGTTTCTGACTGGGTTCATGTGGTCGGAGGTGGGGTCGCAGAATCCATCGACCACACCTTCTGAAATGTCCGGCCACACGACCAAAATTCATGTGGTTGGACTATTTTGAGGTGTGGTCGGTCACACCTGCTTAGGTATGCGACCACACGCTCATAATTGACTATTTTTGGGTTGATTTCACACCTGGTCTTGTGGTTTCTTCACGCACTTGGTCTACTTGGCTCGACGATGATAGGTAGACCTGGTACAAGGTAGTAAAACCGGTTAGTTCGATACGGGTCTTACAAATCGGGTATTCCATGATATGTTGGATACGTCAGTCATTGTGTTTATGGACGATATATTGGTCTACTCCAAGGACAAGGAAACTTATGTCATGAATTTAAGAGCCGCTCTGCAGCAACTAGGAAAAGAGATGTTTTATGCCAAATTTACAAAGTGTGAGTTTTGACTAAATGAGGTCGCTTTCTTAGGCCATGTTATATCCGCTAAATGAATTAAAGTGGATCCTAACTAGATTGAAGCCATTGTAAAATGGGAATTGTAAAATGGGAAGCACCTAAGAGTGTTGCAGAAATCAGAAGTTTCCTAGGTCTAGCTGGGTATTACCGACGATTCGTGGAAGATTACTCTAGAATCACCGTACCTCTCACCAGTTTGACTAAGAAAGGAGAAAAGTTTGTTTGGACCGATAAATTTGAAGAAGGTTTTCAAACATTGAAAGCTAGATTGATATCTGCCCCATCTTGACTATTCCTATTCCAGGACAACCATTGACCTTGTACACTGATGCGTCTGGGTTGGGTTTAGGATTTGTGCTTATGCAAGGAGAATAAGTAGTTACGTACGCCTCAAGACAACTAAAGACACATGAAAAGAACTATTCCACTCATGACTTGGAATTAGAAGCAGTACTACATGCTGTCAAGATATGGAGACATTATTTGTATGGAGAGAAATTTCAGATTAAGTCAAATCATAAGAGTCTCACTTATCTTTTTAATCAAAAGGAGTTAAACATGAGACAAAGAAGATGGCTGAAATTATTGAAGGATTATGATTGCGATATCCAGTATCATTCAATGAAGGCTAATGTAGTGGCTGATGCACTAAGTAAAAAAGCAATGATAAAATCCCAAGGAGAGGTTAACACGACTGCGGCAATGTGTGTTACAGGAAAAGTATTCAATCATGGTAATGAGCAGTTCGTGATAGATGCACCGGGTGGATCAACCAACCAAGGGTTTATTCATCAGTTTTCAAATATGTTCACAACATTGAAGATTGTACCTGATATATTAGATGAAGTGAAAGCCTCTATTAGATCAGACCCTTATCTGAGAACTGTATAAAAAGACATCAAAAAAGGTAGGACTAATCCTGAGTTCACCTTGGACGTTGAAAAGGTACTAAAATATAAAGAAAAAGTGTGTGTACCTGAAAATGAAAACTTGGATATTAGACACAGACTAATGAAGGAAGCTCACACCACCGCTTATTCGGTACATCCTGGAAGTACGAAGATGTACCATGATCTGAAGAAATTATATTAGTGGAGAGTAATAAAAGCAGATGTAGCTAAATTTGTGTCTTAATGCCTAAATTGTCAGAGGGTAAAGGCTAAAAGGCAAAGACCTACAGGATTGTTGTAGCCACTGCCAGAACCAGCATGGAAATGGGACTGCATCACTATGGACTTCGTCACTGGGTTACCATTGACTCCCCGAGTAGTGGACGCGGTCTGGGTGATTGTAGATCGTCTGACTAAAACAGCTCGCTTCATAGCTATACGACCATAGTATACCCTAAAGAGGTTAGCCAAGCTATATGTGGATAATATTGTCAGATTGTATGGTGTACCTGAAAACATTGTGTCCGATAGAGACCCACACTTTACCTCAAAGTTTTGAGAAGGATTACAGAAGGCTATGGGTACAACGTTGAAATTCAGTACTGCATTCCATCCTCAGGCAGACGGACAGTCGAAGCATCCCATTCAGATTTTAGAAGACATGCTTCGAGCCTGTGTTATTGATTTCAAAGGATCATGGGATGAGAAACTAGCACTAATTGAGTTCGCTTATAACAACAACTATCAAGCTACTATACAGATGTCACCCTATGAAGCACTGTTTGGTAGGAAGTGTCGAACTCCTTTGTTTTGGAATGAAGTTGGTGAACGAAGTATCGTTGGACCAGAATTTATTGAAGAGACTTGTCGAGTAGTCGATATTATCAAGGAAAGAGTTAGAACAGCTTAGAACCGTTAGAAACAATATGTAGATAATCGACGTCGAGACCTTGAATTCGTCATAGGTGATAAGGTATTCCTGAAAATATCACCTATGCGAGACTTAAAACGATTCAGACAGAAAGGGAAGCTAAGTCCGAGATATGTCGGGCCATATGAAATTCAAACTAAACGTGAGAAAGTGGCGTATCAGTTAGCACTACCCCCATCTATGTCAAGTGTGCATGATGTATTTCATATCTCCTTACTGAAGAAGTTCGTCAGAGATCCAACACACGTGATAACAGCAGATCCACCGGATCTAACTAATGATTTGACATTCGAAGTAGCACCAACTAAAATTACCAGTCGGAAGGTTCAAAGTTTACGCAATCGTGATATTTATTATGTTAAGGTTACTTGGAGGAGCCAAGATGTAGAAGAGATCACATGGGAAGAAGAGAATGCTATGCGAAAGTAATATCCTCACATTTTTGGCTTGGAAGGTATGTGCAAATTTCAAGGATGAAATTTCTAATAAGAGGGGGGGAGTTGTAAGACCCGTATCGAACTAACCGATCTTACCACCTTGTATCAGGTCTTCCTATCATGGTCGGGCGAAGTAGACCAAGTGCATGAAGAAACCACAAGATCAGGTATGAAATTTAACCCAAAAACAGTCAATTATGAGTGTGTGGTCGCATACCTAAACAAATGTGATCGACCACACCTCAAAATAGTGCAACCACAGGAATTTTGGTCGTGTGGTCGCATGTTTCAAAGGGTGTGGTCGATGGGTTCTGCAACCCCACCTCCGACCACATGGATTCCAGACAGAACCAAATTTAGGAAACCTTCTTAATCCAAAGGGGGTTCTTTCCTAAACTCAGTAAGGCTTATTTTGGAGGATTTTTCTCTATAAATAGGACGTCCCTTAGCCTCTTTCACCCTTTTAGAACTCAAATTGAAAGTGGTAGAAAGAGAAGAGAAGAAAGAGAAGGAGAATTGAAGAGGAAGACTAAAGAGGAAGAAAATTCAGAGAAAACTTTGAATCTTCAACAAGCTTAAGGTATGAAAATATTTCTTATGTTAAATTAAGAGCCTAGAATAGTTCATGAAAGAGATAGGTTTTAAGTGATACCCAAATCATCAATCCATGGATAAATTTCAAGAGAATCCATGGGAGGAAATTATGTGGACAATGGATTCTATATAAAATACTAGTTCTAAGCCATAGAACAATCATAGGAAGGACCATGATGATAAGCCAAGGGATCCAAACATGAAGGAATGGAGTTAAGGATAAAAAAGTCGATCATCACACGTGTAGTCGCATGTGTGGTCGCATGATGTGCGACCACATGAGACACACATGTCCGACCACATGCCCTCAGGAAGTTTCCAGGGAGGGTGTGGTCACACGTGTGGTCGCAATATATGCAACCACACCTTGCGACCCCACGCTCTGTGGTCGCAGAAACTGAGACCACAGGTGCTGCCACACCTGCGACCCCTCAGTTTCTGTTAGTCTAAATTCATGGGAATTAATTCTAATTTAAAATATATAAATTTATTAGGTTTTTAAATGGTCTAAAAGTGAATTACAAAGCTTGAACGAGGATCTACTATCAACCAAAGGTGAGGGAACAAGACCTAAATTAATTGACTAATAATAAACTATTTTTATTTATTGAGTCCAATACCATGAATGATTCTATGCTTATATGATTGTATTGTGCATTTCACATGTCATCAAATATTCCTATTACTACTGCTCATGCATATTTATTTCCGTTTATTTATAACATGATGAGATGATGATGCTAGGAATAGGAATGTGAATGTATGTGTGTGGTTAGTGTACTTGATGCGAATGGGGCATTAGGGGGAGGACGTGACACTGTGGTTCATCCTGGTCACCAGACTCTAGCTCTATCTCTACTCAAGTCTTGTCCACTGACATCGTCGTATCGCCATTACCTTAGCAAAACTATTAAGTCGTAGGGCATCAGGGGAGGTGGTCTCGGACCGTGTAGTCTCTGACTCTGCCCGGGGGCCTTAGCTCTATCTCTATGGACGTATTGAGGGATGCTGGGGTGAGGCCTTGGATACACTGTTTGACATTAGGACTGATTAGTTGCGAGCCCAGTTTGCAAGCCCTCGCCAATAGGGGCTTACGTGTTGGTATGGGTAAGGCATCAGGGGAAGTGTTATGCGGTGTTTGATCCGGACACTTTAGCTCTATCTCTATTCCATGATGGGTGCATGTGGGACGGCAATGGTGTTTGATCTATTGGGTGGCTTCACACACTCATGTATAGAGGTGCGGCGGCCACCAATCCTTTCTATTGCACATTGTAAACTTATGAACCAAACCAAAGATATGAATTGAATGCATGCATATGTTTATTGTATTATTTTGTTTGCTCACTGAGGACGTCGAATATTTTTAGTTGATGATGCAGGTCCTACAGTAGAAGATTATATGAATGCTCCAATGTACGGGCATGTTGCGGCGATGAATGCAGAAGCTATGTTGGAGTTGCATGATTCGTCGTGCGAGTGCAACTCATGCGTCTTTGATTAGATTATTTGTTGGATTATTTAGAAGATGTAATTGATTAATTTATTTTATTTTATGTCTTAGTCTTTTGGAGATAATTGGATGCTTATTTATGATATCACTGTTAGATACTCAGTTCATTAATATTAAAGACTTCTGTTATTGTTTATTTACTCTGATTATGGTTATGGATGTATATGATTTAAGCAAAGGGACACAGCCTATTCGAGATCATGATTGAACCATTGGATCATAGACGGTTCATCACACCATTCTGGTTGGTGCAGAATTGGGGTGTGACATTGTTATTATCCAATTAATTTAGGTCTTGTTCCCTCACCTTTGACAATGTTCGATCTTCTCCAAGCTTTGTAAATCACTTTTAACCACTTGGAAACCTAAGAAATTTATGGATTCTAAGTTAAGGTTCAAGTTCATCAATTACAGTAGTTAGAGCTCTAATCTAGAGTCAAACAGACTTCCAGAGACTGAGTGGTCGCAGGTGTGGCTGCACCTGTGGTCTCAGTTTTTGAAACCATAGGGTATGTGGTTGACACATGTGGTCACATATCATGCGACCATACCCTCTGGGACCTTCCCGAGAGCGTGTGGTCTATCATGTGTGCCACGTATGGTCGACCATAGCTATAACCACACGAGTTTTGGTTGACTTTCACTCTCAGTCCAACCCCTTCATGATTCTATTCCATGGTTTATCATTAAG
Source organism: Protea cynaroides (assembly GCA_028583415.1). Taxonomy (NCBI): domain Eukaryota; kingdom Viridiplantae; phylum Streptophyta; class Magnoliopsida; order Proteales; family Proteaceae; genus Protea; species Protea cynaroides. The sequence continues at coordinate 22,763,283 of CM053266.1, forward strand.
GTCCTTCCTATGATTGATCTATGGCCTTAAATTCTTAATTTTATACAGTTATTTACCCTAACCTACTTTCCATGGATCTTTCTTGAGTTTTTATCCATGGGACTCATGGTTGAGATCCTACTTTGATTCAACATCTCAATTTCGATGGAAGGTCCTATTCTAGGTGTTCTACTGCTAGAGAGAATGGTTTCATACCTTAAGCTTGTTAGAGAATTAGAGCCTTCTCTGCAACTCTTCCTCCTAGCCTTTTATTCCAAGCTCCTTCTCTTTCTCGTTTTCTCTCTCTCTCTCTCTCTTTCAATTTGGGTTCTAAAAGAGTAAGATAGGCTATGGGACGTTCTTAATATAGAGAAAAACTCTCCATATAAGGTCACAATCCAACTAGGAAAGAGATCCCATAGTTTTGAAAAGTTTTCAAAACTCAGAGTCGGTCATACCATCGTGTGGTCGCACGTGTGGTCATAGAATCCGTCAACCACACATCCCAAATATGTGACCACACCTCCCAGAATTGGGTGGTCTCATTTTTCTTTCGTGTGGTCGACCATTCCTGCTCAAGTATGCGACCACACACTCCTAATTAGCTGATTTTGGGTCAATTTACATACCTAGCCTTGTGGTTCCTTCACGCACTTGGTCTGCTTGGTTTAACCACGATAGGAAGACCTGATACGACATAGTAAGACCGGTTTAGTAGAGTATGGGTCTTATAAACCACCCACATCAGATAATCATGGGTGCACGATGGCCGAACCCATATACCACATAAAACAAAGACATAGAGTTTAGGGGCGTTGCCTGCCTGTGAGTAGAGGTGGTATTTAAGAAAGAAAAGCCTGCTTGCTTCCAATGCCGTGCAAAATATCAGCTCGATAGTATATTTGGTGTTTGGAATTTAGCAAAGATTTCACGAGAGGATGGACCAAATCGTCGCCAAGGACTGAATCCACCGTAAGTTGTCGCCATTACCAAATCATCGCCAATGAAACCAAAATGAAACTTAGATCTCTGCAAAACCGAATCGAATCCATCATTGGAATTTCTATCGCTATACCAGGCTACCGCCATCACCGTCGCACCAAGCTACCGCCGTCACTATTGCACCAAGCTACCGCCGTCGTAGTCGCATAAAGTGTCGTCGCCGTCACATCAAGTCACCGTCGCCGTCGCACCAAGTCACCGCTGCTACTCCTTCTTCTTCCTCCCTCTCTCTGTTCTCGACTCTCTCTCTCTCTCTCTTCTTACTCTTTGTTTGCTCTCCTCCGATTTCCAATGGAAAATGAAAATATCTTTTAGTTATTGCTTTTTATATTTTTAATTTATTTAGTTTCTAGATTCTTCTTTAAAACTTCTTTATTTCGTTGGTATTATTATTGCTTATTTTTTATTTCTTAAGAAACTTGTAAGACAAGTTTCCTTCTTTTGTGTTCTTATTACAACCTTGCCATTCAACCATATTAAATAAACATTTGATATCTTGTTTGATTAACTACAAATTTTGACTTTATTATATTGATTATTTATTTATTTATTTTATTTATTTTATATATGTGTATATTTACTTTATGTTTTATTTCATTTATTTATTTAAATTCACTAATTTATTTTGGCTTAAAAAAGAAAAAGAAAAAATAAAAATTAAAAATTAATTAAACCAAATTTATTGGCAAAAATTAAAGCACCTACTTAAAAAAAATTTACTCGGAATTTTATAAAACTAAACAAATTTGTCTGACAAAATTGAAGTGTCTACAACTGAGAATGAGAAGACCAAACTGGAGAAAGAACGGGTGATGCGGAAGAGCGAGCTGATCAAAACAAGAGGGCGTATTAGAAGATAAGGAATACCCAAGGTCGCCTAGAGGAGGAGCTCCATAGCCCCAAAAATATTGTCGTTGTTGCGAAAAAGGTTATTGAAGACGAGCATATCACTTACAAGGTTGCCCTTACAAGGCTCGCAGCTTCTTCCGAGGATTGGGTTGGGACTACTGGGAAGAAGGCAGTGGAGGACTTCAAGGCTGGAGTTGAATATAAAAATATTGTTACTGAGTTTTTGTTGAAGCTGGTGGTGCTCATGCTGATGGAGATCCGAGATTTTGTCTGGGCGAGATATCCTTAACTTGATCTCTCGCCGATTGGTGCCTTCCAGAAGCTCTTTGGTTCTGTTGTGTCTCCTAGGGTGTCCCCTCTTCTGGTTCTTCCTTCACCTATTGGCCAACCTTTTACCATGCCCCTGCAAGTTGGGCCTGAGGACCAGCCTCTTCTCCCATTGCCGAGGCATGAATGAAATCCTGATGTTCATTGTTGGTTTTTTTTTTTTTTTTTTTTTTTTTGTACACACCTGTATTCTTTCAAATGAATGAAGATGCTTTTTTCCACCTTCTTTGCATGCAAAATTTCGATGTAGCTTTTTATCCCTTAGAATAATTATCCACCCTCTGAGCTTCGAGGCCCTTGGAGTAGCCGAGGGTATCGAAGATAACTCTTCCCTTAGGATAATTATCCACCCTCCGAGCTTCAAGGCCCTTGGGATAGCCAATGGTGTTGAAGATAACCCTGTGTGATTGAGGTTCTTGTCGATGGAATCGACCCTCCATGCTTCGGTGCCTCGACTATGTCTTTGGTGCTGAAGCTAAATTTTATCCGTTAGGATAATTATCCACCCTCCGAGCTTTGAGGCCCTTAGGGTAGCTGGGGGTGTCGAATATAACCCTTCGTGACTAAGGTTCTTGTCTACGGAATCGACCCTCCATGCTTCGGTGCCTCAACTCTGTCTTTGGTGCCCATGTTTTGATGCCTCGACTGTGTCTTTGGTGCTAAAGCCAACTTTTATCTCTTAGGATAATTATCCATCCATTGAGCTTCGAGGCCCTTAGGGTAGCTGAGGGTGTTGAAGATAACCCTTCGTGACTGAGGTTCTTGTCAACGGAATCGACCCTCCATGCTTCAACGCCTCAACTATGTCTTTGGTGCCCATGTTTTGACGCCTCGACTATGTCTTTGGTGCTGAAGCCAATTTTTATCCCTTAGGATAATTATCCACCCTCCAAGCTTTGAGGCCCTTGGGGTAGTCGAGGGTATTGAGGATAACCCTTCGGGACTGAGGTTTTTGTTGACGGAATCAACCCTCCATGCTTCGGCGCCTCGACTGTGTTTTTGGTGCCCATGTTTCAATGCCTCGACTGTGTCTTTAATGCTAAAGCCAACTTTTATCCCTTAGGATAATTATCCACCCTCCGAGCTTCAAGGCCCTTGGGGTAGCCAAGGGTGTCAAAGATAATTCTTTACATTAAATAAGTCATGTTTCTTGCAACCAAGTATCTTTATTGATTTTTACTTGATTTATATTATTTTATGAATAAAATTTTCGTAGGTTCAACGCATTCCACATCCTTGGGATGGCCTCGCCATCCATCCTTTGAAGGTGGTATGCCCCTATCCTCGTTGTTTTGACCACTTTGTATGGTCCTTCCCAATTCGGAGTCAACTTTCCTTGTCTTACGGGTTCCGAAGCTGAAGCCTTCCTTAGAACTAAGTCACCTACTTGGAACAGTTTTTCCCTCACCTTTTTGTTGTAGTGACTAGCAACTTGAGCCTGGTACGCGACATTCTTCAAGTGGGCTACTTCTCTCACTTCCTCCAAGATATCAAGGCCCACTAGCATATTTTCCCAATTTGCCTCTTCATCGAAGTTGGCTGTTCAGAATGATTAGTGGACGACCTCAATGGGTACGACTACTTCTGTCCCATGGCTGAGCATTAAGGGTGTTTCCCCCTTGGGTGTTCAACTAGTTGTTCTATAGGACCAGACGACGCTAAGAAGTTCTTCTACCCATTTCTTTCTTTCTTCTGCCAACCTATCTTTTAGCCTACTTAGTATTTCTTGATTTACCACCTCTTCTTGTTTGATTCTCTTTTTCAGTCCCTCGAGGATAGTCCTGTTAGTGACCTCGACTTGGCCATTTGCCTTGGGATGATGCACGAGGTGAAATATTGTGCTATCTTGTATTCTTTACAGAAGCATCGAAATTTGTTTGAGTCAAATTGTTTCCCGTTGTCCATAACCACCACCTGTGGTATCCCATACCAGTATACCACAGAAAGTTTGAGGAATTTAGTTACCTTTAAAGCTGTGATCTTGGGCATCGGCTCAACCTCTATCCATTTAGTGAAGTAATCGATAGCTACAATCAGGAATTTACTTTACTTTAGCCCTATGGGGAATGGCCCTACGATATCCATCCCCATATGGCAAAGGGGATTGGGCTCACAATCGGTTACAGCGGTGTAGCCGGTTGTCACTGAATCTTGGCATGCCTCTGGCATTGTATGCATTTCCTTACATATTCCTCGCATTGCTTCACAATACTAGTGAAGTAATAACCATGTTTGACTAGTTTTTATGCTAGTGTCCAACCCGCTTGGTGGCTACCATAGAACCCTTCATGTACATCCTCAATAGCTTCTTTAGCCTCGAATGGTCGCAGGCATCTCAACAGAGGTAGAGAATACGCTCGCTTATATAGAACATCTTCATACACAATGTACCACTTTGCCCTGGTTTGTATCTTTCTTGCTTCTTTATGGTCATCTGGGAGTATTCTATTTTTTAAAAAGTCTAGGATCGGATCCATCCAGCATGGCTCATTTGTGTGTATATTGATTTTGACTTCTGGGGTGATGCTTGGTTTGTCCAGTCGATTCAGGTAGATTGAGTTATCAGCAAATGGCAAATCCTTACTCAAGAGTTTGGACAGTTGGTCCACCTAGGTGTTGTCCTTTCCATTGATGCTTCTGATTTCAAAGTTTTGGAAGGTCACCGTTAGCTCCTTAACCTTTTCGAGGTATGTTTGGATCTTTGTAACATTTGCCTCGTAGTCTCCTGTCACCTGTTTGACTATAACTTGATAGTCATTGTGAGCGGAGATGCGAGTAACCATAAGACATTTCGCCAGCTGAAGCCCTGCAATCATTGCTTCGTATTTGGCGTCATTGTTGGTAACAACAAAATTAAACTTTATCGCACTCTTGATTTTGAAGCCTTCTGGGCTGATTAAAACCATCCCTGCCCCTGCCTTATGTTCGCTGGATGCTCCATCGACAAACAGGGTCCAAGGTGGCGAGGCTGGTTCAGGAGCAGGAGTCGGCGATCGTATTTGTATGGCCATATTAGGGTCATCTGGATCGTCTACCAATGTGCTTTCATTCAGAAAATCAGCCAAGGCCTGGGCCTTGATTGCAGTCCTTGGCTTGTAGTGGAGGTTGAATTTTCCAAGCTCTACAGCCCAATTGATCATCTTTCCTGACACATCATTCCTTGCGAGGATCTTTTTCAGAGGCTTTATTATCAGAATCTCAATTGTATGGTCCTGAAAGTAAGGCCTCAGCTTTCTTGCGGCAGTTACCAATGCCAGAGCATGCTTCTGTATGGCTTGGTATCGAGTTTCTACATCTAGCAGCATCTTATTCACATAGTATATTGGTCGCTGCATCTTTTAGACCTCTTTGACCAATACTGCACTAACTGCTACAGATGAGACAACCAAGTAAAGCTAGAACTCATCCCCTATCTCAGGTTTCACTAATACTGGTGGGGTCGATAGGTATTTCCTCAACTCCCTGAACGCTTGCTGGCATTCTGGAGTCCAATTCGAACTTTTTATTCCCTTTGAGTGTTTGGAAGAATGGCATGCACTGATCTACCGACCTGGACATAAAGCGTCCAAGGGCTGCAATCCTCCCTGTCAGTTCCTGGACTTGTTTTATATTTTTAAGTGGCTTCATATCTTGTATAACCTCTATTTTTATAGGATTGGCCTCTATCCCTCGTTGGGATAGCATAAATCTGAGGAATTTTCTAGATAGCACCCGAAAAGCACATTTGATAGGGTTTAGCTTCATATTATGTCTTCGAAGCACTCCGAAGGCCTTGGGAGATTGTCAATGTGTGTCATCATCTTCAGGCTCTTTACTAGGAAATCATCGACATATACTTCCATATTTCTTCATATCTGATCCTTGAAGACTTTATTCACCAGGCGTTGGTAAGTAGCTCCCTCATTTTTCATGCCAAAGGGCATAACCTTGTAACAATATGTCCCCTGGCTGGTGATGAAGCTTGTGCTTTCTTCAGCTTCCTTACTCATTGGGATTTGATTGTATCCAGAGTAAGCATCCATGAATGAAAGTAATTCATGGCCTGATGTGGCATCTATTAATTGGTCTATCAAGGCAGGAGGTAGCTATCTTTTGGGCATACTTTATTGAGGTCAGTGTAATCAATACATATTCTCCATCGATCCTCCGATTTTGGCACCAATACAACATTGGACAGTCATTCGGGATACTTCACCTCTCTAATAAACCCGGCCTGAAGGAGTTTTTCAACCTCCTTGTCTATTATGTCCTACATGTCAGGTGCAAAGCTTCTCTTTTTCTACCTCACAGGTTGATGCTGAGGATCCACGGCCAGGTGATGCTCCATGAGACTCCTGTTGATTCTGGGTATATCTGCTACTGACCATGCAAATACATCTGCATTCTCCTTGATGAAGGAAATGAGTTCATCCCTCATTTTTCCCTGCAAAGTGACACCAATTTAGAACGTGCGTTCAGGTTGATCTTCTAAAAAGGGAATCTAGATCAGTCTTTTTGCAGGGGTTCCCCGATGGGGAGCTCCTTTTTTAGGATTTGGGTCATCCCTTAGATCCTTTAATATGATGGATTGAACCGAGGCCTTTCCTTTCTTCTTGGAGCTTTTGGTAGCTTCTTTGCCCTCGATGGGGTTCGAGGTACCAAGCATTCTTCCTAACTCAATGTCATAGCACTGTCTTGAGATTTTCTGATTACCTTGGCATTCCCCAGTCCCGTGATCAGTAGGAAACTTGATAACCTAGTAGTAAGTTGATAGACAACTTTTAAGACGGTGCAGAGAGGGCCGTCTGAGGACCACATTGTAACTAGCTTAGAGATCGACCACCAAAAACTCTACATTTATGACCCTCCAAGCCAGCTTGTTTCCAATCATGAAAGGTAGGCGAATCCCTCCCTTCACACAGATAGAATCTCCAGTGAAGCCTGTCAAAGTGTGGATTGCAAGTCCTAGCATTTCATTGGTGAAATTCATCCTTTGAAAAGTATGATAATAGAGGATGTCAGCTGCGCTTCCAGTATCAACCATAATTCGACTAACGTCGAAATTTGCTATGTCCGTAGTAATTACTAGAGCATCCTCATGGGGTGATACTACATTTATCAGGTTATCATCACTGAGGATCATGAGATCCCCTGTCCTCGACTTTTTTAGAGCAAATTTCACATCATCTACCTCCCTAGCATGGGCTTTTGTTGATTTGGTCGAGATGTTACCTGCTGTCGATCCTCCAATAATCACATACTTCTCTGGTATGACCAGATGTACCTTCTAGACAAGGCGGGCAAGGTCTGAAGTGATGGCATGGTTGGAGAGTCCAATATCAACCCGTGAGAGGTTTACCTGGTATCGCTTCTCCCAGAACTCTAGCAATGCTTTGGCCTTAGGTCCTCCTCGACCATAAGCAGGCTCGGCAGACATCTGCTCATCATAGCATTGTACCCATAGGCTCTTATCAAGGCTTTCATCAATCACGGGTGAAGACTTCGTTCGCCTTCTGTTGTACTTTCCCTCACTTCCAGGTTTCACTAGGACAGCCTTTATTATGTAATTTGCACCAATGGTTGGCCTAATTGGGGAGGGAGTATTACCTAAACCACCATTTTCTCTGTCGTTATCTTCATTCCTTCCTTTGTTCTTTCCAATCTCGGTCTAGCGATCGTTGGGGTCTAGCACATCCGAGGTTGATCCTGGAGGAGCTGGCCTTTTGCCATCCACATATTTTCTGAGCTTACCATTTTGGATTAGCTCCTCGATGGCATCTCGAATGTGTCGACACTCATTTGTGGTGTACCCATGCTCATTGTGGAAGGCATAGAATAGTCGTGGATTCTTGTTCCGAGGCTCAGCATTCATTCTTCCTCATTTTCGGAAGGATGTTTGAGACTTTTCTACCATGAATATTTCCGCTGGAGTTTTTCAGAGTAGGTGGTAGTCTTTATAAGGCTGAAAGCTCGGGTTCTCTGCCCCAACCATTTTATCTTTCTTTTGTTTTTTGAAGTGTTCTCCCTTGAAGGTCGAATTTCTTAGTTTTTCTCCTCTTTTCTTTTCCAAGGTTAGGAGTGAAGGCATCTCTGCTGCCTTATCTTTTTTTGTGGCTAAGTTCACCATGGCATATTTTTCACACCGCGCTTGTAATTCCGCCAGGGTTATAGCAGGCTTCTTGGCCATAGAAAAGATCAGGTTTTGGTCCCTGATACCACCTTCAAGCGTGGTTTTGTGAACCAAATCTTCGAGGCCTCTGACCTGCAAGGCCTCTAGGTTGAACTAATCAAGAAAGGCTATGAGTGTTTTGCCTTCCTCCTGGACACAATCTCTCAGGTTGACAAGGTTTTCCTCTTGCTTCGTCGGCTTTGGAAATAGCTTAGAAATCTGGAAGCAAGCTCTTCAAAGGACTTGATTGTCCTTCTAGATAGACTGTTGTACCATAGTCTTATGGCCCCTTTGACGGTTGCAGGGAACACTTGACAGACTATCTCTTTCGGATACGCGTGAACTGCCATATGTGCCACGTATGAATCTAGGTGATGTTATGGGTCAGTGGTCCCGTCATAGGCCTCAATAGCTGGCATAGTGAAGCCTCGTAGAAGGCGGGTCCTCATGATGTGCTCGGATAGAGCACTCTCTATAGAATATATTTGTCGAAGATTTGGCTGACCCTCCTCCATTTGCTGTAGTCGAGCTCTTAAGTCTCGAAGCTCTTATTCCATGTTGGCCTCGTTCTGGCAAAGCTGAGCCTCGGCAGTGACTCTCTGTAATCTGGCAGCATTTAGTCTCACTTGGACATCCTCGTGTGGTTGTTGTTGCCACCCTAATCGCTCTGAGGCGGGGATTCTGCTCACACTGCGGTGAACATTTGCAACTGAAGTACTGGAAGAAGATGTCTAGCTCGCCCCTTGTGGCCTTCCAATTATGGCCCCCTCGGTTTTCCTGGAACGGTGGCTCACTGACCCTTGGACCTGATGTGGAGGCGCTCCTGGGGCATCTCTCTGTGCAACCCTATACGCCGATGTACATTCTAATTATTTGGCTGATCCTATTACCCGTGGTGTTCAATAAGGCCTTGGTTCCTTTCTCAACGCCTCACGCCAAGGATGGGTTGAACATTCACTGCTGGTGGCTGTCCATCAGCCGCTTTGTCAGGAATTCTCGTTGGCATGCCACATTATCGAATTGTTCCTTCATTACATATGTGGGTTTCATTTGCTCCAGGGATGACTTCTGGGGGATGTGCACCCCGTGGAGGATTGGTTCTTGGAGGGAGATTCCTTCTAGCATTGCTATTGATGGATTATTGATTGGCTTTCATTTTCTTTCAGTATCTAGTTTCCATTGATGACATTCACTAGATTAGATACGTAAGTTCCTACCGTTTCCCACAGATGGTGCCAAACTGTTGTCATCTCAAATTGGACTGGTCCTTAGCTTGATCGAATTTTCTGCACAAGAAAGAAATGATACCGCAATGATGGTCGGGTAGAGAAACCCTTTGGCCACTTCGATGCCTAAATTAGTTTGGAGGACAAGTAGTATGGGACAAGTTAGGAAAAATGTTTCTTTGTATTAAGGAGATTCGGGTAGTTAACTTACTCTGAGTTCAAAGGCTTAAGATTGACTGTGTGTTTACCTGTGTCTACTTTGTCCATTTATAGGCTAGGTGAGACCTTAATATGGAAACTGGACGTGTCTTCTGTTGTGACAAAATGTCCTCCCCTAGAGCATGACTTACGCCCACTGATTTGGAAATCAAGTGATCTTATGCTGAGTCATTGGACAGTGGAATCTCCACTTCAAGATTCCGTTGATTACTCCATGGCAGATATCTGAGAAATCTTGTTCTTTATACTCAGGTCTCTCAAGGTGGGCCCCCAATCATGCGTTATCATCCAGTTAGCACAATGCGTGTGAAATTATGCAAAGGGGCCTATTTCTAGAGAGGCGTCAAGGCCTTTATACTGGAGAGGCGTCGAGGCCTTCATACTGGTGAGGCATTAAGGCTCTCATATTGGAGAGGCTCTGAGGCCTTTAACTAGTGAAGCTTCGAGGCCCTTATGATAGCGAGGCGTCGAAGCCCTCACGATGGCAAGGCTCCGAGGCCCTTATGATGTTGATTTGGAGCTAGATTTTTTCCCTAAGGTTGGTTATGGCTACGAGGGTTTTCCCACGAGGGCTTGGGCCCTAGCGTGTATGTGTCGAAACTTGGTTGAGGGAGACGCATTCTCCCGTATCAGAATTGATAGAGATTTGTTTCAATACTTGCTGGTTTTCTTATTCTTCAGTTGCTTTGATCTCTTGGGAGAGTTTATGCTTATCCAAGGAAAGAGGTGATCTTGGACTTCAGGATCCCCATCTTCAAAACCAAGCTCTTCTTGCAAAGCTCGCCTGGCGTATCTGGCAAAATCAGGATAAGCCTTGGGTGAGGTTTTTAAAAGCAATATTTCCTTAACAAGGACTTTCTTACTGCAGGATTGGGTCTCTCTCCTTCCTGGGCATGGTGTAGCATACTTGTTGGACGAGACACTTTGCTCAAGGGTTTGTTATGAAAAGTTGGCAAAGGTGATAAGATCCGGATATGGGGAGACAAATGGATTCCCAATTTTTAGGATAATCAAATCCATTCACCCAAACCTATTAATACTGAATTTCTTTTTGTCTCAGATTTGGTTGACCCTATATTGGTGGATCGTTTGGTGGATCTTTTTTCTCCTTTAAAGGTTGATGCCATCCTTCGGATTCCTTTGAGGTTTTTTTCGGAGGAGGACTGTCTTATATGGAAAGCATCCAAGGACAGTAAGTTTAGCGTAAAATCAGCCTACCTTATGTTAAGCAATCTTAGAGAATTTGAGCTTTCTACTCGACCTTCTTCATTTAGTGGTGCTGCATGGAAAGTTGTTCCTAGTTCTGTGTGGAGGAAAATTTGATCATGTAAGTCCCTCCCAAAGGTGAAGGAGTTTTTGTGGCGTTGCTGCACTACTGGAGTGGCCTCTGGTGCAAGTCTGTTAGGGCGTAACTTAATAGGTGATCCTGGTTGTTCTCGATGTGGGGAGCCTATGGAATCGATTGATCATGCCCTTCTCACATGCCCTTTCACTTGTGTGGCTTGGCTTGGTTCACATCTTTCTCTTCATGTCCCACCAAACCGTGCTTTAAAGATTCATCAGTGGCTTCTTCATTTTCTTTCAGTTCTTCTGCTCCCAATGTCTGTTTGTAACATGAATTTTGGAACCATTGGTTGGCTCGTAATGAGTTTATTTTTTAATCATAACCAAGCACTTCTATGGATGTTGTGCATTGAGCAGAGAATGCTTATGAGGAATTTACAGATTTCTTGGCATCTTTCTTCAAGGCTTGAGAACCCTCCCAGTTTGCTCTCTCGGCCGGTTTGGAGTCCCCCTCCCATTGGGGTTTTTAAGCTCAACTCGGATGCTACATTTCGGGGGAATACGACAAGTTGTGGTATTGGTTTTCTTCTTCGTTCTTCTGAGGAAATTCCACTCATGGCTATTTCCTAGGCTATCTCTTTTCCCTTGGCTATTATTGGTGAAGTTGTTAGTCTTCAGAGTGGCCTTGCGACAACCCATGAGGCAAGCTACTCTTAGGTCATTGCTGAATCGGATGGCCAGGAATTGATCTCAATTCTCAATGGTGTAGCACAATGCAGAGATATTTTTCTTTTGTCTATTGTGGAGGATATTCAAACACTTTGTAGACATGGGATTTTTGTTTGTTTTAGTTATGTTTCAAGAGAGGCCAATGTTGTGGCTCATTCTCTTGCAAGCAGGGCTGTAACTACAGAGATAGTTACTTGGTCCATATCTGATCCATGGCTTACTAATCTTTGTAATTTAAATGCTATGGCTTCTCCCTACTTTTCGACTCAATGAATTATCTGCTTACCAAAAAAAAAGTTGCTTTGGTTTGATATTCTACAAGGGCCCACAAGGTTTTTTTTTTTTTTTTTTTAAATTACGGGTACCTTAACCTTTGACCTGATTAGTCTCGTAGGCCCATACTGACCCCACAACTGCATGGACTAGTTCATTTTGGGGATGAATGAGAACCATTCCACTTGCACGCAAATCTCTCACTGGGCTCTCATTTGCTAATGAAATAATTGATATACAAGACTGATCTAAAAAGAGGAGATACATTCTGGATAAAAAAGAAACTAATATCAAAATGGTCCACTGAGTCATACCGTAAGTAATAAAGTTCTTAGTTCTCACTCTTGTAAGTAAACTAGGGTTGTGTTTGGTATGCATTATTGGAATCCTAACATAGAATGAGAATGGCAAAAGAGTGAAGAATTTTGTTATGAGCTCAAAATGCAAGATGGTCTAAAGAGCATGTTCCAAAATAGGTCACATTTGTTAATGCATTTCATGATCCAATAAAGATAATGCATCCCAAATACTGCTTTTATCATCTCATAATGTGTTTCTAACCTAGAATACATGCCGAACATAACCTAGATATACACTTTCTCAATTATTTGATGAAGAAATAATTCATCAATTTAGGAAATTTACCATAGAATTTAATTTATTCAAGGGATTGTAACCTTATTTTTTACCCTCTAAGGCTTTGTTTGGTGACAAGGGGAATTGAAGGGAAGGAAAATTTTTATACTTTAAATGAAAACTTTTGTAATGGTAACACAATATAATTGTATAAGATGTAAAATTTATTTTACATTTCTTAACATATTTAATAATGATACTTATAAAATGTAAAATTTATTTTCCTCTTCAAATGGGAGGGATTTGAATGCATAGTGAAACACTGGAAAATGTAAAATTTATTTTCCTCTCTAAATGTAGAATAATTTGGAATTAGTTAGATAGTAATGTGATATCATATGCTGTAATCATTACAAAAATTTTCATTTAAACTATAAAAAACTTCATTTCCCTTCCCTTCAATTCACTTGCAACCAAACAAAACCTAAGTGTAATAAATTTTTTTTGAGAAATATAAAATCTTGTCATTCTCATTTTTAATTGAAAAAAAAATGTGAGACAATAACATTCTTGGCAATAACATAATGATCACTCATTCACAAATAATTTTGTAAAAGACATTTTATTTGGATTCAAATCCTCTCATATGGAGATATCAATATGAGAAATGCAAGCTGCCACTTGATGAGTGATAATTGACATTCAAATGATCCAGTGACCGACCTTAAATGGTAACAAAATAAAGGATCTTGCCGTAGACACACTGAATAAGTAATTCCCCCTGATTTTCTTTTGGTTTTTTTATTTATTTTCATTTTTTATAGACGACGAAAAAGAAGTATCTATGATTCCATGTTTGTGTCTTCAAAATCCTATCTACAGTCTTTTTCTTTTAAACTGTTGGATGACTTCAGGCCCACCTGTTGCGGATCGAACGAAGACTAGTCGCCTGTTGATACGGCAACAGGAGACGATCTGGAGGGTAATAAGAAGACGGTGGGCAACTTCGCTGCATAAGCGCGTAGACTTTAATCGTATACGCATCAGCAATCCAAAAGTGACGTGTTCCAATTAAGGCATGCCACGTGCCAAAAAGCTTATTACATCAACTCGGGAGTAGAAGGGCCCATTCGTGATTCTCTCTGCAGGTTGAGAGAGAGGTGGGGGGAAGAGGAAAGAGAAAGAGAGAGAGAACGAAACCCCCTCGGCTTTGCGTTTGGTAAAAAAGCGATCTGCTTCTCTCCTGAGACCTGAGACTTGTGGTCTTTCGTTCTTCAATTTTGTTTCCCGCCGTCGAAATTTCTGGGGTTTCCGTCTCCTGAAGTTCAAAGGCTCAAAGGGGGTTCCTTCAGCCATGTTCAAGTCCTTCTGGTATTACCACCCATCTCTCATTCCTTAGAACTAGTATCTGTTCTTGGGGTCTTTGTGCCCTTTTGATCATTTTATTGGAATTTTCTCTTTTTTATTTACTTCAAATTTGATGTCTGATAATTAAGTTTTAGGAATTAGGGTGTCCTGGATTGGTTCTCCTGCGATTTTATGTGACGGGTTTCTAATTTTCTGTTACTTTGCTAGATGTTTCTCTCTGATTCTGATCTGTTAATCTTTTTTTTTTTTTTGTTAAATATTTTGAAATTTATATTGGCCGGAAGACTATCTAAGATTTCATATAACTGGATTTGTTAAATACTTTAGGTCGCTTGGGGATATTTTTTTTTTTTTTAATTATTATAAATATATCGAATGGAGATAAATTGAGATGGTGCTATGTTTTACTTCCTCGTCTAATGTAGAGCGGTAAACTATTGATTCATAGACAGTATCTTACGATACCTATAAGAAGCGGTCGTCTGTAACACTATACGTGCGTATGTAGGTTTTAATCATAATCATTTCGCTTACCATGACTGTTTGTTTCTCTGCACTAGTTTATCTGTTTGATGTCTCCCATCAGCTGGAGCTCTCGTTGCAAACCCTTGTCTTAACAAAGTAATGTTTGGCGTGTGAAACGGTTAAATGATGTGGTGTCTAATTTTCTTACAGGAATTGTTTAGTAGGGAATTTACTGATTGCTCTAGCCTGCTAGAATGTTTGATTAATGTTTCCTATATTCTAGAGTACTGGAAAGCAATGCAAGGTGCTTATTTACAGTTATAACTTTATGTTGTCACTTAGCATTAAGGAAGACTGTTCCTCTGTAGAGGTGGAGGACTTGTGTGGACTTCACTATTTTCTCATGTAGGAGAGATATTACCAATGCCCTAAATTGATTTTATGGTGTGGACTTAAAGGGGAAGATGTGGCATTCTTATTTCTCCATTTCCAGATGGCTGTGACATAGGACCTTTTTGGGGTGGCTTGGATGACTCCTAGAAATACTTGGAGTCCTTTTTTGCTCATGGCTGTCTATTCCTTTGGCTCTATTTGGTTGCAAGGAAAATAAAAGGAAGGGAAGTGAAATGAAATCAATACTAAAGTGGAAATATTTGTAATCATTTCCTCACATGATGGTGTAACTTAACTCCGAAACATACCAAATTTGGTTTTTAAAATTTTCAGTTTATTTTTAAATTAAATTCCGTTGACTTGAAAAGTAAAATAACTTTTACTACTAAATATGGTAAGATTTTCAGATAGGCACAACCATGATTGCAAAACACATAAGTTGAGTTTCATGGAAAGAGAGGAATAAAGGGTTCCTCCTTTCCCCACCCACCCACCAATTTTCTATCTATCTTTTCCAAAATACCTCAGGATACTTGAGCTTTTCTGATTGATTAGGCGAACTTTGAGGTCTTTTTTTTCTCCACTAATTATTGAAGAGCCATCCCATGGTAAATTTTATTGCATTTTATAGATTTCTATTTCTTTATACTGTTTTCCTCTTTAGGAAATTCGTTCCCTACCCATTTGTTTTTCCCAGTACATATACAGTCATAGTTTAAATAAAATTCTTTCACAATGGATTAAAAAATAAAAAAGAAAAGTTGAAGTTTCTGACCTTCTCAACTTACAGGGGTTCTCAGGAGCAACAACCTCCACCACATCCACAAGAGGCTCCTACACAGTCTTGGTATTCTTCTTCACTGGCTGGCTCCCCAAGTTCATCCCGACCCTCCACACCAAATGGCAGCTTTAGCAGTCCCAATGTACAAAGGCCTTCAGACCGGCCACAGTCTCCATCACCCAAGCAGCTTTCTCCTGCTGAAGCTGCGGGCATGATAAATCTGTTAAAGGACAAAAGGTAGTATTTTGAATTATGTTAGCATACCTATGGGAGGTTACTTGTCTAAGATATTTTTGGATAAATAGTTTTTTTTTCTGAGTAGTATTTGAAAAGTTATAACAAGTATTTTGTCACAAGGTTCTGAGATATCCTCAGCGACATCATTGTTTGAGCATGGAGTTTTATACAGATCTTTGACTAAATTCTAATCAGCAGCGAGTGCATTGAGGATATCAGAGGCCCTGATAGGAAAATTTCTGTTTGTAAACTAGAATTGAGGGTCTTGGAAGTAAATAGAAAAAATAGGTATCTGGTTGTCTTTGTTAAAAAAATTACAGGACCAAAAAAAGGCAATATACATTTATAAAGAAGTTAGTCTATATAGATGGCCATGTGGTAGAAGTTTTGCTATATATACTTTACGTTTCTAGTGGTGGTGCCAGCTTTCAGCCCTGCATAGGCAGGGGTTGTTAGGGGATAGATAACATAACAAGCAGGTAAGCTATATACCAATAGGGATCTATTTTAGTTAGGTTTGAACTGCAAAACCAACTATGAGGTTAAGGGCTGAAGGAATTGCTATAAATTTTAAACTCTAGAGAGTAGATACATGAAGACTGAAAGGATAGAGCTTTAAAGTTTATAACAATTAACAATAGTAAGTGGAAGTGTGGAATGTAGTCAATAGATGAGATCATCACGAGACTCACGACTCACAAATCACAAGAGGGGCACACGCGATAAATACTATATTGTAAAGTAAACCAATCTTTAGTCCCACATTTGCTAGTGTATGGAAGGGATTGGAATACACTTATAAAAAGGACTGAATCTCAAGCCCAAGCGCATCTTCTCTTCCTTGTGGCTAAGATCAAGAGTAGTCTTATCAGTTAAATATTAATATTTGATTTGTGGGAGGTCAAAAGTTTCCTTTTTAATTAAAAACAACATAGAACTCATTTACAACGGCAGCACAAAAATTTGCCATTTTTGCCGTAACTTCCATAGCATAGTCATCAAGGCCTCAAGGTGAACTAAGACGTTGGAGGCCTGACGGGGCGCCTAGGTGACCAAGGCACTCAATTTTCTAGGGCGTCAACAAGGGTCGCCTAGGCGCTGCTTAGGCAACTATATTCCAAAGCATGTTGTCAAGGCGCCAAGGCGAACCAAGGTGTTGGAGGCCTGACGGGTCGCCTAGGCGCCCGCCCCTAAGCAATCAAGGCGTCCACCTAGGCGACCAAGGCGCCCAATTTTCCAAGGCGTTACAAGGCTGCCTGGGCGCCTAGGCGGTGGCTAGGCGACGCCTTGACAACTATGTTCCAGAGTGATACAGAATATGGCATTTTGTGCAGCATAGAATAAGACGGCATTTAAAATGCGTTTCTTGACTAACTATGATCTGATTTAAAGGTTGTGGTGTGATGTTTCAGTAGAATTTGAACCCATGGTCTAAATACCCATCTGACCTTACTTTGAGTTGTTTAAGTTGGGTTCATTATGTACCTGATGCAAGTTTCACCCCAGGTCTTAAGTGCTCTTCTCAACCTCTACTTTAGAGGCCCTGATATGAAGGCGAAAGTATTTTTCTTGTTCATGAACAATTATGTATATTTGTTTGACTTGATAACTATTTGACAGTTTGTGCTTATCTCAAACTTTCTTCTTAAGACAAACTTTTAACATGCGGTCATATTTTTATGCTTATCTCAACTTTCTGAAAGACAATTTTAACATGCAGTCATATTCTTTGGAATTTGATTTACAATCTTTGTGTTGCTCATACTTAGGAATGGGATTATAATAATATTCATCCAAGTAGTTATGGTGTTGAATGGGATTTTCATATTCAGATTCCAGTTGTGGTTGTTTCCTGCTATATTTCATACTGCTAGCTGGTTATTACTGTCTCATTCTGTTGTTATGATTGAATCTGTAGTGTTGATGAGTTGCGGAAGCTTTTGTCAGATAAAGATGCATACAATCAGTTCTTGCTCTCCCTTGATCAAGTGAGGACACAGAATAAAGTAAGTCATAGAGCACATTTTTAACTTGTATACCTAGACTTTCATTGTGATTTGCTAGAATCAACTTGATAAAATGCTTAAGGGCGTGGTTTTCTGCAGCCAAAGTGGGAATTAGTTAGGCCAAATACAAGAAAGATGAGAATCTGAGATGTTAATTTAGTAGGAACCACCTAAGGCTTAGTTTGCATCCATTTTTATTTCTGTTTTTATTTCAATTTTTTGCTTTTTTAGGTGTTTGGTATCATTTGTGAGTGCCATTTATGATAAACAAAAATGAAAATAGGGTCAAAAATCAAAAAGAGGTTTTGACCTCTTTTTGATTTTTGCCCAAAAACGATTTTTGGTTATTTTTGCACATAAGTTTAATGAGCACGTACGTGGGTACAAATCTTTCTAACGGTTAAAAAATGGGGACAAAAGGATAATAACCCAATTTTTTATAAAAACTTCTTTTGTCAAAACCCTATGTGCCTCCTCTCCAAAACTTCCAAAGAAGAAACGCCTCCTCTCATCTGAATCGCTGAAAGGAGTCTCTCATTGAACACCAAAGTCAGCAATGTCGGCCGTACGAACACACACACCAGAGAGAAGCCATGAAATTTTCTAGAATGGCAAAGCTTATCTTCTGTTCAGTTCAGCCTTTCTGAATCCTCTGAGTTATTGATGACGACCAAGAGAGAATGGCCCAGTGAATCTCTTCCCGTACTAATAACATCCCTTTTTGGTCTAAGAATGTTTCAAATCTGAAGTGTGAACACACTATCTGAACCAAAAGCAAAACACATTTATTTTTCTTCCCTTCTCAAACCCAATAATTCAATTCAAATTGGAAAAAGTTTTCCCATTTCAATTTCAAGTCTCAACCAATCTCATCAACAGCTATCAATAAGACAATAACAGCAACAGCATCGACATTCAAACACTAAGCCCGGCCGGCCGCCCTTGCCCCCTACGTTTTCTCTTTTCCCTCTCTTTTCTTCAAATTTCTTCTCTTTTTTTCTGTTCTTTGATTCTCTTTTACTCTGTTGTGAGTTCAAGTGCATCTCACTGTTCTCTTTCATAATTCTCAATGATTAGCAATAACACACCATTCACACAGATGCCTTTGAAGCTTGAGCTTTCCTCTTTTTGAGAAGATCAATATTCGCCTTCTTATATGCATAAAGAACATCTGAAAAAAGAAAAAAAAAATTCTGATGGCCGGAAGACCATGAGAGTTGATGCAAAGGCAGCTGGGGTTGTGGAGGGAGTTGAGATGGAGGAAGGAGTTGCTGAAGAAGATCATCAGAATATCTCAAATGGCAACAGTGGGAAAGTCGAAGAGGGTGCTGTGTGGAGTAAGAAGTTGTTTCAATCCTCTCTTACGTCTGAGATTCGAAAGAACCGATGGAGCTGAACTTTGTCCCTCCAGTTTTCTCAGCGGAGGATAAAGAATCCTTTGGTCAGTGTGATGCTATGAATGTGGCTGATGAAGTTAATAAGCTCAGTTCGGCTCTTGTGG
The DNA here is from genome assembly GCA_028583415.1 of Protea cynaroides. Classification (NCBI taxonomy): domain Eukaryota; kingdom Viridiplantae; phylum Streptophyta; class Magnoliopsida; order Proteales; family Proteaceae; genus Protea; species Protea cynaroides. Next base: position 22,782,646 of record CM053266.1, read on the forward strand.
GGTTTTTCTTGAGTCGAAAACCTGACTTTGCATATGTTCAATGGGCTGTGGAAAAAATGTGGAGACTGACTGGAACCATGGACACCTTCCTTCTTGCTGATGATAGCTTTGTGTTCATCTTCTCAGAGCTGGAGGACTTGCATCGTATCATGGAATGAGGTGTTTATCAGATTGGGAACAAACCTTTTTTCATTCAGCCTTGGGTTAGAAAGCTAAGACTGAACAGTAATGGAGTCAAAATCGTGCCCCTTTGGGTCTCTTTCCCGGGTCTTCCCCTCCATCTATGGGATAGGAAATCTTTAAGCAAGATTTGCTCCGTGTTGGGCAGACCTCTACATCAATTGTACCACTTTTCTCAAGGAAAGAATGGCCTTTGCCCGGGTCTGTATAGAATTTTCTGCAGAAGATGTTTTGAGGGACAAAGTGAAGATTATTGATGATCTAGGAAATGTCTTTCACCAGGCTGTCCAATTCGATTGGTAGGCTGATAAATGCTCCTGCTGCAAGGTCTTTCTTCGGTCATAAAACAGTGTCATGCCCCATGGTGGAGATAGGAAATTATTCTGGACATAGATATACTAAATCTATTTTTCATTCGACAATCTATTTTTGATTGTAGCTACCAAACAACTTCTTATTTATGACAAAAAAATGATTTTTGATAAATAGATAAAAAAAACAGAAATAAAAATGGATCCAAACTAAGCCTAAATATTACAAAATATGAATAATATACTGTTACAGCCACTTATCCCAAAAGCTCGAGCCATAGTTGGCAGGGCAGCAAGGCGAACCAAGGCTTTGGAGGCCTGACGGGACGCCTAGGCGACCAAGGCGCCCGCCTAGGCTACCAAGGCGACCAAGGCGCCCGCCTAGGCGACCAAGGCGCCCGCCTAGGCGACCAAGGCGCCCGCCTAGGCGACCAAGGCGCCCGCCTAGGCGACCAAGGCGCCCGCCTAGGCGACCAAGGCGCCCGCCTAGGCTATCAAGGTGCCCACCTAGGCGACCAAGGCGCCTGATTTTTCCAAGCGATCCAAGGCCACCTGGGCCACACCTAGACGCCTTGACAACTATGGCTCGAGCTGAACATGCATTGTATCAACGCATATATATGAAGGGTTGCTCTATGGTCCTCAACACAATAGATATTAAGACATGGGCTTTGCATGTGGCATCATCACAAGGTGGCACCATCATGCGATACCAAGCGGGTACGACGTGTAGGCATGACACTCACACATACCTTTGCACTTACCAGTTACCAGGCATTGAACACCCAACCTCCTGGCTCTAGTAGCATGTAACAAAATCAGATCAAGAATAGCTAACTAATTCTTAGCCTTGTGCAAGAGAAGAAGATGGGAGAGAAAAAGAGGAAAAGAAAAAGGAATTAATGGAAGAAAAGTGCAGACCGATTAGGGAAGAAGTTACATTAATTGGTTATGGAGTATATGGAGTATATTATATTTATAAGAAATAAGCTCTATTAAGTACAACAAACACCCTGCTTATGTGTATATTTTTACACATAAGCCCCTGAACAGAAATATATATTTTACAAAATAATCCCTGCAGTTTCTTAACAGATACAATGAAAAAAAATCAAATCCAACATGACCACAATTTGAAAAACAAGCCTCACATATAAATTTCAAGTGAGAAGAGATAGTGGGATCATAATTAAGAATAGTTAATTGGAAGACATAACGCCAAAGAAACAAATTCAAAAGAGAAGGAAACACATAACGAGAACTGTGCTAATTAGGGTGATTTTGCCTTTGCATGTTCGGAATTTTTGTTTCCTTTCTGATTACATGCTTCCAAAATCTTTTTGCCATAGGTAATCTGATGGTTGGGCTGAGCCTTTTTTTGTTATACAGGGTATCTTTTTATTTCCTGGTTGTCCTTTGCTTCTCTCTTGTTCTTGTGAACCTAATATATATATATATATATATATATATATATATATATATATATACATGTGAAACAATGTAAGAAGGGGAAATGATATTGAGAGAGAGAGAGAGAGATTGGGTATATTATCTTCCCCTTTATCTTTATTTATAATAAGAAATAACCCCCAGAGTTGACATTACAAGTGTTATAATCGAATAAGGAAATTCTAACTAAAGATTAGAAATTAAACAACACTAAGCTAGCTAACACCTAGATTACAAAATCGAAACCAATAAAACTTAATACTCCCCCTTAAGCTGGAGCATAAATATCACCAAGACTTAGCTTGGAATAATTTTGAAGAAACGAAGCTTGAACAATGCCTTTATGAACATATCACCAAGTTGAGAACTGGAACTTGTGATCGAAATAGAGATCACTTTATGCATAGCAGCATCACAAACAAAGTGACAAGTCGACTTCTATATGTTTGTTATGCTCCTTTAAAACTGGGTTGCTAACAATGTGAATGACTGCTTGATTATCATAGTACATAAGAATAGACTGTGTAATTAGAAAGCCATGTTCACCTAGAATAGACTTCACCCCACATTAACTCTGCAGTAGTATGAGTCATAGCACGATTTTTCATCTTAGCACTAGATCAAGCAATAGTATTTTGCTTCTTGCTACGCTATGTAATAAGATTGTCGTTAATAAAGGTACAATAACCAGTAGTAGACCGATGATTACCATCAACATCAGCCCAATCAATATCAGAATGACCACAAAGATCAATATTTTGATGAGTACGACAGAATAACCCTTTTCAGGGAGCTCCTTGAGATACTTCATACTCCGACAAGCAGCATACCAATGAATATGTTTTGGAGACTTCATAAACTGACTAATAACTCCAACAAAAAAGGAGATGCCAAGCCTAGTAACAGTGAGATAAATAAGCTTCCCAACAAGACGATACTGATAGATGTCAGCAAAATCCACATTATCACAGGTAGCCAGCTTAAGGGGAGGGTCCATAGGAATATCAACAAGCTTGTAGCCTAGCATACTTGTTTTAGTCAGAAGATCAAGAACATACTTCCGCCAAGAAAGACTAATACCTTTGGTGCTCTGAACCACCTCAATGCCTAGAAAATAACGAAGAACACCCAAGTCCTTCATCTGAAAGTGCTAATGTAAGTAGGTTTTAGCATAGTTGTCATGGCGTCCAGGCGATTAGTTGCCTTAATGTGTCACCCCTTGTTTTATTTTATTTTATTTTTTTAATTAACGCCATTTGTAGCATTTTTATTGGATGTATAAAGTACATATATACTCCACATTGCATGGAATCATGCATATGTATTAAAAACAATAAAAATTGATGTTCTAACCCCATCTTTTTGTATAAATTCTTTTATTAACATGTACCCTTACAACGCCTTGGAAACACCTTGGGTACGGCTTAGGTACGCTCCAGCGCCTTGGCACCCCTCCAGCGCCTTGGGTCGCTTTGGAGCCTTGACAACTATGGACTTTAGCCTTATCGATTCTTGTCAAGTCATCTCCATAAACAATAATGTCATCTACATAGACGACAAGAATAACAACCTTGGAATTACAGTGATGACAAGCTTTAGCCTCATCAATACCTGTTAGTTCATCTTCAGAATCCACATTGACCACAAGAATAACAACTTGAAAATGCTGCAACGGACAAAGACTGAGTGATCTTAATAGCATGGTTTGAACCCATAATTAACCACGACTTTAGTAAACTTGTCAAACCAAGCGCGAGGAGGCTGTTTTAGATCATAAATTGCTTTGTGGAGTTTATAAACTCTGTGGGTAGGCAATCTCTCCCTAAGCAGTGTACCTCGGATGTTGCTCCATATAAACTTTCTCATGTAAGTCACCGCATAAAAAGGCATTCATAATATTTAACTGAATTGAGACAAACAAGTGGAGAAAGTGTCAAAGTAATCAACCCCATAGGTCTGGGTAAAACCTTTGGCAACCAAGCATGCCTTCAGATGTTCCACAATACCATCAAGATTATACTTCATTGTAAATATCCAACGAAGATGAACCACCTTCTTACCTGGAGGTAAATTAATAAGGGACCAGGTCTGCCTAGAAAGAAGAGCATCCATCTTGACATCCATAGTCTTTTTCCACTCAGGATAGGTTAAAGCCTCAATACGAGATTTCAGAATCTCAGTATGGGATAGTGCATAAGCAAAGGACTACTGTGGCATTGGTAGATAAATGTAAATACATATTGTGCAATATGATAGGGTAACTTGTGTTAGCTGAGTACAAGAGCGGGTACTTTTGCAAAATGCAATAGGAACATCATCAGACAAAGGATCCTGTGAGGAAGAGGACGATGAGGAAGAAACAGGTGCTGTTGCTGGTGGCGATGTTGGTGCAGGCTGTGGATGACAATTATATACCTGGAGAGGAGCCGGAGTCGGGGTTGTTGCCGTATTAGTGAATGGAACCAACCCTGGAAGTGAGGCAGCAACATTAGGAATCACATTGGAACCGGGAGCCGTATAAAATGGGGTGTTCTCAAAGCATAGTTCGAAATCTCGGTTCTCGAGGATGTCTCGACCCTTGAGAAAATCGAGATTACTGAGATCTCGGTCGAGATCTCGGCGAGAACCTGCTGAAACTCCCAGAGGGTAAAAATGAGAGTTTCGACAGGTTTTTTTTATGATATAAGCCATTTTTTGCTGTTTAAGTCCATTTTAGAGCCATTTTAAGGCTATATATTGCAGGAAAATACTTATTCAACATATATAAACACATTTGAAGCATAAAAAGTAATCACATTATCGAAAAATCATACATTCATAAATCATAAATCCCACAAAATAACATAATTTACAAGTACTCATTATAATGAAAGACTTAATACTAAAAATGAAATAATACATTCCCATTAGTCCATCTCAATGTCTAATCATATGTAGAGTGGCGTGCGGGTTCCATCCGATCGATTGACTTTGTTGAAGAAAATATATCTCGGTCCGATAAACAAAATCCCGCCACGACATCCTTCCGGCTATGAAGGTCCGGTGAGTCTTCCACATATTTCTCATACATATGATCTGGGAAGTTTCAAAAAATACCCAACCTTGGATACGATTCACTATAATGTGGAGTAAAGTGAGCATATATTGGTTGGTGTGGGGGCGTGGTTCTTTGTAAATTTGGGACTGAAAAGAGACTGTCCACAAAGTTTGAGCTAGTCTGTGATGTAACATTACTAGTATCATCGGAATAATCATATGCAATTCCCATCATGCGGTCATCATCACCGGAATAAGAACCATACGCCGAAGTGGTGCCAAATCCATGAGCACTCCACTGCCCCTTGCTCCCGTCCATCGCTACCCTCAATGCTCAATCCTCCAAAACTTGTAGACATGCTATCAATTTCAACATCGGGCATAATATCGGGATCCGGGAACGATGTCAAAGAAACGATCTTCTTCTTCCACTGGTTGCAAAGAGCGTTCCCGTTGATGAGACCTACGTGTATACCCAGTCATAGGCCGTGATGAAGATGCGCGTCCACCATGATCTGGATCTTGTGTAGTGTGTGTATACTGATTCTCACCGGTCCATCTAATAATGGGTACAGTCGGTCTAGGATCACCACCACCAACCTCATCACCACCACCACCCACATCACCACCACCACTACCATCATCACCACTACTATCGGAGTTGACCAGCCGGTTTGTTCCATTGTATCATCATCGCCTTCGAAGTTACTACCCCGGTCACCGGGGGTCAAACGGCTTCCAGGCGATCTGGCGTGCGTGTACACGACCCTCATCCAGAGGACATAAACCGCTCGAGATTATAACCCATCGGAGCGCATACGTGGGTCGGGCATCCCACTAGGCTCATCCATCACATGAACTGCTCTCGTCTTTCCCCCATTCCACATAGGGATCCTCTTCATCCGAAGATAGTTGGAAGACGCCGATTAGCTTCGATCAAACTCTTGTTCATTTCTTTGTTCAAATTTCAAGCATTGTACCCTCAGTCTCATGTTGTAATGTGCGTAGACCAAGTCATTTAGCCGTTGAGAGCCCAATTTATTTCGCCTCTTTGAATGGATAAAGGAGAAAGTACTCCAATTTCGCTCACACCCAGCCCTCAACTCAATTGCATTCTCGTCATACAACAACCACCACTCAAGCACAAGATGAAGAACACATTTTAATACACATATTAAATAAGATATGTTACTTGAAAATTTCAATTTCCATAATTTCATACCGGGATCGGTCTTATCTCGTCCGCCCAGCCGCGGCAGGGAGTTCCAAAAACTCCCAAGAGCATCTCGAACATTTTCATCTACACCCATTTCAAAATTTATAACCATTAGCCATTGTAATATGTGGATATTCAAAAATTCAACACTTAAACCATATAACTCACCTCCAGATTGACCAGGTTGTCGGACAAAGATAATTTGGCACCAATTTTGCCCACAACATCTTTTACCCACATCGATAAGGTCAGAATTGAGTCCAAGCACAATGTGAATATTGGTACTTGGGGTTCAAATAGTATCTTCGCAAAATATGAGTCGCTGATTAAAATAGAGTACCAACTATTAAGTGGAACTAAATTAAAGACATTATTAAATATACTCCTGACCTTATGCAATGGGTGCATCAAATGACTCTCCCATCGATCTTTGATAATCTTACAAAATGTTTGTTTCACGTGGAAGCACATTTTTTATACGATCCTTCAACATATCCATGGCGACATATAAATGTGGCATGGTGGGCGGAATGTTGTATCCACTAATCTCAAAGACCTTCACCACTGTGGCTCCAGCATTTTGACTACATCCTTGTGTTCTCCAAAATTCCTCCGAAGCTATAGTAATACGTGCTTCGAACCCTCTGGTGAGAGAGAGCGCCTGACTCCTCCACCCAAACCTAGCCCCGAAGCAAACATCGATCTCGAGGCCTACCATCTTAGCCTGAAAGCTCTTAGGTTACATGTAGCTTGGTAGCAAATCTAGTAATGCCGGTCTCACCAAGCTACCCCTCCACATTTCTCCCGCCAGTTTCTTAACAAATACGCAAGTGGTCAGATACAACAGTTGTCACCGAAGGTGCTTGCTCAATCCACTTGCTTTACTTCTCTTTTTGATCTCGCCCATGTCCTTCAATATCAAGTCAATGCAATGGGCAAAAGGCATGGAGTCCAAAAAGATAAGTAATTCATCATCATCTCTCCCGCCTTCATGCTAGTTGCCATTGTCCTGTCACAATTTGCAATTAATGCCATCATGCAGACTAACTCATCCACCACCGCCTCCGTAAAGAATCCATGATGTTAAGATCTTTCAGGTATGCAAATGCATCCACAGATTTCAAGAATGATGTCTTCCATCATCGTAGACCACAAGCTGATGACGGACTTTCTAGCAGGACCACCCGCAACCATCACACAATATAGTAACCCATATGCACCCCAATTATTCTTAACCCTTTCTGTATCTATACTTCTAACTCTTTAATTCTCGTGAGATGTACATATTCAACACTCCATTTGGAGCTGGTTAACATCAGATCAAACAGCAATCAGATCAAAGAAAGGTCGATAAGATGTGGGTCACTACTCCACATTTTGCCGATACTATTATGATAGACCACCTAGCAA
>CM053266.1:22790747-22917556 GCA_028583415.1 Protea cynaroides
GCGTTAGTTATCCTTTGAGGAGCCAAGTTCAGTCTGGAATTGAGATCCACCACAGTGGCTCGTATATGGGTCAATAAGTGTCCAGCCTGTAACCAGAGAATAAGTCACAACACAAAAACTTGTGGGGGAAGTATAAAAAAAAAAACAAAAAGTAACAAATAATACCTCGACATGATGACACGCCTCCTATCCAAAGACTTCATCGAGAGACATCTTGTCGTATTCCCTAACATCTGAAGGAAGCCTCATGGTGCGGATAAGCTCCACTGCCATGACAGGACTCCGAATGGCAGACTGACGAGTGGAAAGATTCACTTCCAAGTACGAAGGGGGTGACATCTTCAATATCTTTGGGATGATTGAACTCCCGATCTGTACCCTCGTGATGACCGACATCTGAACAAGCCATGAAATTTCAGCACAAGAAGACAGCACTAAACAGAGGCAAAGGAGAGGACAAAACCTGAAGCACGCCGCGATGCTTTACCTCGACTCCGGAGGAAGATCTTTTCTTCTTCTTTTTTTCTCGGATCCATTTCGGTTACTGGATCCGTCTCTATGATGGCTTTTCCTTTCTCGTGAGGCAGAAGGTCCATACCAGCCTTGCCCTTGGCCTTAACTTCGATGACCTCCACAACATCGGACCCCCCAGGTGCTTGCTCACTCGGAGGAAGGATATTGACGGTAGCAGCAAGGTCGATTGCCTCGGGAGCCTCGCTAGCATCCCCCACCTCGGGAGGCTCATTGGGTCTCACTAATGTCGATTTTGATACCCCAGGTTTGGGACCCCGCGACGATGAAAGACTTTTAACAAAAAGGACTACAACAAGGTCATCCAGGTTAATATCCATTGCAATCAAAGAAGACAATGGAGAGGAAGAAATCAGTCAGCAAAACATAAAATGAAGAAGTTAGTCAGAAAAGGGGGGTCTCACCAAGCCCAATGTTTTGAAGGAACTCGAGGTCAAACAGCTACTCTAGAGTTGGGGCAGGGAGAGTGCAAATCGCTTCGGCGCATTCATTAAGATCCTGGTTAATCATCAGGACAACATTGACCATTGAGATAATAACCCTGGACCGTATCCCTAGGAAGTAGGGACCAAGAGACAAAGAAGAAATTTTGCTTCCAATAATGGTGGGAGGTGATGACGTCTTTGGCTCAGGCATAAGACGAGTCATTTTGACGCTGGAAATAATACCAGCCATCCCCCACAGTTAATGTTCCAGAAACCAAACTGATGAATTTTTTGAAAAGGGTGACCTCAGCAGGAAGCCAACTAAGCCTCAAACGAGCCGAGAAGCTGGTGATTTCGCGCTACCTGTTGGGAGTGATCTGTGAAGGGGCCAACCCATAGCTTTCCAACAAATTGAAATAAAAAGGAGTGCGAATACGGAACCCTAATTGAAACATCTCCTTGTATATGACCTTGGCATCATTACGAGGAGTGCACATCCTATCTTCAGACTCAGGAAGCAGGAAGAAGAAATTCTCAGGGACATTGTAGGTCTCCTGATAGCATCTAATCTGAGTTGGGTCATTTTACTCTCATGCCTGGAGGTGGTGTAGCTAGTGCCAGGAGGAACCTTCGAAGAAGGTGGAGGCTCAGGATTCGCTTCCCGCATACGAGCGGCTTGAATGGCCCTAGCTCTCCTTACCTCATTTCTCCAACCTATGCCAATCTCGTGGATGACAAGAGGAATGGAGGCAGAAGTCGAAACTTGGCCGCATCGCCTGGCGACGCCAGAGCCAGAAGCCTCATCTGTGGGGTTAGTCTCTACTCTATCACTAGTTTTCTTAGACCTAGCCATTACTTACTTGGAAGGTGATGGGACTCCGACAGTAAGCTAAGTTGAGAGAAAAAGAATGAAAAACAATGGAGTACTCGAACCAGAACGAAAGCAGGAAGGGTCGAGAAGAAGAAGTTGTAAGGAACAAAGCCCTTATAAATATCAAAACGTAGGCCATGATGGCCTATGAGTTTAAGGAAATGGCTGAAATCATCGCATTGAGATGATAGGGACATGTGGCATTCCCCTGTTCGCTCCGGTCCTAGTGCATTTATGGCAGAAATGATACACCAAATTTTTTTTACAAAGAACGAGGCGAGTGGTGGGACCCACCAAAACATTAAGAAAATTTGAAAATCCCGCTTTAAAGACAACGGTTACAACTCCTCAAGAGACAGCCTCATAGGTCTCGACCAAAGAATGGAGACCACTATTGCTCTCTCCATCTTCACAGAAGTAGGCAAGAGCAAGGGGCATCTGATATGGGAGAATGCATCTCCCCCCAACCAAGTTTCGACATGTGCATGCTAGGACCCAAGCCCTCGTAGGAAAACCCTTGTAGCCATGACCAACCTTAGGGAAAAAGCCTAGCTCCAAATCGCCATCATAAGGGCCTCGGAGCCTCGCCATCGTAAGGGCTTCGACGCCTCGCCATCATAAGGCCTCGAAGCTTCACCAGTATGAAGGCCTCGGTGCCTCTCCAATATGAGAGCCTCGACGCCTCACCAGTATGAAGGCCTTGGTGCCTCTCCAGTATGAAGGCTTCCACACCTTTCTAGAAATAGGCCCCTTTGTATAAGTTCACACGCATTGTGCCAGCTGGATGTTAACGCATGATTGGGGGCCCACCTTGAAAGACCTAAGTACAAAGAACAAGATTTCTTGGATATCCGCCATGGAGTAATTAATGGAATCTTAAAGTGGAGATTCTTCTGTCTAATGACTCAACGTAAGATCACCTGATTTCCAATCAGTAGGTGTAAGTCACGCTTCAAGGGAGGACATTCTGCCACGACAGAAGACACGTCCAGTTTCCATATTGAGGTCTTACCTAGCCTATAAATGGACAAAGCAGACACAGGTAAACACAAGATCAATCTTAAGCCTTTGAACTCAGAACAAGTTAACTACCTGAATCCCCTTAATACAAACATACATTTTTCTTAACTTGTCCCATACTGCTTGTAATCCAAACCAATTTAGGCATTGGAGTGGCCAAAGGGTGTCTCCACTCGACCATTACTGCGGTGTTATTTCTTCCTTGGGCAAGAAATTCGATCGAGCTAAGGACCATTCCAGTTTGAAACGACAACAAGTTGTGAGTCTTATGACATAAAACACATCAGAGAGCTTTTTCTCCTATTAAAGTAAAGTTCATCTTCTAAGTTAAATTAGTAAGAGTACAAGTTTAGAGTTTGATGGTATTCTTCCTACAGGTTCAACAATCAAATCCCATTACACATGTCCATTCACCATCTGATGGGCCTGATGTTTGATGGCATTCTTCCTACAAGTTTGACAACCGAATCCCATTACACATGACCATTTACCATCTGATGGGCCTGATGCATATTTATTTATTTTGCAAGGACAGTAACAACAATTGCTAATAGGGGTGTCAATGGCTCAGTTTTTATTGGTGTTGGGCTTTATCAGGTTTGACCGAAACATGTCCATTAGGAGGTTTGGGCTGTTTGCACTTTGCATGTTACCTTTATAGGTGTATGGACATGTAACCTTTGTTTTGAGTGCCCAATGTCTTATTCGCAAGACTTCTTTAAGTCATGATAAAATGGGTTTTTTATAAAATTATGTGAACAATTGATCATTATGTCATTGTCAAGAGTGTCATAGTCTCATATATTTTTTCAAATACCCATATGAAATGACAAGATTTTACCTTTCCTGAAAAAAGGTATTACACTTAAGAGGGTAAAAAAATAAGGTTACAATCCCTTGAATAAGTTAAATTCTATGGTAAATTTCCAAAATTAATGAATTATTTCTTCATCAATCAATGGAGAAAATGAATATCCAGATTATGTTTGGTATGTATTCTAGGTTAAGAACACCATATGAGATGACATAACTAGATCTTCGAATTAAGAAATATTGATATAGTGCAAAGTGTTCTATAAGTCTTAGATCTCACCTTTTCATGTTGCCGGAAAGTGGTTTGTTTGTCTTTTACCTTACTGGAGTAGTTCTGTCCTTTTGGACTTTATTCCTAAAGTGATATTTTGTCCTCCTCAGTCTGCTTCTGTGATGGCTGGTTGTAGCGGTTCTGCAACAGGTCAATCCTCGTCTTCTTGTGTGTTATTCGGCCAAATTGATGAAAATGAGGATACATTTGTGTTGCCTGAGGAGAAAGACTCATCATTGAACTTTTCAATTCATTTGACTCTAATAAGGAAGGTTATCCCTACTAAAGTTTACAGGAGGCAAGCGGTTACAGATGGTTTGCCTCTTGCATGGAATACCAAACATGGGGTACAAGTCTTTACATATGCAGAGGATAGTTTTGTTTTCCAGTTTAATCATGAAGTGGATCTACAATGTGTGTTACAAGAATCTCCTTGGATGGTAGCTGGGAACCTGATAATTTTGGAGCAATGGAATGAAGAGAGACGGTGGTTGTTTGATCGGTTCCCAATCTAGATCCAGTTACATGGTGTCCCATCAGAGTTGCTCACTGATAGTTTAGCTGTTAAATTTGTTCACAAAGTTGGTGTTCCTATGAGGATCATGCATATTAATGGAATGGCATACACTAAGCTAGTAAGTTATTTATGAGCTCGTATTACGTGACAGTTTGCAATGTAGTTAAAGTCATCCTTTACCATTAAAAGAAAAGTGGAAGCAGATCGTGTTGTGTTAGTAAAGTATGAGTGACTTCTGATTTTTTGTTCTTATAGTGGGCTTCTGGGACATGAAAATAAACGATGTGATTCATATTTTGAGGCTTGCCATTACCACATTGTGGCTTATGGTTGACAAACAAAGTTCCTTTGCCCTGATTCTCCAATTTGTGGATTTTCTCCAGATTTGAAAGGAGTTGTCCCGCCCAAGAAGCTTGTTGAAATGGCTTGACAATTCCCGGTGGCACTTCACAATACACAAGTTTCTCAACAAACGGGAAGTGGTATTCTGGCAGTTGCGGGTATAATTCAATACCAGAGTTCATCACCAATGGTTTATGCAGTATCGGTTGCTTCATCTCCATGGTTACAGCCTCAGAAGGAACACTATTATTATATGCACCGAATAAGAGTGAGTATACCAACTGGCAGTGGAAGTAAAGACAAGGTTAGGGGTAAAAGGAATACTGTTCAGCCTTTTGTGGAAAAACAAGTGACCCACGTGCCTCTTACACCAGTTATCTCTGCCTGCCCTTTGCATGGACACCAAGTGCGCAACCAAATCATCTCCTGTCGACCTGCCACCTATCAAGGGCGGGATTTTAATCGGCCCAACTCCCCATGTATTGGTAGGTGGGCCGACTGATCCCAACCCATTAAATCAGCCATAGGACCCTCCTACCACAGGAGAGGATTTGGATCCCACCAAGTGCAGGGATGTATATGTCCCTTAATTACAGAGGTCTCATCAAATTCCTTATCTCCTCAGCAACAGGTTATGTTAGCGGATTACATGTCATTGCATTCGGAATTTGCGTAAGTAGTGTATAACCTAGTTCACCGATTTTTTAGAAATACAATTAGCAATCGAATTGGTGGTTCAACCAGTTCCCTTGTTTACTGTTCCACCAATTTCGGTTAATGTGCCATTACTCACACATCTGTCTTTTCCCACTCCTTCTTTATCTTTGTCTGAGGAATCTATTTCCATCTCTCCTTCATGTTTGCCCCAGTTACAGTCGGTTAATGTTAATATTGCAAGCCCATTATCTCAAAGGTCAGGAATAATGGTTAATCGTAAGGTGGATCTACTAAAGGTAGTTCCAGTTGATTAGTGGGGGAGTCCCATTCTGCAAAGCGCACTAGGTTAAGTATGGCATCACCAGATGAATTTGAGGTACATCATAAAGGTTATTTTTTATCCTTTGGACCCGTGGTGGTTGGGGACAAACTGTAAAATCTTTTCTGATATTTTATTGTGGACAACATTATTTCACTTACCTTTTATAATTAGTGGGAATCCAATAAAAAATTGAATGATTATCCCCTATATATTATAAACTAAATCTATTATATTATGAGATTGGAATATATTTGGTATACACTTATTATAAATATATGGCAGGGATCCCTATAGCCTCTCTCTTTGCGTAAAAACAAGAAAGGGACCTATACCCAAGGGAGAGGAGGCTGTAGAAGATCTCTATGGGAATCAAGTAGAAGAAAAGGGTCAAAAATCAATCTCCAACATAAAGGTATGTCCCTTCTATTATTATTGGTTTATGGTTTTACTCAATGTGTTTTATTCTCTATATGAGATCAATTGCAATGATTTTATTGGGATTAAAAATCCCACAGTAGTATCAGAGCCCCCCATATGAAGTTAAAATCATTGATTAAAGAATTAAAATGATGTTTGAATCCATTAAAGCATATAATAAATTTATTTTTGGTTCCCATTTCAATTTTGGAGCAAAAGGGAGAGATTTGACATAATCAAATAATTTTTTAACCTTTAAAAATTAAAAATGAATATAACAATTTGTAGATATTGTTGAGACGGTGACGACGATATAAAAATCATTGCCACCAGACACCGGACGCGCCAGAGAAAAAAACGAGTGAGATCTACTTACTGGATTTAGTTTAAAAAAATGACGTGGTGACCTAGACCGGGTTAACCCGAGACCAAATCAAACTGGTTCAGCGCAGACTCAGGCAAGTTATCCATACCAACCCGAATCTGAATATCCGGCCCGTCCCACATCGGTTCGACCCAGAACCGACCCAAATCGGGGGTCAACTTGAACTGGTCCAGACCCGACAGAAACGTGTCAACCCAGAACCGACTTGAATCAGGTCAAACCTAAATCGGGACAGACCAGACCAAACCGGGTTAAACCAAACTGATCCAGACCGAAACTACTGAACCGGATCTGACCTTAAGGTTTGGATCACATGCAAGTGATCCAACACGCCTGCTTTAAGCGGCGGGTGAAGGCTCGTGGCACGTTAGCTTGACTCATAGTTTTTTTCGATGGGTTTGTCTCGTCATGAGCTACATTTTGGTATGTTTGTTATATTATTTCTGGAATCCTAAGACTATAGTATTTGATTAAAAGCTAGTTTTAGGACTATTTTACAAGCTTTCTACAATTTAAAATGATGAAATGACTACCAGATGAATGATGTGCATGTTTATAATGGATTATTGAAATATAATTTCATGTTTTTCAACTTTTGAATCATATCCCATATGACTACATATCTGAATTTATAGATATAACTGTGTAATGGAGTGGACTCCACCAAAGTGCACACCTTTTGCATAGTAATGTCTGAAAATTCAAGAAATTAATGTGCAAATGTAGTCAAGCCTGATAGTGCATGCCTAAAGGTGGCATTATCTAGTTATGTTAGTTACATGCACTTGAGAAGTAAGGATGTTTGGCTAAGGGTTTTTCATTCACCCAAAGGTGATGAAATTTCTGAAGTCAACATTCCTTGGTGGTTTTGTCTAGATATCTGAGAAGACCAGTGCATGCTTGTCCCAAAGAATAAGTGTGTAGTGCGGTTGACTCTTAGGAAAAGGAAATAATAATCACCTATTAAGGATGTTCGGATAAGGGTATTTCATTCACCCAAAGATGATGAAATTTCCGAAGTCAACATTCCTTAGTGGTTTTGCCTGGATATCTAAGAGGACCAGTACATGCTTGTCCCAAAGGATAAGTGTGTAGTGCGGTTGACTCTTAGAGAAAGAAAATAATAATCACCTATTTTGCTATGGTTTAATGATTTATTTCCTTGATGCATATGAGTAATGGATATATTAGTTGCATACATGTCTTTGAATATAAACTCATATAGTAAACTTTATCTCAGGATGTCGATACATGGGAATATGCTTGCTTCACTACTTGTACTAACTGGTTCAAACTACCAAAAGTGGTATGAGACAGTGGAAACCCAACTCAGCATGTCAGATATAAACTTGGCTCTCAGGGAGGAAAAACTTGCTACTATTACTCCTGAGAGTTCTCCTACTGAGATTCTAAAAATGGAAATATGGGAAGCTTCTAATAGGAAATCCCTCATCCTGATGAGCAATTTCATCTCTGAATCCCTTCGTAGCAGCATCGAAATAAAAGATACTGCCAAGGAATATCTGAAAGAGACACAGGCCAAGTTTGATGTGACCAATAAAAGTCTTAAAATTGGTCTGATGGCAGCCTTAACTGGGGCAAGATTTGATCCAAGTGGTAGTATTCAAGAGCATATCCTGGAACTGGTTGCTAACAGGGAAAGATTGAAGGGTTTGGGAACCTTTTTGGATGATGACTTCTTAGTTCATCTGACTTTGACTTCTCTTCCTGATGAATATAGTCAGGTTCATGTATCCTACAATACTCAGAAAGATAATTGGAGTTTGGAAGATCTGATTTTCTTTTGCTCTCAAAAAGAAGATAGACTAAAAAAAGAAGAAAACCGATATTGCTAATCTAGGCCAACATAAATCTTTTACTAAAAAGGGAAAGGGAAATGAAGACGTAGGGCCTCAGAAGAAGAAAAAGTTTTTCCAGAAGGGTAAAGGAAAGCCCTATGATAAGGAAGGTGCCTCAAAAGGAAAAGATGGTAAGAAAGACTTGAGCAGTGTGGAGTGCTTCTGGTGTAAAAATAAGGGGCACATGTAGAAAGATTGTCGAGACAGACATACCTGGTTGAATAAGTAGAAAGAATCTAGTACTCATCTATCTCTAGTATGTTTTGAGTCTTTTTTGGTTGATGCTTCTGTAGATTCTTGGTGGATTAACTTAGGATCATCCATTCATGTTACCCATTCCTTGCAGGGGTTTCTAAGCCAGAGAGCACTAAGCAGGGATGAGGTTAGCGTGTTCTTGGGGAATGGTGTGAGAGTTGCAGTGGAGGTTATTGGAGTTGTTACACTTTTCCTGACTTTGAAAATCTTTGTAAACTTGGAAGACACCGTATATATTCCCTCTATGAAAAAAATTTGATTTCTGTATCAAAACTAGTGAATAAATGATACAATTTGAATTTTAATAAAGATGGTTTTGATTTATGTCTGAATTCTATTGTAATTGGAAATGGTATGGTTGTGATGGTTTGTATCAATTAAATTTAACACTTTCTATGATTTTGAATGTGTCTGCTAAGCGTCCTATGCTGGATGAGTCGTCCTTTACTCTTTGGCACAAGCGCGTAGGACTTAGTTCCATGGATCGTATGAAAAGACTCATTGTAGATGGTATTTTGAAACCCCTACAGCTTGATGACGTGCCTGTCTGTGTGGACTGTATTAAAGAAAAAATGACTAGAAACAGAAAGAATAAGGTTGTTCGCAGCAATGACTTGTTGGAACTAATTCACACTAACATCAGTGGTCCTTTTCCATCTCCCTCTATTAGGGGCCACAGATATTTCATCACGTTTATTGATGACTACTCCCGATATGGTTACATTTACCTATTGGCTGACAAATCGAGTTCTCTGGATGTTTTTAAGATCTACAAGATAGAAGTGGAGAATTTCTTATCAAAAAAGATAAAAAAAAATATTAGATTAGACCGAGGAGGTGAATATTATGGCAGGCCATGTGATTCTAGTCAACACCTTGGCCCTTTTGCCAAGTTTTTATAGGAGCATGACATCATTGCTCAATATTCTATACCAAGAACACCTTAACAAAATGGAGTTACAAAATGAAGGAATAGGACTCTGAAAGACATGATGAGGAGTATGGTTAGTAACACCAGTCTTCAAAAGTTTCTATGGGGGGAAGCTCTAAAGACTGCCGTTTACATACTCAATACGGTGCTAAGTAAGACAGTTCTCAAAACACTTTTTGAATTATGGACTGGTAGAAAACCTAGTTTGAATCATCTACATGTTTGGGGATGCAGGGCAGAAGCCAGATTATATAGTCCTCATGAAAATGTACTGGATCCATGGATAGTCAGTTGTCATTTTATCGGCTATCCTGATAGAATGAAGGGGTTCAAATTTTATTTTCCCACTTTCACTAATCGGATAGTTGAAACTACTCATGACAAGTTCATTGAAGACTCATGTGAATTAGTAAAACCCAAAAGCTTGGAGTTTGATGAAGTCCTTATGTTTCTTAATATTGCAATCCCTAGCGCCATTGTGCCTACAGTTATACACCCTGTGGCTCCACCAGTAGTAGTGGAGGTTGCGGGGACTGAGGTACCTGATCAACCTGCAGCAACTGTGTTGATTGCAGAACCTGAAGAGGTACTCAGGAGATTCACTTGACAACGGAAGAGTGCTATCCCCTCTGACTACGTTCTATACTTGACTGAATGAGAGTTTAACATTAGTCAAGCGATAGATCCCACTAGTTTTCAAGAAGCCATGACCAACCCCAATGCCCCAAAATGGTTAGAAGCTATGAAAAATGAATTGTAGTCCATGGCAAATGTCACACCCCAATTCTGGACTAACCAGTAGTGTGATGAACCATAAATAAATCAACGGTTCAACTAGGATCTCGTATAGGCCATACCCACCATATCAAACCAAACACATTCCACGATAATAATCAGAGATAATAAATTAACAAACGAAAGTCTTTATAAATAATGAACAGAGGTCTAACGATGATAAGTAAGTAATTACATCCAATTATCTCCAAACGACTCAAGACATAAAGTAAATAAACCATTACATGTTTCGATACTCAAACATAACTAAACTTAATGAAAAACACATTGGTTGCACTTGCACGATGGATCATGCGCATACTCTACAGCTTGCGCATACTCTACAGCTTCCACGTCCATAGCCGCCTTGTGTCCATATGACGGCACATTCACGTAGTCTTCTACTGTAGGACATGCATCATTAACTAAAAGTATTCGACATTGAGAGGGTGAGCACACATCACAACTCAGTGAGCAAACAAAACAATGCATAAACATATGCATGCATTCAATTCAATGTCTTTGGTCTGGTTTAAGTTTGCAACTGTGCTATAGAAAGGTTTGGCGGCCACCGCACCTATATACACGAGTGTGTGAATCCACCCAATGGATCAAACACCATTACCATTCCACAAGCACCCACCCTGAATAGAGATGGAGCTAAAGTATCCGGATCACATACTGCCAACACTTCCCCTGATGTCCTATCCATACCAACACATAAGCCCCTATTGGCGAGGGCTTACAAAGTAGGCTCGCAACTAACCAATCCTAATGCCATCCAAATGTATCCAAGGCCTCACCCCAGCATCTCTCTATACATCTATAGAGATAGAGCTAAGGCTCCTAGGAGAGTCAGAGACCACACAATCCAAACCACCTCCCTTGATGCCCTATGATGTAATAGTTCTGCTAAGATAATGGTGATAGGACGATATTAATGTGAAGCATGATTTAGGGATCAAACATCCTTCCCCATATAGTACACTAACCACACTCACAAACACATGCCTATTCCTATCATCATCAATCAACATGGTAGAAACAATAAAGTAAATATGCATGAACAGAAATAGCAGTAATATTGGATGACATGTGAGATGCACATTATAAGCATATAGACATAGAATCATTCATGGCATTGGACACAATAAAGTAAAAGTAGCTTGTTGTTAACCAATTAGTTAAGGTCTTGTTCCCTCACCTTTTTACGATATTCGATCTCCTTCCAAGCCATGCAAATCACTTTGAATCAATTTAGCAACCTAGGAATTACATAAATTTAAATTAGGATTCATGTGTAATATGTTACAATAGTCAGAAGTCGAATCTGACCATCTCATGCCTTTGTCGACCATACCACATATTATCGGCCCCCTATAGTCACACTATATGTAACCACACCTGGGACCATACGTTTTTTGAATTCTTTTCGAATGGCTATGGTCGACTCTCTGGTCACCCTATGGTCGACCATAGCTGTGACCATACAATTTTTTATTAATAGTACTTTCAATCTGAGTTCTTCTTGAGTCGATTTCTTGGCTAATTACATAGGTTCATCATAAGGTTATCCTATGGCCATTATTTATAGTTTCTCATTAACCATTATTCCTAACCCATCCCTCATGATTATCCTTGAGATTTACTCAAAGGATCACATGGATCATAATGGTTTGAAATCCCCAATCCACAATAGAAAATATTATTCAATAGGATTTACATCTACAAAGATAAGTTTCATACCTTGGTTTACAGTAGAAAGCTAGAACATTCTCTGCAAAACCTTCCTCTTAGCCTTCTTCTCCTTCTCCTCTTCTCCATCTCTTCCTTTCTCTTTGTCATTTAGGTCTAGGGTTTGATAATGTTCCAAAAGAGTGAAAAAGGGGTGATGGGATGTTCTTTATATAGTGAGAAACTCTCCATATAGAGCTCTCCAACAATAGAAAAGATATCCCCCTTTTATTTGAAAAGTTTCTAAACTCCGAAGTCTGATTTAGGTGTGTACGGTCGGACGTATGGTCATAAAATTCTTCGATCATACTTTTTAAAAGTATCGACTATACATTTAATTATCAATGGTCTTCATTCCTCATCGTATGGTCAACCATACTTACTCAGGTAGTCGACCATATAGTTAATTTTAAGTGTTTTTGAGTCGATTCGCTTACCTGGTCTCGTGGCATTTCTTCACACAGTTGGTCTACTCGATCCAGCAATGATGGAAAGACCTAGCACAACATGGTTAGACCAGGTTAGTAGAGTGTGGGTCTTATAAATCTCCCGTTACATAAATTTCAACCTTGAAATTTACACATACTTTCTGAGTTGAGTAGATGAGGATATTGTTTCTGCATAGCATTTTCTTCTTCCCATGTGATTTCTTCCACATCTTAGCTTCTCCAGGTAACCTTAACATAGTAAATATGATGATTTCAAAGACATAAAACCTTCCGACTGGTGATTTCAAAGGTACCACTTTGAACGTCAAATCTTCAGTTAAATCTGATGGATCCGTCTTTAGCATGTGTGTTGGATCTCTGACGTACTTTTTCAACTGTGAAACATGAAATACATCATGTACACTAGACATCGATGGTGGTAGTGTTAGCTAATATGCTACCTTTCCACGCTTTGTCAGAATCTCATAAGGTCCAATATATCTGGGACATAGCTTCCCTTTCTGTCCGAACCTTTTTAAACCACACATAGGAGATATTTTCAAAAATACCTTATCACATGTGGTGAATTCAAGGTCTCGGCATCGATTGTCTGCATACTGCTTCTGACAGTTCTGAGCTATTCGGACCCTTTCCTTGATGATGTCGACTACTCGACAAGTCTCTTTGATAAATTTTGGTCCAAAAATTCTCCGTTCACCAACCTCGTTCCAAAATAAATGAGTTTGACGCTTCTTACCATACAATGCTTCATAGGATGACATTTGTTTAGTAGCTTGATAGTTGTTGTTATAAGTGAACTCGATCAACGGTAACTTCTCATCCCATGATCCTTGAAAATCAACCACACAAGCTCGAAGCATGTCTTCGAAAATCTGAATAGTGCGCTCCGACAATCCATCGGTTCGAGGGTGAAATGCGGTACTAAATTTCAGCATTGTACCCATAGTCTTCTGTAATCCTTCCCAAAACTTTGAGGTAAAGCATGGATCTCTATCGAACACAATGCTTTCAGGTACACGATGTAATCTGACAATATTATCCACATACAGCTTAGCTAGCCTCTCCAAGGTATACTGAGGTTGTATAGCTATAAAACGAGCTGTCTTAGTCAAATGATCTACAATCACCCAGACTGTGTCAATACTCTTGGAGTTAATGGTAACCCTATGACGAAGTCCATAGTAATGCAGTCCCATTTCCAAGTTAGTTCAGGTAGTGGTTGTAATAAGCCTGTAGGTTTTTGTCTTTTCGTATTTGTCCATTGACAATTTAGGCATTGAGACACATGTCTAGCTATATCCATTTTCATTCCTCTCCACCAATGTAGTTTCTTCAGATCATGATACATCTTTGTACTCCCAAGATGTACCGAATAGGGTGTCGAATGAGCTTCCCTCATTAGTCTGTGTCTGATGTCTAAATCTTCACTTTCAGGTACGCACACTCTTCCTTTGTATCTTAGTACCTTTTCGAAGTCCAGAGTGAAATCAAGAATAGACATACCCTTTTTCAAATCTTCTTGCACTATCCTTAGATAGGGGTCCGATTGGATTGTCGTTTTCACTTCATCCATCAGATCAAGTACAATCTTCAATGTAGCAAACATGTTTGAAAATCGATGAATAAAGCCTAGGTCGGTCGATCCACCTAGTTTATCAATCATGAACTGTTCATTTCCACAATTGAATACTCTTCTTGCGATGCACATTGCAATATTTGTGCTAGCTTCTTCCTGAGATTTTGTCATCTCTTTTCTTCTTAGTGCATCAGCAACTACATTAGCCTTCCTTGAATGATACTGAATATCGTAATCGTAATCCTTTAGCAACTCCAACCATCTTCTCTATCTCATGTTCAACTCCTTCTGATTAAAGAGATGAGCGAGACTCTTATGGTCCGACTTAATCTGAAACTTTTCTCCATACAGGTAGTGTCTCCATATCTTGACGGCATGTATCACCGCTGCTACTCCAAGTCATGAGTAGGGTAATTCTTTTCATGTGCCTTTAATTGTCTTGAAGCATATGCAATTACTTACTCTCCTCGCATGAGAATACATCCCAAACCTAACCCAGACGCATTGGCATACAAGGTAAATAATTATCCTAGGACCGGAATAGTCAAGATGGGAGTCGATATCAGTCTTACCTTCAATGTTTGGACACACTATTCACATTTGTTGGTCCAAACAAACTTTTACCCTTTCTTACTCAGACTGGTGAGAGGTACGACTATTCTGGAGTAATCTTCCACGAATCGTCTATAATACTCAGCTAAACCCAAGAAACTTCTAATTTCTGCAACATTCTTAGGTGCTTCCCATTTCACAATAGCTTTAATCTTGCTAGGATCCACTTTAATTCCTTTAGCTAATACAACATGGCCTAAGAAAGCGACTTCATTTAGTCAGAACTCACTCTTAGTAAATTTAACGTAAAACTTTTCTTTTCTTAGTCGCTGAAGAACGGCTCTAAGATTTGTTATATGAGTCTCTTTATCCTTGGAGTAGACTAGGATGTCGTCTATAAATACAATAACCGATGTATCCAACATATCCCGGAATACCTGATTCATGAGTTCCATAAAAGTTGCGGGTGCGTTAGTTAATCTGAAAGACATAACTAGAAATTCGTAATGTCTATATCTGGTTCTGAATGCTGTCTTCGGAATATCACCTTATTTGATCTTCAACTAATGGTATCCTGACCGAAGATCAATCTTGGAGAACACTTTGACACCTTACAACTGGTCAAATAAGTCATCAATCCGAGGCAACGGATATTGATTCATGATCGTAAATTTGTTTAATTCCTTATAATCTATACAAAGTTGAACACTACTATCACACCCCAATTTTAGACTAACCGATGGTGTGATGAACCGTCATAAAAACCAACGGTTCAAACAAGGATCTCGTATAGACCATGCCAACATTCCAAACCAAATACACATTCTACATCAATCAGAGATAATAAAGTAAATAGCGAAAGTCTTATTAATAATTAATTGAGTGTCTACAATGATAAATAATTAATAAACTAGTTATCTCTAAGTAACCAAAACATAATTAATACCTATTACAAGTATCAAAATACAGGAATATAATACAAAGTGTAACCATGGTGGAAACACTCGCTTGACGACTCATATTTGTCCTCCACTGCTTGCACATCCATAACAGTCACGTGTCTATACATTGACACATTCATATAGTCATCAACGGTATTACCTGCATCATTGGAACTAAAAAGAAAATGATACCGTGGGATGAGCTCGCAACTTAGTTCAGTGAGAAAATAAAACAATGCGCAAACATATGCATGCATTTAATTCATATCTTTGGTCTGGTTATATGTTTGTAATGTGCTATAGAAAGGATTGGCGGCCACCGCACCTCTATACACGGGTGTGTAAGCCCACCCAATAGATCAAACACCATTATCATCTACATCCACCCCACCATGGAATACAGATAGAGCTAAAGTGTCCAGATCACACACCGCCACCAACACTTCCCCTGATGCCCTACCCATATCAACACGTAAGCCCCTATTGGCGAGGGATTGCAAACTGGGCTCGCAACTAACTAATCCTAAATGTCATCCAGTGTATCCAAGGCCTCACCCCAGCATCCCTTAATACGTCCATAGAGATAGAGCTAAGGCCCCGGCAGAGTCAAAGACCATACGGTCTGAGACCACCTCCCTTAATGCCCTACGACTTAATAGTTCTGCTAAGGTAATGACAATACGATGATGTCAATGGGTAAGACTTGAGTAGAAATAGAGCTAGTGTAAGACCCATACCAAACTAACCGGTCTTACCACCTTGTACCAGGTCTACCTATCATGGTCGAGCCATATGGACTAAGTGCGTGAAGGAAATCACAAAACCAGGTACGAAATTGACCCAGAAATAGTAAAATAGAGGGTAGGATCACATGCCTAAATAGGTAGGGTCGACCCCACCTCAGCAGGGTCCAATCCATGACTTTTGAGTCCTAGGGTTGGATGACTTGAGACCCTAGGGTCGACGGATTCTGCGACCCTAGCATCGACCCTAGGTAAACTGACAGAAACCGAAAATTAGGAAACTCTCCTAATTCAAAGGGAACCTTTCCTAAACTTGTTGGGACAGATTTTGGGAGGTTTTCCTCTATAAATAGGACGTCCCTTAGGCTCTTTTACTCCTTTTGAAACCCTAATTGAAAGTGAGAGAAAGAGAAGAAAAGGAAGTGAAGGAAAGTTGGAGAAGAAGGCTAAGGAGAAGAGTTTCAGAGGAACCTCTGAATTCAGCAAGTCTAAGGTATGAAAACATTCTCCATAAATTGTGTAAGACCCTAGAATAGTATATAAAGAGGGTAGGATCTAGGAAAAATCTAAATCATCCATCCATGAAAAGATTCCAATGGAATCCATCGAGGGAATCATGGTAAACAAAGTAAAGGAAGTAACTGGGAGTTTTAAGCCATAGAACAATCATAGAATGGACCATGAAAGTAAGCCAAAGGATCCAAACATGAAAGAGTGGACTGTAGGATGAAAAGTTGACTCAAATTACATCTGGTCGCACTTAGAGTCGACTGGTAACTGACCCTATCAGACCACAGGATCGACCCCTAGCTCTCGGGAAGTCTAGGGAAGCTATGGTCGCACCTAGGGTCGATGGATAATCGACCCTATGATCGACCCTATACCCTGGGGTCTCAGATACCTGCGACCCATCCTGCGACCCTAGCTTTACAATCAAGCTTGAAACTATCGGAATGAATTCTAATTAAGATCTATCGACTTGTTAGGTTTTCCTATTGATATAAAGGTGATTCTTAAAGCTTGAAAGAGGATCTACACTCAAGCAAAGGTGAGGGAACAAGACCTAAACTAATTGGCTAATAATAAACCATTTTTGTTTATTGAGTCCAATTCCATGTATGCTTCTATGATTGTATGGTTGTAATGTGCATATCACATGTCATCTACTATTCTCATTATTACTGTTCATGCATATTTAATTCTGTTTATTTACAACATGATGTTGATGATGATGCTAGGAATCGACATGTGAATGTTTGTGTGTGGTTAGTGTACTTGATGCGAGTGGGGCATCAGGGAAAGTGTGATGCGGTGCGGTCCTAAGCACATTAGCCCTATCTCTACTCAAGTCTTGTCCACTGACATCGTCGTATCACCATTACCTTAGCAAAACTATTACGTCGTAGGGCATCAGGGGAGGTGATCTCAGACCGTGTAGTCTTCGACTCTGCCGGAGGGCCTTAGCTCTATCTCTATGGACGTATTGAGGGATGCTGGGGTGAGGCCTTGGATACACTGTTTGACGTTAGGATTGGTTAGTTGCAAGCCCAGTTTGCAAGCCCTCGCCAATAGGGGCTTACGTGTTGGTATGGGTAGAGCATCAGGGGAAGTGTGATGCGGTGCGGTCCTAAGCACTTTAGCTTTATCTCTATCCCATGGTGGGTGCATGTAGGGGTGACAATGGTGTTTGATCCATTGAGAGGTTCCACACACTCGTGTATAGAGGTACGGCGGCCTCCAAACCTTTCTATAGCACATTGCAAACTTATATACCAGACCACAGATATGAATTGAATGCAGGTATATGTTTGTTGCATTGTTTTGTTTACTCACTAAGCCGTGATGTGTACTCACCCATTTCGAATTTGAATTTTTAGTTGATGATGTAGGTACTACTATGGAAGATTATATGAATGCTCCCGCATATGGGCACGTTGCTGCAATGGATGCTGAAGATATGGTGGAGAATATGGTGGAGAAGCATGACTCATCATGCGAGTGCAATTCATGCGTTTCCAATTATATTTTCATTTGGACCATTAAAAAAATGTAATTTGATATTTTATTTACTTATGTCTTGGTCGATACAACATAATTGGATATTTTATTTTGATTATCATATTTAGATTATCAGTTCATTTAATATTAAGACTTCTACTATTGTGTATTTATTCTGATTATGGTTGTGGATGTGTATGGTTTAAGCAAAGAGACACAGCCTATTTGAGATCCTGATTGAACCGTTGGCTTATTAGCGGTTCATCACACCGTTCTGAATAGTACAAAATTGGGGTGTGACAGCTAGAGTCTGGACCAGGATGAACCACAATGCCACGTCCTCCCCCTGATGCTCCACTTACATCCAACACATTAATCACACACACACAATCACATGCCTATTCCTAGCATCATCATCATCATGTTACAAATAGACAGAATATAAATATGCATGAGTAGTAATAACAAAAATATTAGATGACATGTGAGATTTACATTACAAACAAGCAAGCATAGAATCAATCATTGCATTGGACAAAAAAAATAAAATAGCTTGTTATTAGCCAATTAGTTTAGGTCTTGTTCCCTCACCTTTGATCGATGTTTGTTTCTCTCCCAAGCTTTGGAAGTCACTTTGAATCTATTGGTAACCTAAACAATTAATGTATTTAAGTTAAGCTTCAAGTTTACTAAGTTACAGTAGTCAAAACCCTTGTTTGGTCTCAAAATATGCTTATTGTTATCATGTGGTCACACGTGTGGTCGAACTTGTGGTCGACCCCTGTGGTCGCATTTTATGCGACCATACCTTGTGACCAAACCTTTCCTGGGAACTTCCCGAATAGCTGTAGTCCACCCTCTGGTCACCCTGTGGTCCACTATAGGCTGCGACCATACAAAGTTTTGGTTGATTTTACTTCTCATACCAATTCCTCTTTTTGGCTTATCAATGGAATTCACCACAAGATCATTCTATGGCCTTTAATCACAGTTTTCCCTCATCCATTATCCCTAACCTATTCTCTATGGTTTCCGATATAAAACCTATAACCGAATCATTGTATTAGGTTCCACATATCAACTTGAAAAGAATCTATTCTATCTATTCTGTCCTACAGAGTCAAGTCCATACCTTAAGCTTGTTGTAAAGAGATACAACTCTTCTCTGCAATTCTCCAAGCTTCTTCTCCAAATCTCCTTCTCTTTCTCTCTTTCACTCTTAGGTTTAAAGTTTAAATTTGGATTCCAAAAGAGTGAGAGAGGCTAAGGGACATCCTTTATATCGAGGAAAAACCTTCATATAGAGACCCACTTCAATTAGGAAAGAGTCCCCCTCAAATTAGGAAAGTTTCCTAAACATAGA
The DNA here is from genome assembly GCA_028583415.1 of Protea cynaroides. Taxonomy (NCBI): domain Eukaryota; kingdom Viridiplantae; phylum Streptophyta; class Magnoliopsida; order Proteales; family Proteaceae; genus Protea; species Protea cynaroides. The sequence continues at coordinate 22,810,494 of CM053266.1, forward strand.
GTCGGTTCAGCATCGTGTGGTCGCACATGTGGTCGCAGAATCAGTTGACCACACATCCAATATGCGATCACACATCGTGTGGTCTCATATGTGGTCGACCACACCCCTCAAAACTGCCACCACATGTCTAAACTTTACTGGTTTTTAGTTTTTTTAACTAGTTGCTTCCACACAAACTTAACCAGTCAACTATACCAACTAAGTTTGACTTGTTGCTTATCTTATCTTGAGGTTTCTTCATACAATTGGTTCACTTGAGCCAGTTATGATGGAAAGACCTATCACGACATGAGAACATAAGGTTAGACTGGGTTCGTAGCGTGTGGGTCTTACAACTCCACCACCCATAAAAAAAAATTTATCTTCGAAATTTACACATACGGATCTTACAGCTACCGTCTTTTTTTTTTCTTGAACAACACTGGCGCTCCCCATGGTGATATACTGGGTCGGAATAACCCTTGTCTAGTAACTCCTGTAATTGTACATTCAGTTCCATCAATTCAGTAGGAGCTATTTGATAGGGTGCCTTAGATACTGGTGTGGCTTCGGGTATAAGGTTTATAACGAACTCTGTTGCTCGATCGAGTGACAATCCTGGTAATTCCTTGGGAAATACATCCAAGAATTCACACACGACTTCAATGTCATTCATTCGTGGGGCTTCCTTGGTGAGGTCAACTGTAAGACCCGCACTCCATGAACCCGATCTAAACCTTAAATTCATGTCATAACTGGTCTTCCAATCATCACCGGGCCAGACGGGACGAACCAATGACAACTAGGTATGAAACGAACCCTAATGTATGATAAATATTTCATACCGATTGATGGTACTGGTTGACCGGTATGTTTGCACAGGCAGACTACTTAGATCCAGAAACGGATCTCTGTGGGTCCCACTTTCTAAATATTGAATCCTAGGACTTTCCTAACGTAAGGGGACTTCCTAAACTCAATGCTAGTCTATTTAAGGACCCCTTAACCTCCTTAAATCTCTTTCATTGATCTTCACAAACCCTAGAGAGGAGAAAGAGATCGAAGAAGGAGAAATAGATAAGGAAGGAGGGAGAGGAGCCGTCGTTGTCGTTGGACGAAGAACACCTTACTTGCGAATCAATGGTATATGCTTGAACTTCTCTCTAAGTTAAGTGTTATAGAAGGTTAGTCATGAATGGATCAATACCATGCAAGGCAAGCTTTTGATCTAAACCTTTGAATTGTCGTCAAACCTTAATACAGTCGATAAACCCTAGATTCAAGTTCTAAGTTGAGGATCATCAAAACTAAGACTTGAATGGAGTATGAAACAACGCTAACTCGTTGCTCAGACCTAGAATGTATAGGAAAAACCCTAGAATTTATAGGGGGTGACCGACGAAAGGCGAGAACCGAGCTTATGGTCTTTCAGAGACATACCGGTCGACCATACCGGTCGCACCATATGTGACCGATACTGCGACGGGTACCTCTCGGGGACTGGTCTGTGGGGACCGGTCGACCATACCGGTCGCACCTTTCCCCACAGTGCCATGATCGGTACTTGCGATCGGTACTGCTACCAGTATGCTCTGTAGGAGTGTTTTTGACCCAGTTGGTTTTTCGACCAACGTAAACCCTAAGAAAACTATTCTAATACAACCCTAAGATCGTGTAGGACCTTGTGATAGCGAGTTTGGATTCTGTGACGCGGAGCAAGCTATCAATCAAGCGTCATGTAAGGGAATCGGACCTAAACCCTAATAATAATTTAATAACAGTAAAATGTTGTTAATAATTATGATTATATGGAATGGTGTTTGTGTATACTCGGATGTCATCTTTACTTTCAGTTATTATATTGTTCATGCATATTCGTTATGCTAGGATGTGACTGTTAGGCATGTGATTGTTTTTGTTGGTGTGTAGAATGGAAAGGGCCTGGGGTCTGGGGCCTGAAATCATTCCTCACACTAGCACCTTTTCGTATCGCTTCTATCTTAGCATGCTTGATGCGGTAGGGTATCAGGGGGAGGAAGTGGCACTGTGGTCTCTGGCCTGGCCACTAGATTCTAGCTCTATCTCTATGCCATAGGGAGCTGTGCTGGGATAGGGCCTACTGTGATGACATATAAGATTGGTTAGTTGCGAGCCCAGTTTGCAAGCCCTCGCCAATAGGGGCTTATGTGTTGGTATGGGTAGGGCATCAAGGGAAGTGTTGGCGGTGTTTGATCCGGACGCTTTAGCTCTATCTCTATTCCATGGTGGGTGCATGTGGGACGATAGTAGTGTTTGATCCATTGGGCGGCTTCACACACTCGTGTATAGAGGTGCGGTGGCCGCCAATCCTTTCTATAGCACATTGCAAACTTAAAACCAGACCATAATGTGAATGTTACTCATGCATGTTGTTTGTTGCATTGTCTGATTTTCTTACTGAGCTAAGTTGTGAGCTCACCCTTGTGTACACACTATTTTTAGATGTTGATGCAAGTTACAATGTGGAGGATCCAGTATATGGAGGTGTTGCTGCCTTGGAAGTGCAAGCAGGGGAGGACGAGCATGACGCTTCATGCGAGTACCCTTTCTGCGTGTACCTCTAGGATATTGGATTTGTTTATTTTATTTATTTTCAGTTGGATTTATAATTGGGATGTAAGGATAATTATTTATGTTTTGATATTTTAAATAATTGGATAATTTATTTATCAATAGAAGTACGCAGTTTATTTAATTTAAAACTTCCACTGTATTTAATTATATTTTGATTATGGTTATGTGCAATGGTTTGTATGACTGGACACGATCTTATTGAGATCCTGATGTGAACCGTTGGTTCAGTGACGATTCACTCACACTTCTGGTTCAGTCAGAATTGGGGTGTGACATCAACCACGGACACGAAGTACCCAACTCCTCCTTTTTTGAGGCATCTCCTAGCCTTTAATGAGAAAGAATGGGTTTTCGTTTACAAGAAAGTTTGGTTCCCATAAAACTAAATTATGTTCATTTCTTGTCCTTGAATGATATCTTATTTTTAGCACAAAGCAAACTCATGAAATGCAGGGATAACCAGTCCATCCCTAGGATGAAGTCCAAGTCTACCATCACGAGTTGCATCAAGTTGGCGTTCAAACTTCGTCCACTTATGAGAACTAGACATTGTCACACCTCAATTCTGGTCTTACCAAAATGGGGTGATGAATCACCAATAAACCAACGGTTCACCCAGGATCTCGCATAAGTCATACCCACCATATTAACCACACACACATTCCACATTAATAATCAGAGGTAATAAACAAACAAGCGAAAGTCTTACAAATAATGAACTGAGGGTCTAACAGTGATAAATAAATATTTAATCCAATTATCTGTAAACCATAAGACATAAAAATAAATAATCAATTACATATCCGATGTTCAAACTATAACTAAACCTAAGCAAAAACACATTGGTTGCACTCGTATGATAAATCATGCGCATCTTCTTCAGTTTCTACGTCCATCGTAGCAACGTATCCATACGTCGACGCATTCATATATTCTTCAATGAAAAGACCTGCATTATCAACTAAAAATATTCGATGTCGAAAGGGTGAGCACACATCACTGCTCAGTGAGCAAACAAAACAATGCAACAAACATATGCATGCATTCAATTCATATCTTTGGTCTGGTTTATAAGTTTGCAATGTGCTATAAAAAAGATTGGTGGCCGCTGTACCTCTATACACGAGTGTGTGAATCCGCTCAATGGATCAAACACCATTGTCGTCCCACATGCACCCATCATGGAATAGAGATAGAGCTAAAGTGTCCGGATTAAACATCGCATAACACTTCCCCTGATGTCCTACCCATAACAAAACGTAAGCCCCTATTGGCGAGGGCTTGCAAATTGGACTTGCAACTAACCAATCTTAATGTCAAACAATGTATCCAAGGTCACACCCCAGCATCCCTCAATACGTCCATAGAGATAGATCTAAGGCCCCCCGACAGAGTCAGAGACTACACGGTCCGAGACCACCTCTCCTGATGCCCTACGACGTATTAGTTCTGCTAAGATAATGGCAACATGATGATGTTACTGGGCAAGACTTGAGTAGAGATAAAGCTAGAGTCTAGTGACGAGGTCGAAGACCACCATGCCACGTCCTTTCCCTGATGCTCGACGCATCCAACACATCAACCACACACATACATTCACATGCCTATTCCTAGCATCATCATCATTATCATGTTATAAAGAAATAGAATTAAATATGCATGAACAATAATAGCAGAAATATTGGATGACATGTGAGATGCACATTACAAGCATATAAGCATAGAATCAATCATGGTGTTGGACTCAATAAAAATAAACAACTTGTTATTATCCAATTAGTTTAGGTCTTGTTCCCTCACCTGTTAGCAATTATCGATGTCCTTCCAAGCCTTAAAATTCTCTTTGAATTTATTTAATAACCTAAAAGTTATATGAATTTAAGTTAGGGTTCATATGTGACATGTTACAGTAGTCGAAAATCGAAACAAAGCACTGATAGGTGCCTGATTGGTCCTATGGTCTCATATTGTATCGACCTTACTGTCTATGATCGATACCCTACGGTCGCATATGGTGCGACTGTAGCTGTGACCATATGATTTCTGAAATCTTTCCGAATGCCTATGGTCGATCCTCTGGTCATACTGGTCATGCTATGGTTGACCGTAGCTACGACCTTGAGATTTCTAATCACAGTCTACCTGAAATTCGAGTTCTTCCTAGGTCAATTCTTCTATTCTTTAATGGGGTTTATCCTAAGGTCCTCCTATGGCCATCATTAGTAATTTCTTATCAACCCTAATCATCATTTACTCCTCATGGTTTTCCTTGGGATTTTCTCAAGGAAATCACATAGATCATAATAAGTTGATATGGCCTATCATCCAGAGAATTCTTATTCCTTAGAGTTTACATCTCCAGAGATTCGTTTCATACCTTTGCCTATGATAGAAAGTCAATCCCTTCTCAACAAACTTTTCTCCTTAGCTTTTTCTTCTTCTCCTTCTCTTCCTTCTCTTCCTTATCTTTCTCTAGGGTTTACTAATATTCTAAAAGAGTGAAAATGGGCTGAGGAACGTCCTTTATATAGAGAAAAACTCTCCATATAAAGTCATTTTTCAATTAGGAAAGCAATCCCTTAGTTTAGGAAAGTTTCCAAAACTCAGAGTCTGATCTGGGTTCTCATGGTTGATCATACGGTCACATAAACCGTCGACCGTAAGGTCGAAATCATCGACCGTGGGATTCTGGATTTGAAATTTTTGGTTCCCTTCCTTATGGTCAACCATACCTTTCTAGCCATGCGACCTTAGGTATGTTTTTAGTGTTTTTATCTCGATTCTCATACCTGGTTTGTGATCTATCTTCACATGCTTGGTCCACTTGGTCCAGGAATGATGGGAAGACCTGGCATGACACAGTTAGACCATGTTAGTGGAGTGCGGGTCTTACAGACATGGTCCATAACCTTGGTTTAATTTTGCTTCTAATCCCAAAGGTGACCGTATTAGTAGCTTGTAATCTAAAAGTCTGAGGGGTATATCTAGCTTCTTTTTGAAAGACACAGATATAAATGAGTGTGTGGCTCCAGAGTCGAAAAGCACTCTGGCTGGTATGTTAGCTATAGGTACGATACATGTGATTTTACTTAATTTAGTCTACATGCTCACACAAGGTATTCCAAAATATAAGGTTAAATCATACCTATGACCACATTAGGCAATGCAAAAACATCTTCAGAAGTAACTGCATAAACCTTCCCTTGCTATAACTGCTTCCTTAGTTTAGGACAATCTCTCGAATTACACCTTACTTGATCGTAGTTGAAGCATTTAACTCTAGTATTACCTTGTTTTTATTGAGGTTGGGCTGTTGGAGTAGTCTTGGCTACTGCATTGAAGCCTTGAGTATGAAAAGGCTTGAAGGTCTTTGTATTCCCTTCATTAAATGAGTTTCCATTAGACCTCTTCATACCCTGCTTTGACCAAAGTAATTATCCCTTTGACTAGACTCCAAAACTCATGTTATCTGCTGTCACACCCCAATTCTGGACTTACCAGTGGTGTGATGAACCATCATGAGAACCAACGGTTCAAACTAGGATCTCGTATAAGCCGTGCCAACATTCCAAACCAAATACACATTCCACAATAATAATCAAAGTAAAAAAAATAAATAGCAAAAGTCTTATTAATAATGAACTGAGTGTCTATAATGATAAATATTTAAATAATCAAATTATCTCCAAGTAACCAAAACATAATTAATACTTATTACAAGTATCAAAATATGGGAATAAAACACTAAGTATAACCACAGTGGAAACACTCGCTTGACGAGTCATATTTGTCCTCCATAATTTGCACACCCATAACCGCCACGTGTCTATACATTAACGCATTCATGTTGTCTTTAATGGTATTACCTGCATCATTAGAAACTAAAAAGAAAATGGTGCCGTGGGGTGAGCTCATAACATAGCTCAGTGAGAAAACAAAACAATGCAACAAACATATGCATGCATTCAATTCATATTTTTGGTCTGGCTTTAAGTTTACAATGTGCTATAAAAAAGATTGGTGGCACCGCACCTCTATACACGAGTGTGTAAATCTACCCAATGGATCAAATACCATTGCAATCCTATATGCACCCACCATGGAATAGAGATAGAGCTAAAGTGTCTGGATCACACACCGCAAACACTTCCCTTGATGCTCTACCCATACCAACACGTAAGCCCCTGCTGGCAAGGGCTTACAAACTGGGCTCACAACTAACCAATCCTAATACCATCCAATGTATCCAAGGCCTCACCCCAACATCCCTCAATATGTCTATAGAGATAGAGCTAAGGACCCTTGGCAGAGTAAAAAACCACACGGTTCGAGACCACCTCCCTAATGCCCTATGATGTAATAGTTCTACTAAGGTAATGGTAATACAACGATATCAGTGGACAAGAATTGAGTAGAGATAGAGCTAGAGTCTGGTGACCAGGCTGAACTACAATGCCATGTCTTCCCCCTGATCCCTCACTCACATCCAACACACTAACCACACACATAATCACATGCATATTCCTAGCATCATCATCATCATGTTATAAATAGACAGAAATAAATATGCATGAGCAGTAATAACAGTAATATTGGATGACATGTAAGATGGCCATTACAAGCAAGCAAGCATAAAATCAATCATTGCATTGGACACAATAAAATAAAACAACTTTTTATTAGCCAATTAGTTTAGGTCTTGTTCCCTTACCTTTGATTGATGTTTATTGCTCTCCCAAGCTTTGGAAGTCACTTTGAATCTATTAGGAACCTAAATAATTATTGTATTTAAGTTAGGGTTCAAGTTTACCAAGTTACAGTAGTCGAAAACCTATTCTGGTCTCAAAATATACTTGTTGTTATCGTTCACAAGTGTGGTCGAACCTGTGGTCACAATATATGCGACCACACACTGTGTGGTCGACCCCTGTGGTCCCATTTTATGCGACCACACCCTGCAACCACACCTTTCCTAGGAACTTCCTGAATAGTTGTGGTCGACCACAGGCTACGATCGCATGATGCTTGGTCAGTTTTCATCTTTAATTTGAATTCTTCCTGAGTCGATTCCTCAGTTCATCACTTGGGTTCATCCTATGGTTATCCTATGACCATTATTTACTATTTTTCATTAACCATTATCCCTAACCCATCCCTCATGGTTATCCTTGAGATTTACTCAAAGGATCACATAGATCATATTGGTTTGACATCCCCAATCAACAACAGAAACCTTATTCAATAGGTTTTACATCTACAGAGAAAAGTTCCATACTTTACTTGTTGTGGGGAGCTAGACTTCTCTTGTAAAACCTTCCTCTCAGCCTCCTTCTCCAAATCTCCTTTCTCCTTTTTCTCCTTCTCTTCCTTTCTTTCTTTTTCTCTTAGATTTAGAGTTTTAATTTGGGTTCTATAAAAATAAGAGAGACTAAGAAACGTCCCTTATATAGAGAGAAAACCTCCATATAGAGTCCTCTTTCTATTAGGAAAGAGTCCTCCTCAAATTAGGAAAGTTTCCTAAACACGGAGTCAGTTTAACATCGTGTGGCCTCACGTGTGGTCATAGAATCCGTCGACCATACGTCTCAACTATGAGACCACACGTTGTGTGGTCTTATATGTGTGGTCTCATGTGTGTGGTCTCATGTGCGACCATACGTATCGACCAAACATTCGACCACACCCCTCAAAAATGCCACTACACGTTCAAAGTTTACTAGTTTTTAGTTTTTGACTGGTTGCTTCCATACAAACTTAATCAGTCAACCACACTAATTAAATTTGACTTGTTGCTTATCTTATCTTGTGGTTTCCTCATACAATTGGTTTACTTGAGCCGGTTATGATGGGAAGACTGGTCACGACACTAGAACGTAAGGTTAGACCGAGTTCATGGCGTGTGGGTATATCTTCTTTTGCAGTCCCAACACGTGCTCACGGATACTTCCCCTAAGTCCCATGATGAACCTACCGGTCTTAGTGTCTTCCTCATGCATACTGGCGGGAGCAAAGAAGAACAGCTCTTTATAATGTTGTTGATAAGCGTCGACAGTCATCTGACCTTGGTATATACTCAAAAAAAATTTTTCCATTTGATCCCTGAAACTCTTGGGAAAATACTTCTCGAAGAAAGCTTCTTTGAAGATAACCCAGGTTAACTAGGTGTGCTTGGTCAATAGATAACCTCGAGTGGGATTCCACCAGTGATGTATATCTCCTTTCAGCATAAATGTTACACACAATACCTTTTCCTCTTCTGTAATAGTCATCATCATGAAATTCCTTTCCATTTCATTAATCCAGTGAGCTGGCCACAATGGATTTGATGCCTTACCTATAAATTCCTTCGGTTTCATCTTCAAAAAACGCTCGATCAGTCTGGAGTGGTTAAGCTGATTTTGTGCATAGTAGCCGTACACAGGTGGTTGATTTTGATAATTCCCTGAGTTGTTCGTTCCCTATTGTGCTCTGAGATTCTAGATTAAGGTTTGCATTGCTAGAGTTTGCTGCACTGTGGGTATGGTATTGTTCTCTACAAGTACAATGGGCACTGTATTATTAACAACAGGTACGAAAGGCACCGTGCGACTACTAGGAGGTGTTGGTACGATATTTTCCTTTAGTGGTGCAATCCCCAAGGGCAGCTTGCAGGTTTGTCTACATCTGATGCAACTATTGTACATGTTGTGCTAAATTCATCACAACAGTGGCCAAATCTATTGGTGGTGCTGGTAAGTTAGTTGGGTTGGCCTGAGTGTGAACATCTTGAGGTGTAATATTTTGATTCCCAGCATCTTCTTCTTGTCCTTCTTGGTTTTCATTGGTATTGACCTTGTAGGTGGGGGAGGTGGGTTTGCATTCCGTCCCTTTCTGCTTGATTTACACCCAACCATTTAAACTCTTGGGTAAAATAGTATTTGAAAGGCTACACATATGAGACAAGATGGAATTATAGTATTTTGTTAGTCCCACAATAAAAGGAGAGAAAAATTATGAGGCATTAGGTCTAGCAGAGACAAAACAAACAACAGTCAATCGTGTGATCCACATCGTACGGTAGCATTACATGCAACCTTAGGTTTGACCATATGAATCCTGGCAACTTCCTGAGACCCTATGGTCGATCATACGGTCGTTCGTGTGGTCGACTATTTTGGTCGAATTGTGCGATTGCACAATTCAAAAATCAAGTTTTTATATCTGATTCGAGACTTTTCCCTTTCATTCTCTCTTGTTTTTTTTTTCCTATGGTCTCAACTCAACTCGCCACTACTGGGTTGCTACAGTGTCAACCACACAAATTTGGTGGTTTCTTCATCAGTTGACAACCTTCATTCTATTCCTCAAGGTACGTTTTCTACTCTTTTCTTATTTTTAGGCTTTCACACTTAGGTTTTTTCCATTTATAGGTTTTTCTTCAAATTGATATCTATTTGATCGTAAAAAATTGATTTTTATTGGTGGTCCTTGCTATTGGCTACCCAACGGATGGAAGCCCTCAAGAAAATTAGAGTTTCATCGGTTGGTTTGGTCAAAATTTGAAAATCTCAATTTTGACCTAAAATTTGGGGAAAATTCTAAATTTTAAAGTTTCTTCAAATCTATTTTAATTGGTGGAAATTTTTTTTATTGATTGATCATTGTTGGATGGTTTGTGCCCCATGTAAATACTCCTACCCAATTATTTGGGTGAAAAGTGAGGCTTTTTCTCATTTTATGCCGTTATGCTGTCTAAATTTCTAACTTTTTAACTTATTTTCTTATTCTTTTTTCTCGTAGTTATCATGGATCGTACCAAAGTTCTCGAGTCCATGACCCTCGTCACTTCAGGTCCATCGAACTGGAGGTATAGTATCCATGGTATCATCGAAAAAAGGTGGAGGGGGGTCAGTGTGTCAATTTAGCCCACTTAGCCCTATTTGATGTGGAGAGGGCATTTGGTGAGATGGGCTGACTTTCCATGATCTTATATGAGGGTTGCACCCATCCAGATTTGGTAAAGCAGTTCTACTACAACCTACAGGTTGAGGGTGATCCAGAGGATATAGAAACTAGAAGAGAGCTTCAGATTACTAGTTGGGTGAAAGGGGTTCCTATCTCTTTCAATACCTAACAACTGGCGGATCTTCTGGGTATCTCAAGCGTCGGTCCCTTGGTTTACTGTGCTCTTAAGGAACCCATTAACCATTGCTATGCGCGTAGAGGTATGCAGTCAAATTCTTCATGACGACCATTGGGAGATGAAGGCAGTTAACTTGCGTACTAAGCCACGGGTATACTATAAGATTATCCAGCATAATATGATTCCTCAGGGTGGACATTAAGAGTTGGTCTCCCAGTTGACTCAGTACTTATTATTTCACACTTATTGGATGACATGTGAGATGCACATTACAAGCATACAAACATAGCATCATTCATGGCATTGGACACAATAAAGTAAATAATTTGTTATTATCCAATTAGTTTAGGTCTTGTTCCCTCACCTGCTAGCAAAACTTGATCTCCTTCGAAGCCTTGTAATTCTCTTTGAATCGATTTAATAACCTAAAAGTTATATGAATTTAAGTTAGGGTTCATATGTAATATGTTACAGTAGTCAGAAATTAAAATAGAGCACTGATAGGTGTCTGATTGGTCCTATGGTCTCATACTATGTCGACCTTACTGCCTACGGTTGATACCCTACGGTCGCACCATATGTGACCGTACCTGCGACCATATGGTTTCTGAATTCTTCCAAAATGCCTATGGTTGATACTTTGATCATGCTGGTCATGCTATGGTCGACCATAGCTGCGACTTTGAGATTTTTGGTTACAAACTACATTCAATCCGAGTCCTTCTTGGGTCAACTCTTCGGCTCTTCAATTGGATTTATCCTAATGATTATTCTAAGGCTAAGTTTCTTAGTTTTACCAACTAATTACTCTAACCTATTTTCTATGGTTTCCCATTGGAGGCTTGCTTAGCAATTCCCATGGTTGCATTCTTACGTAGGGTTTGGTATCTCAATTTACATTAGAAACCTTTACTCCTAGTGTCAAAAGGCTACAGAGACAAGGTTTATACTTTACTTGTTGCAGAGAGTCTGTGGAACTCTTTTCTCAGTCTCCTCCTTAGTCTTTTCTTCTTCTCCTTCTTTTCTTTCTCTTTCCTTCTCTTTCTCTAGGGTTTACTAATGTTCTAAAAGAGTGAAAAAGGCTGAGGAACATCCTTTATATAGAGAAAAACTCTCCGTATAGAATTCTCCAACATTAGGAAAGAAATCCTTCTAAAATAAGGAAAGTTTCCATCTCAGAGTCTGATCTGGGGTCTCACGGTTGATGGCCTACGATCGTAAAATCCATCAACCATAGGGTTGAAAACATCGACCGTAGGGTCTTGGATCAGTGTTTCTTACCTTATGGTCAACTATACCTACCCAGGTATTCGACCACACGCATACTTTTGAGCATTTTTAACTCGATTCATACCTGGTTTTATGATCCATCTTTACACGGTCGGTCCACTTGGTCAAGCAATGATGGGAAGACCTGGCACGACATGGTTAGACCAAGTTATTGGAGTGTAGGTCTTACAAATGATATCTTAAAAATTATGGGTTATTTTAATGCAGACTACAGTGGATGCCCTGTTGACAAGAAGTCCACATTAGGGTACATCTTCATGATGGCAAGAGGAGCCATTTCTTGGGAGAGTATGAAACAAACAATTTTAGCATCTTCCATTATGGAGGTAGAGGTCGTGGTATTATTCAAGGCCACAAAGCAAGCAATCTGGCTGAAGAATTTCATTTATGGTCTGAAGACGGTGGATATCATCTCCAGATCATTATTATTGTATTGTGATAACCAGTCAACTATATCTTTCTCTAAGAATAACTAGAGGGCTGGTGTTTCAAAGCACATTGACATTTTTTATCTGTTAGTAGAAAAAAAGGTTGACGACAATCACATCATTGTGGAAAAGATCTCGATAGTAAATATGGTTGCAAATCCCTTGACGAAGGCTTTACCGGTGGGAGACTTCAAGGATCATGTATCTTGTAGGGTATAGTTGAGTCTTTTGATGTATTTTTATAAAACTCATATATTTACATTGATACTTCATTGTATTGTTTTGCTTGTGGTTTTTATGGGCATAGTGATTAATACCATGGTCTCTTTTCATGATTCAGCATTTACACTCTTGCTAATCTAAATAAAAGTTTTGTTTAATTAACATGTCATGACACAAAGGTGGTATTAAGCCAAGACATAAAAGACGGTATTAAGTCAGGACACAAAAGGCAGTATTAAGCCAGGACACAAGAGGTGGTATTAAGTCAAGACCCAAAAGGTAATATTAAGTCAGGACCCAAAAGGCGGTATTAAGCCAGGACTCAAAAAGCGGTATTAAGCCAAAACATAAAAGGTAGTATTAAGCCAAGTTTCAAAAGACGACAAGCCAGGGTCAGATATTATCAAGGAGACCTCTGTCTATAATAATAGAAAATTGTATGAGGCATATCTTCTGTTATTGTTCAACATTAGTCTACTTGTTGAAAGGATAAAAGTTTGGGATAATCTAGTTTTAATTATTGGTTTCCATGCCATACTAGTTAATAACAGTCTTGTAGAATAATGTAGCCCAAGTGGGAGATTGTAAAATCTTTTCTGATATTTTATTGTGAGCAACATTATTTTACTTGCCTTTTATAACTAGTGGAAATCTAATCAAAGATTAAATTATTATCCCCTACCTATTATAAACCAAATCTATTCTATTATGGGATTGGAATAGATTTGGTATACACTTATTATAAATATGTGGCAGGGGTCCCTATAGCCTCTCTCTCTGAATGAAAACAAGAAAGGACCTATACCCAAGGGAGAGAAGGCTGTAAAAGATCTCTATGGGAATCAAGTAGAAGAAAAGGGTCGAAAATCAATCTCCAACGTAAAGATATGTCCCTTCTATTATTATTGGTTTATGGTTTTACTCAATGTGTTCTATTCTCTATATGGGATCGATTGGAATGATTTTATTGGGATTAAAAATCTCATACAAACTGTCCCACGGGCATCAATGAAAATCCTAAGTTAGAATTGTCGAGGGTTGGGGAGTCCCTCAACAATTCAATCCCTGTTTTATCTCCTCTAACAAAAGAAACCTCATTTGGTTTTTCTTATGGAAACTAGACTTCAGCAGAAGAAATTAGAAAGTTATTTTTCATCGCTCAAATTTTACTAATTCCTTTTATGTGGAACCTCTGCAATCTACGCGTGGGTTAGCTCTCTTGTGGACTAATTTGAAAGATGTGGAATTTCTCACAGTAAATCCTATAATTATTGATGATTGTGTTAGACTGTCTCAGAATGTGTCGTTTTATTTGACCATTATATATGGAGATCATATTAAATCCAGGAGATCTCAGGTGTGGGATAAACTGAAGCAGATTTGTGGAGGAAGAAGTCAGGTGGCAATAGGGATTGCATAAGGGATTGTTCGCTATTCTAGCAGGTGATGGATGAATGTCATCTTTTCAATATCCATACTCAAGGACCTAGATATACTTGGAATAACCGGCGGTAGGGGAGTGCAAATATCAAAGTTAAACTCGATTGGGTTCTTGCTAATTCTGAATGGAGGAATTTTTTTAATTCAACTTTGGGTTTTATTTTGCCTTCTTCAGGATCAGATCATAATCCCTAACTACTGGATTTGAAGGGGAAAGATTTTAAAGGGGTTCAGCCATTCCATTTTGAAATTATGTGGTTCAGGCATCAAGACAGTAAACAAATTGCAGCCCAATGTTGGGAGCTAGTTCAAAATGGTTCGACTTCTAAGGTGGTGGAGAAGAAGTTGCTCTGTAGTAAACAGTTGTTTTAAAAGTGGAATCGACAGGTTTTTCGAAAGGTTCAAGCAAAGATTCATAATTTGAAGATGAAGTTATAGAAGTTATAACAGTAGGAAGGGGAGGATTTTGATCAAGTTGTGGTAACTAATATTATTAATCAATTAGAGGAGGAACTACAACGAGAAGAATTAATGTGGAAGTAGAAAGCTAGAGTTGACTGGTTGAAGGAAGGAGATGCTAACACTGGTTATTTTTTTGCAACTATGATTCATTGCTGGAATTGAAACCGTATCACACAACTTATGTTACAGGATGGTGGTTGGTCTTCAAATGAAGAAGATAATTATAAGGCTTTCCATTCTCATTTTTTTGCCGCTTTCACTTCAGAAGGTGTGTTGGATTTGGTCTTGGATCATGCATTAACTTATATTCTGCCTATGGTTACAGATGATATAAATATGTATCTCTGCTCTATTCCTATTGCAAATGAGATCTGCGATGCTACCTTCAGTTTAGCCCCTATGAAATCCTTAGGACCGGATGGTCATCCTCCAATTTATTTTCAGAAGTTTTGGCTAAATGCTAGTGCTGATATAATAAGGTTTGTTACTGACTTCTTTACACATGGATCTTTGTCAAATAAGATGAATCACACATATATCTGCCTAATTCCTAAGGTTAAGCAACTAGAAACAGTAGATCAATTTCGTCCATAGTTCGTCCTATTAGTCTGTGTAATGTTTGCATGTGTATTATATAAAAAATTATGGTTGAAAAGTTGAAAGATTTTCTTGATGATATTATTGTTGCAAATCAATCAGCTTTTATTCCAGATCGTATGATTTCTGACAGTGTCTTGTTAACTCATGAGATCTTCCATTATATCAGGAAGGAAAAAAAAAAAAAAAAAAAAGAAAATCATATCTTCTTACTTTAAAACTTGACATGATGAAGGCCTATGATCGAATGGAGTGGCCATTCATCAAAGGTATTTTGTTGCGTATGGGTTTTGCTTCTTGTTGGATTGATTGGGTGATTAAATGTGTCTCAGCAATGAGTTATACATTAATTATTAATGGTGCTGAAAAAGGATTTTTCATTCCCTCCAGAGGAATTAGACAAGGAGATCTACTTTCACCTGCATTGTTTATTATTTGTGCTCATGTATTATCTGCAATTGTTAATGATAAATTTCAAAGAGGTGATTTGAAAGGAATTCTTATTAGGAACAGAGCACCAGCACTAACTCACTTGTTGTATGCAGATGAATGCGTGATGTTTGCTAATGCGAAACTAAATGAAGTTTTGAAGCTACAAGAGTGTTTTAATTTGTATTGTAATTGTAAGACCCGTACTTCACTAGCCCGGTCTAACCGTGTCGTTCCAGGTCTTTCCATCATTACTGGATCAAGTGGACCGACCGTGTGAAGAAGGAGCACGAGACCAGGTAAATAAATCAACCTAAATACACTTAAAATCAAGTGTATGGTCGACTACCTGGATAGGTATGATCAATCATACAATGAGAAACAAAGACCACTGGTAAGTAACCATATGGTGTATGTTTTCAAGCGTATGGTCAACGGATTCTGCAATGGTACGTCTGATTGTAGACCCTAAATCAGACTCCGAGTTTGGAAACTTTCCAAATAGAAGGGGGATCTCTTTCCTATTGTTCTAGAACTTCATATGGAGAGTTTATCTCTATATAAAGAACGTTCCTCAATCCTTTTTCACTTTTTTGAAACATTATCAAACCCAATAGAAAGAGGAGGAAGGGAAGGAGAAGGAGAGAAGACCAGGAAGACTAAGAAAAAAGCTGAAAGAAAGAGTTCTACAGACTCTCAGCAATAAGGTATGAACCTTATCTATGTAGCCTTAGAACACCAAGAGTAGGAGTTTCTAATGTAAATAATAATACTAAACCCAATATAAGGATTTAATTATGGGATTTTTTGAGAAAATCTCAAAGGGGTTATGGAGAATGGGTTAGAGTAATTTATTTAGTAAAACTAAGAATTATGGCCTTAGAACGATCATTAGGGAGGACCTCGTTGATAACCAAAGAGGAGGAATCCGTAATGGAAGTAAGAAAGCACATTAAACCCGTATGGTTGTAGCTACGGTCGACCATAGCATGACCAGAGTATCGACCATAGTCATTCGAGAAGAATTCAGGAACCATATGGTCGTAGGTATGGTCGCATATAGTGCTATCATAGGGTATCGACCGTACGAAGTAAGGTCGACACAGTATGAGACCATAGGACCAATCAGTCACCTATCAGTGATCTGTTTCGATTTTTGACTATTGTAACATGTTACACAAGAATCCTAACTTAAATTTATATAATTTTTAGGTTACTAAATTGATTCAAAGAGAATTACAAGGCTTTGAAGGAGATCAAATTTTGTTAAAAGGTGAGGGAACAAGACCTAAACTAATTAGATAATAACAAACTGCTTATTTATTAAGTTCAATGCCATGATTGATTCTATGATTGTATACTTGTAATGTATATCTCACTTGTCATACAATATTACTGTTATTACTGCTTAAGCATTTTTACTTCTGTCTATTTATAATATGATGATGATGATGATGATGCTAGGAATATGCATGTGATTGTGTGTGTGGTTAGTGTGTTGGATGCAAGTGGAGCATCAGGGGGAGGACGTGACATTGTGGTTCATCTTGGTCACCAGACTCTAGCTCTATTTTTACTCAAGTCTTGCCCACTGACATCATTGTATCACCATTACCTTAGCAGAACTATTACGTCGTAGGACATCAGGGGAGGTGTTCTCGGACCGTGTGATCTTTGACTCTGTCTGGGGGCCTTAGCTCTATCTCTATGGATGTATTGAAGGATGCTGGGGTGAGGCCTTGGATACACTGGATGACATTTGGATTGATTAGTTGCAAACCCAGTTTGTAAGCCCTCGCCAATAGGGGCTTACGTGTTGGTATGGGTAGGACATCAGGCAAAGTGTTGGCAGTGTGTGATCCAGACACTTTAGCTCTATCTCTATTCCATAGTGGGTGCATATGGGACGGTAATGGTGTTTTATCCATTGGACTGATTCACACACTCAAATATAGAGGTGCGGGGGCCACCAAACCTTTCCATAGCATATTACAAACTTAAAAATCAGACCAAAGATATTGAATTGAATGCATGCATATGTTTGCGCATTGTTTTGTTTGCTCATTGAGCCATAATGTGTGCTCACCCTTTCGACGTCGAATATTTTTAGTTGATGATGAAGGTACTACTGTAGAAGATTATATGAATGCACCGTCGTATGGACATATGGCGGCTATGGATATAGAAGCTGTAGAAGATACGCATGATCCTTCATGCTAGTGTAATCAATTTGTCTTTGATTAGTTTAGCTATTTTGATTACCGGACATGTAATTTATTATTTTATTTTATGTCTTGAGTTATTTGGAGATAACTGGATTAAATATTTATTTTATCACTATTAGATACTCAGTTCATTATTTATAGAGAATTTCGCTTATTTGTTTATTATCTCTGATTATTATCGTGGAATATGTGTGTGATTTGATATGGTGGGTACGACCTATACAAAATCCTGGTTGAACCATTGGTTTATTGACGGTTCATCACACTACTCTAGTTAGTCCAGAATTGGGGTGTGACAGTAATGCTTCGGGGCAATGAATTAATTTGAAAAAGTCATCTCTCACTTTTAGCCCCAATACTTCAATGAAGTTTTGACTCTAGTTTTCACGAGTTCTTAAGATCCCTTATGGTTCAGGTCCTCCAAAGTATTTAGGCCTTTCTACGGATTTCAGTCTTTCCAAAGTGACTTTATTTGCTGATAATGTGGAAAAAACATTATCTAAACTACAGAAATGGAAAGCTAATCTTATGTCAAATGCTGGAAAAGACATTTTGTTAAAGTCTGCAGCTTTGATTTGTTCTAATTATGTGGGATCCCATTGTTCTATTCCGAAATTTCATCTTGATGTTATTAGGAAAGTTGCAGCAGCATTTTATTGGTCTAAAGGTGTTTCTAGGAAGGCTATGCATTAGGTCTCTTGGGATAGAATGTGTCTATCCAAGAGGGATGGAGGACTTGGTCTTCGTGATCCTATTCTACAAAACCAAGCTTTTCTTGCATAGCTGGCATGGAGAGTTTTTTCTAATCCAAATGCTTTTTGGGTTAGATTTTTAAGAGTAATTTCAAAATTCTGACTTTCTGCATGCTAAACTTGGCTTAAACCCTTCATGGGCCTGGTGGAGTATTATTGCTGGTAAAGAGATTTTATGCCAGGGCATGATGTGGAAGGTAGGGGATGGAACTCATATTAATATATGGACTGATCCTTGGATACCTAGTATTAAAGGACACAAAGTTGTATCCTCTGAACCCACAGATTGCGCTTATAATTTGGTGTCAGATTTAATTGAATCTCATAATCATTTATGGAAAGTTGATGTTCTTTATTCTTTGTTACAGTAGTTTGAAGTTGATGCTATTAAGCAAATTCCCATTGTTTGGTTTCAAGGTGCAGATCAACTTATATGGAAGGAAACTAAGGATGGTAAGTTCTCTATCAAATCTACATATCATCTTTTATCTAATGTTAAACAAGAACAGATGTTGGCACAGCCTTCTACTTCCTATATACATGCATGGCAACGGGTTCCAAAAAGGGTGTGCACTTTAATTGGACTTGTAAAACTCTGCCGAGAATAAAAGAGTTTCTGTGGAGGTGTTGTGCTAGAGGAGTGGGAGTTTTTGATGCTATGTGTAGCCGAAATATGCAGGTGGATAATTGTTGTCACCATTGTGGTGCATCAAATGAAACCATAGCACATGTTTTATTGCATTGTCCATTTGCTCATGCGTGTTGGTTGGCTATTCATGCACCACAATTTAATGAAGTTAATTTTTATGATTAGTTATTACGCATTTCTACTGCGAGAGGACTGACGAAATCACAATGGCGACAAACTTTGCCTTTTCTTTCATTCATGTATTGGTATTTGTGGAAAGAAAGGAATGAGTTATATTTTGAAAATAAAACTACTTCTCCAATGGCTGTGGTGAGAAGAGTTGAGTAGGCTTGGCAAGAATTTAGCATCGTGGCTTTTCCTTCTTTTGCACTTTCTTATGATTCTAAAGAGACTGCTGCTGGTGTTAGTGAAGAATCTGCTTCCTTTGATCATTGGATGGCTCCTTCTAATAATGAAGTTAAGCTTAACATTGATGCTTCAAGTGGTGATAAAAGTTATGGAGGTATTGGATTTATTTTGAGAGATTCAGATGGCAAGAGTTTATTTGCGATATCAAGGTCATGTTCTTTTCCTACTTTACTACAAGAGAAGCCATCGAATAGAAGGCCTTGTTCGGGTTTTGAGATCAGGATTCAAAAACATTATTATTGAATCCGATTGTTTACAAGTTATTGATTCTCTAGTGGATCACAGGACTAGTCTGGATCATTTTGCAATATCTGTGATTTCTAATATTAAATGTTTGCTAAACTCAGAAGTTAAAGATTCAGACACTAATGTAACCTTTAAGTATGTACCTAACGGGGCGAATGTTGTAGCTCATACCATGGCTAGGAAGGCTCTAACCTGTAATGGGGAGGTTTGTAATGGGGAGGTTAGTTGGCCACAATGCATTCCATGGTTATCTGATTTGCTTCTTGTAGATACCACAGCTACCCTTTCTATTGAATAAATTTCTCTTTTACCAAAAAAAGAGATGACATAACCAATGTTTGGTATGACTTCTCTTTATTGGATCATGAAATGCGTTAATGAATGTGATCTATTCTAAAACATATATGCTCTTTAATACTAAAATGGTTAACCAACTCATGATGTCGTTGAATGTTGTATATCTAGAGAAATGCACATACACTCGATGTTGGGCTAAACCCACATAAGGCACATGGCCCTTGTTTTTTGTTTTCCTTGTCAAGGATTGGGGCAAGGATAACTCATGCTAACACCAAAAGGGTTAACCAATTCTTGTTGTCGCAAGGGTCTTTACTCAATTGTAGTCGTTGCACTTGGAATCTACACTCTTTCTTTAAGGTAAATGTACTTCCAGTAGACAAAGAAAATGTAATAAAGGAAGACGGGCCATGCCCGAGGATGACTCCGATGTTTAAGTTAGGACTCCAAAGTGCAAACGGTTTTGGTACTTGGTATCTTAGACTACGAGTTCCAATGTGAGAATAAAGGCTGTAGAAATAATAAGTAAACATTGAAGTAACCTCTGACCTCTAGTGGTTTTGAAGATAAATGCTGGGATTATCTTCTCTCTGTCCGTTATGAATACATGATGGCTATGAAGTTGCATGGAAATGTAAATATGTTCCTTTTTTTTATTTTTTTGGTTCATTCAACAGTGTATTCTTTTTTGTTCTTTTTACTGTATAAATATAGAGTTGAATGCTTTAACTCGTGGGATTGCTAGGTGGGCCTTGGGTTACCCAAGCAGGTTCTTTTTGGGAATCCATTTTTTGAGGATCTCTTGCCTTTTGTAGTGAACTTTTTGCCTCCTTAGTAGATAATATCTTTTGCCCTATGAAGGTTTAGTATAAAAAAGACAAATCAATGTAAATACTTCTTCACTAACAACTCAAATAAAATGGTAAAAAAAAAGGAGAGAGAGAAAAGATGGCTTCCCCAACAGTGTTTTCCTATGCCTTCATTCAAGGATGGTCATTTCACTACCCTATGTGAGATAATGCATAGAATTGTTGCCGTTTGCCATGCAATGAGATTTAGAAAAAAAAAAAGAAAAAAAAGGAAGAAGATCCCCAAGCCAATACTATTCTTTCCAATGTCTTTCATATAACCATCAGACACACACTCTCTCTGTCTCTTCTGATGTTTTTTTTTTCTTCTCCCAACTTTGTAGGTCGCCAAATGATAATACCGATTGCCACACATTGAATGGTAGGTGTGTTGGTGTGGCTTAAGAGATTTCCCAAAGCCAAAAAACATATCTTGGGTGGATCCACATCGTCTCCTCCCTGAGATTTGGGAGGAGGGGCAGCGGCCTCTATGGATGGCCGACACCTGATTCTTGGGTGAATCCAAGTCATCCATCTGAGCCGACACCCCTGTCGGCTTAGCTTGTCGGTTGGGGTGCCGGCTCAGATGGAGGACTCAGATTCACCTGAGAGCCAGGTGTCGGCCATCCATCGAGGCTGCCATCCCTCCTCCCGAATCTCATGGAGGAGGCGATTTGAATCCACCTTGGGTTGGGTTAATGGAAAGTAAAATCTTTCTTAAAGATAATCCTAAATCTTAAATCCTAAACCTTAAACTGGAATGAAACATGGAATTAGCATCCAGCAGTTCCAATACTAATAAATTGGGAATCGGTCAAACTCAACTGGGACAAGTTTATCAGAATTAGGTGAAAACAGCATCGGATCGGTCATTTCCTATGGAATCAGGTGATCCATCTTATCCGATTCTTATTTTTTTAAACCTTAAACTAAGGTTAAACCAAGTCCCCTAGAATTTGCAATAGCTCTATTCCCCAATAGCTGATTGACACATGGCAGATATTGATTTAAGAAAAGGGAAATAATTGGCATTAGATCAGATTTGTCACGGTTGAACCTGTTGGTTCATCCGATACGAATATCTTGAACCATGGGTCAAACGATTCCAACGGTCAGACCATTGGGAAACAGCGAAAAATGACGTAGGAGTTCTCCCAAAGACCATCCTCTGCAACTCTTTCAATATCTTGCCTTCTTCCTTTTTAAAAAGGTCATTTCATTAACAAAATAAATGCGATTGAAGAAACAAGGTTTAATTTAAAGTTTCTGTTTATTCCTCATAAGCAAATCTCTCTCTCTCTCTCTCTCTCTCTCTCTCTCTCTCTCTCTCTCTCTATATATGTTTCCGCTGAACTGTAAATCTGAAATTCCCACCTCTTTGTAGCGTGTACTTTGGTTTTGTTTCTTACGCAGAAGCAACGGAAGAATGTGTGAGGTCACTTAGGATTTTCAGTGCAACGCATGGCTGTTCAACGGGTACCTGCGTAGAATCAGAGAGGTGCAAATTGGAATTAGATGAACAGTTTATTGCAATTGAAATTTCTGCTCACTTTTTGTCCTATGTCTGTGTGTACAAGGCAAGCTAATTAAGAGTAAACAGTAGACACTAGGAACTGATGCAGAAGGACCCTTCCCTACCTGGGCGAATCAACACCCTTGGATCCTAAAATCTTGACCAATTTTTTAATGAAATCTAACCCTTGAGTACTTAGGGATTGGATACTCTCTCAGTGTCAGAGACCAACCCTGGTTCATAATCCATATTAGGGGGGGGGGGGGTGGGGGGGGGGAAGGGAGGGACCCACCAAAGCAGGGGTTGTGCATTTCCATGCATATCAGAAGGAAAAGTTTGTAAGATCATCATTGAATGATGATAGATGATATAATAACTTACAAAGTGGCCAGCCAAAAGAACCCAATAGAAATGCAGATTCTTGTATGACTTGGTGAATCCTTTTGTGGTTGTCTTGTCATTCCCACAATAGAGGGGAGTTCTGTCTAGGCTCAAGAAGCTTTGGAGGCCTTCCCATCTGAAAAACACATCAAGAACATATCATGATTTTCTCATTTAATTGAAAGAAAACAAGTCAACTAAACCCTAGAGAGAGAGAGAGAGAGAGAGAGAGAGAGAGAGAGAGAGAGATACTTGAGTTTCTCAACCCATGCTTCTGTCCCCTTGGTGGCACAAATGAGATCAACCTACAGAGGAAGAACAAACCCATGTTTATGATTGACAAAAAAATCATATTGATATTGAGAATTTTATCCAAGTCCTAATCATGGTGTGGTTGTGATCAAATACAACCAAAAGTAAACCATTGTTTGCAAAAGCTATAGATTCCTCTTCTCTTGTTTTTTTCTTGGGCGGCAAGCCTAACTAGCTTGAATACAGATTGGGTGGTCCACCAGGAACCTAACCCATTGGCTAAGTTTTATCCTCTGACAATTCCTAATGGTGGTGGATTCTTGAAAAAGACATCAAAAGCATACTTGTCCACTGTACACTGTCACATTGACCCCCTTAGCTAACAGCTCAGCAACCTGTGCAACAATTATACATGAAACTCATTAGATGCAATTTCTATTTGTAGAGCTCATAACCTTTAGTACTTATATTCATCCATTTCAAGAGAGAAGAATCAGAAAAGTTAAAATTTTATATGGCTGATTACTTTTTGAATTTCAAACATTCAGAATTTCCATTAGTACAAAAATTCATTAAAGACACTTGGATGGCTTCATAATGTTGGTTCTTAAGCAAAAATGAGGATAGCGAAGTCCCACAAACTACAAATACCATGTGCATTAGGCTCTTTAACCTCAAATGCAAACTTAAAACTCTGGATGAGACTCATCTGTCATCCAAATCTGACTTTGATGGAGGCTAAGAAAATGACAAACAACAAAGGAAAAAAATTTACCATTAATCAACAAGGTCTATGGGGTATAGCAGTGGAGTTCAGATCATGTTACAGATACCTGGTTAGCAACCTAAGCAACTGAACCCTCTGTCTAGTATATGATTAGCAATTAAAACAATGAAAAACTACCGATTAAAACACTTGGAGCACATTTGGACCAAGGAGGTGCGCATATGTTAATTTCTCCATTCTGTCAGCTTAATAAAACACACAAGTTTCTGTTGAAAATATTTAATAATGCTTCACCTAAAAACAAAAATCAAATTGATTGAATTTTCCAGTTAAACCTCTATTTGTTCTCTAACCTGATGCTGAAGTTCTAAGCACTTGTTTATGAGGAACTGCAGCAGCCATTAGAACTTCAGCAGCCATGGATAGGTTGGGTTGGGTTATGCCAAATGAGGCTAGTACTTTGTTAGCTGATTTTTCTCATTTTATAGTCAGGCAGACAAGTGTTGTTATCATGCAATATTCGTTGAGTTTTTTTAGTAGTTTTAAAATGGGGGAAATTTAAAGCCCCTTAATGTTGATCAGAGATGGTGTCAGTCCTCAGAATGGCCATGGAGAGGTCATTATCAGAGAGGTCATTATCAGGCATTGTTGGTCAAGAAGATATTTACGTGGATGCCTTCTCCGTTATTGCATAAATCAATTTCCAACTTGTTAGGCGGGACTTCATTATGTTACAGATGGCTCAAATGACCAAGTATTTTGGTGTAAACCATAGAATGCAATAAAAAAGCAATGTATAGATCCTCAGGAAAATGTTGTATTTCGTTAATGTAAACTCATAATAGCTATTGTACTGGAGAATCAAATTTCTTGTATAGGACAACTTTATACTCCTAGCTATTTACAGGTAAGCCATTATTATACAGGCTACAATTGGTATGAGACTAACAGTTTCTTTGAATGACTGTGTCCAGAAATGTATCTATATGTCCATTTCTGTTAAAGAACTTTACCTCATTTATCCTTGGTTTCATGAAATCACCTTCCAAAGTAGTGAAAACAAGCCCCGCCTGGCCTCCCCATCTGAATTGACAACCCAAATTCAGAAAAGAGGTTAGAAAACATAGGGACCAGAACAGCTAAATTTCTCTATTAATTTTAAGTAATGTGCCTTATTTTGGTGAGACAACTCACTTTAAGCTTTCAGGAATAATCTGTAACTTCTGCTTGATGAATCCATCCATCAAGCTACCAATATCTCCATTGCTATCAGGGGAAAACCTCTTCGAGTTGAGATATGTTGAGTACCTCTTCAGTGCAACAGATGTTGACAACTCTGTGGCTGTTGTGGAAAGAGGGTCATTTGCAGAATCCAATAGAAAATTGTAGAAGTCCTGCATTGCTAAAATCATTATTTACCCAGCATGGAAACAGAAAGATAGGTAGCCATTTAACAGGTGAATCCAACAAGCTATTAATTTGGTTACCACATTGTTACTGCTGTAGATAATCACATCCTCAAGCTCACTCCAAGTGTTTGTTGCGTCTACATATCTTCCAGTCTCAAGTTGTTGTTTAATCTGCTGAGCTAGACTGTTTTATGAAATGGTGTTTATTAAATAACTGAAATTTATTCAATAAAATCATTGTAATAGCCCCCACCCCCCACTCCCCAAATTTTATTCTTAAAAGGAATGATAAGTTTGTACCTGTTACTCTTTTCGAAACCATTGTTGTCAAGTCGCGATAGATCTTTAAGAAGAGGTCCCCAAGAAAACTGCATTTTAAGAACAGCATCTTAGTTTATGTGAAAAGAAAATCCCCATAGTCTCTAAAGAAAATGATAGGAGTTCCAGAATGGGTAGTAAAGCAGGGGAACCAGATAGTTTTATGACTATCACTGACCACAAAATCTTCAGGAGAGATCCAAGTATCTCCCAAAGCAACACCTATGACCACAGTAGAATAATAAAAAAATCAAAATCCTGCAACTTAAGAGTAGCAATGCGCAAAGACTAATTTAATGCACAGAATGTCTTGAAACACAACATGACTAGTATCTCTGTAAATCCAAAATCAGATCAATACATATCTAGTTGAATTATACCGAGTTTGGTAATGATTTCCAAAATTAAGAAAATATTCAGTTTGGTTACCTCCAAGTTTAAGCTTCAATTCTCCAGCTTCAATGGCTTTTAGAGCTGACAGTGCAAGAGTAACAGCGAATTTCCCTCCATAAGACTCGGCTACAATGTACAGAGGACTCTTTTGGAGGTTTTGATCACCATTGAAAAGCTCCTTCAGCAAGGTAGTTAAATCAGTTGCTGCCTCTTCATCAGTCTTAACCAGTTGCGCTTTATCTTCCACAAAACTGAATCCTGTCCCAACTGGGTTATCCTACAAACAGTGAAATTCAAACAAATAAAATCCTGATTCATCCTGTAAATTCATTAGATCAACTTCATTATCGAAATTAAACGACTAAATGAGAAAAGATGTAAGCAAAACTCACTGACCACGAACAATAAATCAGCTAGTCTAAGCCAAGTTGAATTACGAGGCTTCAAATCCGTATCCAATGGACCAATCTCTTGAAAATTCCCAATCCCAACCCCTGAAGCACCCTGTTTTCTCGAAGAACAAGATCGAAATTCAGGAATTCAGGTACGGATTCATCATTTATGTTCATTGTTTAGAAAAAAAGAAGAAGATACTCACTGGTCCTCCCTGCAACCAAAGAATAGTTGGCCACTGCTTGGAATGATCTTTAACCCTGTAAGGACTTTTATAAAACCACCAGAACATATGAGCTTCTGCATCACAGTTACAACAACTAAACAGAATTAACTCAGACCAAATACAATTAATCCTTATTTCAATTTCAGGAGAACAGAAGGCATAAATATGGAGGAATACAGAACATTAGACTTACTCGGTCGGACCTCAACGTAACCCCATTTCTCGGATCCGTCCTTGGTTCCTGCACCAAAGGCTAATCCTCCATGAAACAGAGGAAGAAAGACCGGAACAGAGATAAGAAGAAGAGGTACAAGAAAAAATAATTTCAACATCGTAAAGACGTAGAAGCTTGAAGAACGGAGAGATTGAGAGAGTGATGTCGATTGATGTTGTCTGGAAGAAAAAATAAAAGGGGAAAAATTATAAGAAAACAGAGAGGAAGAAGAGAGACGGCAAATCCGGAAAAAAAAAAATTTGAAATCCAAAATTTCTTTCACATTTATTGTGAGGATCTGATTTTGGTTACTGTTTGATGATTAGCATTATCGGAGATATAGTATGATTCAAATATATCCATTTGCACAGATCTTTTTCCATTTTTTATACTAGAAAAAAAAGGGAAGAACAATTTAGTTGACTAAAATAGAGAAAAATCAATAAAATATGAAGAAGAAGTGTAAAAAAAAAAAAAAAAGTAATGGGAGATGGTAACTGGTGAAGATCTGGAGATTGCGTGCTGAAAGGTTGCCCGTCGTCCAGGTCTTTTTGGCTGAATGTAAGTGAAGAAAATGACGTTTGATGATCTTTTCTCTGAATATCCCGAAATAACTGTTTCTTTCTCTCTCTATATATCTGTTGCTCTTTCTTCCATCCTGTACGTGGCTGTCACTTGCCTCTAAGCTGATAGAATGATATCTGCTGCTACACCACATACATTTATGGTAAATGCAAGTGCAACGAGCGCGTGATATCAATATAGCGTGGATGGTAGATGATCCACGATCGATCCCTGATTCAGTGTGTCTGTCCCCACATTGGAGATTATTGTGAGACGCACTTCAGTTAATGGATGGCTGTGAGCCTACTGTGACATAGCATTCTCGTTTCGTGAGATCGACTGGGAATCCTTGTACATGAGGGTTTGGACTTTGGATCTTCTCTTGTTGTTGACTTTAGTAAAGTCATTCCACATGCATATCGATATAAAAGAGGATTACAACTGAAGAAGCTGGATAATAGGAGAAGATCTTTTCCCCGTAGAGTTAGAGTAAGAGTTTAATCAATCGGTTCAATTGGTTTGGTTTTAGTCTTGTATGGGTCAAAGGATGGTGCCCTCGAACCCTAGTTCCATCCACATTGGCCGATTCGACCATAAAGATGAAGGGTTACATGGTTCACGGGTGGGAAGAAGAGGAGTTTCTTCGGATTCGGTGCTTCTTGCTACATTTCTTAATTTTGCTTTAGTTGATCCTAAGCCCTTGTATTATAAATTGTACACATGATGTTCATTCAAGTCATGCTACGGAACTGAATTCTATGAGAATAACGATCCAAATCGTCTTCTGTTGACCAATCACATGACCCACGCCACCCCTGATTACACGATTGAAGTGCACCTGACAAGCAAGATCTTTTTTCTTAAAAGGGTCTCACATCCTTTGGCAATCATTATTGGATTCAAGTCCTCTCATGCCTTTCTTATTGATATGAGAAAATATAACGACGATCATCTACTATGCAGGTATGCTAATACATCCACATTTAGAGAGAAATAAACCACTCTATCATATGTCATATGATGCGTGTGATGTAAAATTCTCTTAATTGGGACCCACCAAAACTAGCATTACCATATGATTATAAAATTCTCTTAATTGGGACCCACCAAAACTAGCATTACCATATGGGATTATCTTCCTTTTCCATTGTACATACAATTTCCCCCGTCCCCCTCATTTCCCCTCGTGTCGTCTATAATATAATTCCTTTGAATGGTTGGGTCCCATCATGGTAATTCTGACATGAGATATCAATTTCCAACCATCAGATTAGAATCAGGAGAGAATCCAATAATCAAATTGATTTTTATTTATTTATATTATGTCAGCCTTTTGGTGGTGAAAACAATAGTGAGGGAGGGAAAACTCTTTTCATACGGAAACGATTACTTTTTAGTAAAGACAGGGAAGAAATCATTTGATGACCATTGACGAATGACGTGTACATCTACGTGCAGGTGCAACTTTGGGTCCTTTACTGCTCCATCCAATCCATCATCTTGGAGTCATCTAATTGGGGGATTGATTGCGTCTTTGATGTATTTTGAACTGTTTGACGGGGACTGACGGGCTTGGACGACAGGAAAGAGTTTTATCCGTATATATGGTTGGTCATAAATTTAAAATTTTCTTAAGCTCTCTTTGTCTCTTTGGTTTGTATTATGAGCTATTTGTGATAAATCAATTATAATAATAGATTCTAAGTAATAAATAATGACCATTTGGTACCACTAAATATAATACATTATATAATGAGAAATAAATTATAATGATAAACAACTAATAACCTATTTGTAGATTATGCATTATATCTATTTATTTTAATTATAAATAGACATTATAAATTATGCCAAACAATCACAAATTTTATAATTTATTACATAATACATAATATAATACAAACCAAAGAGAACCTTAGAAAAATTAAAATTTTAATCCCCCAATGCCTCTTATGTTGATATGAGAAAATCTAATGATTGTAGTTTACTTGGTACACGTATTGATGTATTGATATATACGTATAGTGGATAACAGCCACTAGATTTTCTTCTGCTGACATGAGGGGCATTGGAAGATTTGAATCCAAAAAATTATAGTTCAAAGAATCTAAAATTGTTAAAATTAATATAATATTGGGAAGAGGTTTAAGATATCAATTTGTATGGGCTTAATTAATTACTTGATTGATTGATTAGTAAGTATTTGTATTACTTGTATAACCTGTTTGGTCTGACTCATCATGAGTCCGAGATAAACCAATCTGGTTCACTGTGGGATAAATCAGGGTTTTGAGATAGTATTATAAATGCTAGGTCTTGAGTCGTTTCAGTCTAAGTTGTTCATTCATTTTAAAATGATTTGAGTTACAGAATGTTTCACTGTGATACTTTTAATGTATCCAATGCTACTCTTTTATAGACTTCTTATGGATATACATCTATAATTATCTCCATAAAATCCTAGATAAATTTAAGGGATTTTGTTAGATAAATTCAAGGATCCTAATCACAGAGATTATACAAGAAATATTCTTAAGGGATTTGGTTAGGTGAATCTAAGGATTTCAATCACAGAGAGAGTATACAAGGAATGTCTTAACTAATTGGATTGCTGAGCTGGTCTTAGTAGGTGCGGTTGTAGGTGTGGCTTATCACCCCCCCTTAAGCAGACCGAGGATGACTCCACGGTCAGTTTACCTCTAAGAGTAGAAAACCGTTGAGCCGCCAGAGGTTTCATTAAGATATCTGCAAGCTGATCCTTGGTGGACAAGAGACGCACATCAAGTTCTTTTGTACAGACTTTCTCAAGAACAAAGTGAAAATTTAAGGCAACATGATTGGCCCGAGTATGAAAGCATGGATTTACAGACAAGTAAGTTGCCCCCAAGTTGTCATACCATAAGACTAGTAAGGTGGGAAGAGGAACTCGCAATTCACCTAGTAGTTGTTACAACCAGGTGAGCTCGGCAGCTGCTTTTGCTAGGCCATGGTCTTCAGACTCAGTGCTGGAACGAGCGACTGTTGTCTGTTTCTTGGAGCTCCAGGAGATAAGATCTGGCCCAAGATAGATGCAATATCCACTGGTTGACCGACGATCATCAGGGCAGCTAGCCCAGTCAACATCAGAATAGGCCTGTAATGTGAGATCTGATCCCGAGCGAAGTTGCATTCCAAAGTTAATGGTGTGTTTAAGATAGCGGAGAATGCACTTTACAGTAGTCTAGTGGACCTCTATAGGTTGGGGCATGTATTGACAAACTTTATTTATAGCATATCTAATCTCAGGCCAGGTGAGGGTAACATATTGCAGAGCATCCACAATGCTCTGATAAAGTGTGAATCAGAGAAAGGTGTGCCAGACACTGAACTATCTGAACTCCAACGGTAGCTGGTGTAGAGAGACCTTTGGCCCCCTCCATCTTGGCTCTCACTTGTAAGTCATGGATATATTTTTGCTGGCCAAGAAACAAACTGGCTGAGTTGAAAGTCGCTTCAAGCCCCAGAAAGTAATGTAAGGGACCACGATCCCGTAATTTGAACAAATTGTTCAAAGCTATGGTGAGCTAGCGAAGCACTGAATCATTGCTGCTTGTGATGATTATGTCATCGACATAAACAAGAATGATCATGGTGTGACCATCAACCATGCGAATAAATAGAGATGTATCAGACTGAGTATTGTGAAATCCCATTTGGTGGAGGCTCTTTCTAAGACAAAAGTACCGAGGAGCTTGTTTGAGGCCATAGAGTGCCTTGTGTAGAAGGTAAACTTTTGTTGGTTGACTAGCATCAATGAAACCAGGGGGTTGAGCCATGTAGACCTCCTCTTTTAGATGCCCATGAAGAAAGGCATTGTGAACATCTAACTGGCGAATGGGCCAACAATGACAGAGAGCTATGATGAGGACAGACCAAATAGCAACCAGTTTAACAACAGGACTAAATGTTTCACCATAGTCTAGTCCCTTAGTCTGATTGTAGCCCTTAGCCACTAAACAGGCATTGAAGCCGTCCAAAGTACCATCGGGCTTTTGTTTGATACGAAAGACCCATTTGCAACCAATTACATTTTTGTTCAATGGTAAATTAATGAGGCTCCATGTGCCACTTTGGATAAGGGCATTTCCACCGTCATTACATTACGTCAATGGCGAGATTTGTTGGCCTTTGTAAAACAAGTAGGCTCAATATGCTCACAATTTGAAGGAGTCAAGCGGTGACGCATTGTAGCATACAGAACGTAATCAGGATATTCTTTTAGCTTCCAAATGAGAGTACTATGCCGCAAAGGAGCTGGATGTAAGGTTGGTGGAAGAACAGAGGAGGGAGCCACTTTGAGGTTGGAGTCTGCAACAGCCGAAGTCGAAGTATCAATTGCAACAGCTTCTGTAGTAGAGGTATTTACTATGGCCTGAGGTGTAGAGAGTGTTGTCGCTGCTTGTGCAGCATCCTGATGGTGAACAAGTGGTATGCTATTGGTCGGGTGATGGAAGCCCCAAGCCGGTTCTAATGAGGGGTTGGGATCAAGTTTTTTAAATGGAAAATCAGTTTCATTAAAGAGTACATTACGCGAAACATAGAACCGGCCAGTGGGTTGATGCAAACACTTGTAACCCTTATGTCTGGGGCTGTAACCAAGAAAGATGCATTGCAAAGACTGTGGTTCCATCTTGTGGTGATTGCATGGTCTCAACAGCGGAAAACAAGAGCACCCAAAGACCTTTAACATGTTGTAGTCTGGTAGAGTCTTGAATAAAATTTCCCAGGGAGAGGGATTTGATGTGGGTATCCTGTTGAAAAAAAATACAGTAGATGTGAAAGCATCATCCTAGTAAGTAAGAGGGACCTTGGCATTATATAGAAGAGTCAACCCAGTTTCGACAATATGACGATGCTTCTTATCAGCATGGCCATTCTATTCATGAGAGTGTGGACAGGTGATTCGATGGAGAATACCATTAGTTTCAAGAAATTTGGAAACAAAACGGTACTCGCGACCCCAATCTTACTACACATACTTAATTGATCGTTCAAAAAAATTTTCTACTTGCTGTTTAAAAGACTGAAAAATTGGGTAAACATCAGATTTTTATACCATTGGAAAAATCCAAGAGTATTTACTGTAATTGTCAATGAAACTAACATAGTAACGAAAACCATTATGATAGATAACAGGGAAGGGACCCCAAACATCCGAGTAAATTAAATCTTAAGGACCAAGGGAGGTAGATGTGGAAACTATAAATGGTAGTTTATAGGACTTGTCGAGAGGGAAAAAATTACAAAATGAAACTTTAGGGCAGCCTGAAATCGCCAATTTATTTAAGGAGATGATCGCCAATTTATTTAAAGAGATGATGTAGGATTTTACTTAATCCTGATAAAATTTTATTTCAATGAATCCCATATAGAATGTAAAATACATCTGAATAATAAACACAATTAATTAAAAGAGATAAGACATACCTTTTAGTAGAAGATTGTTTTTCGCCCTTTTCTTCTAGTTGATTCCTTGCAGAGATTTTCTACAGTCTCCTCTCCCTTAGGTATGGGTCCTTTTGTTTTTCACGTAGAGATAGACTATAGGGACCCTGCTTCATATTTATAATTATTTAGAATTCAAATATATCCCAATCCCATACTGGGATAGATTTGATTTATATTTGGTAAGGGATAATCAATCAACCTTGATTGGATTCCCACCAGTCAAAATAGGTAAATAAGATAATGTTGTCCATAATAATAAAATCAGAAAAAGATTTTACAATCTTCCACTTGGGCTACATTATTTCACAAGACTATTAAAAACTAGTGTGACCATGGAAACCATTAATTAAAAACTGAATTATCCCAAACCTCATACCTTCCAACAAGTAAACTAATGTTGAACAACAGCAGAAGATACACCTCAATTATACGGCATACAACTTTCTGTTATTACGAACAAAAGTTTCCTTATTTATTTTGACCTTGGCTTACCGCCTTTGAAACTTGGCTTAATACTGCCTTTTGGATCCTGACTTAATACTGTCTTTTGTGTTCTAGCATAATACTGCCTTTTGAGACTTGACTTAACTGCCTTTTGGGTCCTGGCTTAATACTGTCTTTTGTGTTTTGGCTTAATACTACCTTTTGAGACTTGACTTAATACTGCCTTTTTGAGACTTGGCTTAATACTGCCCTTTTGAAAGTTGGCTTAATACTGTCTTTTTGAAAGTTGGCTTAATACTGTCTTTTTGAGAGTTGGCTTAATACTGTCTTCTGAGTTCTGGCTTAATACTGCCTTTTGGGTCCTGGCTTAATACTGCATTTTATGTTCTGGCTTAATACTGCCTTTTGAGACTTGACATAATACTGTCTTTTTGAGATTTAGCTTAATACTGCCTTTTTGAGACTTGGCTTAATACTACCTTTTTGAGATTTGGCTTAATACTATCTTTTTGAGACTTGGTTTAATACTGCCTTTTTGAGACTTGGCTTAATACTATTTTTTTGAGAGTTGGCTTAATACTGCTTTCTGAGTTCTGGCTTAATACTGTCTTTCTGAGACTTGGCTTAATACTGCCTTTTTGAGACTTGGCTTAATACTGTTTTCTTGAGACTTGGCTTAATACTGCATTTTTAAGAGTTGGCTTAATACTTCCTTCTGAGTTCTGGATTAATACTGCCTTTATCAATGACATGTCAATGAATATGCAACATAGCAATAAATGAATGTTGAAATAAAAATAACCATGGTAATAAATAACTATGCCAAAACCATAGGCAATGTAAATAAACATAATAAAATAAATCATTATCAATGTGAGAAAAGTCTCCCACTAACCAAGCACATTTAATGGATTAACCATTTCTATATTAAACATACCATAAATTGAAGACTCTCATTGACAAAATCTTCGTCAAAGAATCTACAATCAAGTTGTTTAACGAATGTGCTCTACAATGATATAATTTCTTTGATCTTTTTCTCTCACCTAAAGAGATTTGAAATCCGATCTCTATTATGCTTTGAATTACTAGATTTCACATTATTCTTTAAAAACAACACTCCTGAACCGTTGTCACAACACATCTCAATAGGCCTAAGTAAAACTTACAACCTTCCAGGTCTGAAAGATAACTCTTCAATCAGATATGCTACTTATTAGTTTCGCATATAGTTATAAAATCTACCTTACCAAGAGGGTGATGCATGGATAAACTTCTTTGCATTTTTTCCTAAAGGGTACATCTACCATCCTAACAAAAACTCTGAAATGAGATTCATGCCATCGATGCAATCACCAAACACTACATCACAATAGCCAAGAGTGTCACTACTGCCACAAATGAGTAGATAATCCTTGGCCCTTTGCAAGTACTGCATGACCTTCTATTTCCGTTGTTCAGTGAGCTATACCAGCATCCAACTAAAAGTGTCTCAAAACACTCTAAACAAAAGCTATGTGAGAATAAATATAATCTTGAGCATACATTAAGCTCTGCACTTCAGATGCTCTCTCTCAACATCATTTCTTGAACATAACTCTGTCAATTTGTCTCCTTTACTGATTTAAGCATCCAACTTAATTGTTATGCATGTACATTCAATAATTCGAGAATACGAATAATGTATACCTTTTGAGACAAACACAGAGTTTCATTTTTTCTGTCACGAGAAAACTCAATGTCAAGTACAAAGGTACTTACTCACGCATTCTTCATCTCGAATTATCAGACATTGAAAACTATAGTTTCAATAAGTAAACCATGTCACTGTTGGTCAGTGATTAACCATCAACACATATGACTAGGAAATAAATCCACTCCCACTGACCTCTATATATACATAATGATCAATGATAATCTCAACAAAATCAAAAGAGGATATAATCTAGTGGAACTTTAGATATCACTGTCTAGAAGCTTGTTTGAGACCATAAATGGATTTGTTGCTTACAAACCATTCATTCCTTGCCTTGTACCTTAAAACCTTCTGGTTGGCGCATGCAAACTTTCTCAATCAAGTCTCTATTCAAAAAAGGCTGTTTTGACATCCATCTGATGTAATTCTAGATCATAATGAGCCACAAGCGCCATAATAACTCTGAAGAAATCCTTCGAGGAGGCTGGAGAAAATGTCTCCTTGTAGTCAACTCCCTCCCTCTGTGTGAATCCCTTAGCTACTAGCCTGGCCTTGTAGCACTCAATTCTTCCCCTGGAGTCAGACTTAGTCTTGAAAATCCATTTGGAGCCTATGGGTTTACAAGAATTAGGTAAATCTACAAGCGTCCAAACACCGTTGTTAGCCATGGATGATAATTCATCTTCTGTCCACTAAGTTTATGGGTCATCAGGAGCTAACTTTGTTGTTTAGGTGAGGAAGTGAAAGTCAAGTGAATCTTCTATAATATTCCAATGAGTTACCTACAGAGATTCACATATCTTAGAGCTTATTAGTGATGGCTAATAGCTCTAACCTGTGTTTTTCTTCACACACCATTATCATCATATACCATCAAAACTGGTACAGACAACCTTGAGAATACAATATCTCTCCACCCCATTTTAAAGACCAAAATTTCTTTGGAT
Source organism: Protea cynaroides (assembly GCA_028583415.1). Lineage (NCBI taxonomy): Eukaryota > Viridiplantae > Streptophyta > Magnoliopsida > Proteales > Proteaceae > Protea > Protea cynaroides. The sequence continues at coordinate 22,846,465 of CM053266.1, forward strand.
TTCACTCTAAACATCTATTTCCAATGTTCCTTATTTGAATTTTCTTTTACCTGATCTTAGGGATTAAACATTCCTAAAGACCAGAATACAATCATTACTGAGTATATCTAGGTTAAACACTCCTAGACTAGCTTTCAATTTTTCATGCCAATTCATAGAATTGGCCCGCCATAACAGGCATCATGAGGTGTTTGATCATTATATGTTCTCTAATATGTGTGATATAATGCAAACATACACACAAGATAAGTTAAACTTACAATAATTAAACATATGCAAGTCCATTTCCTTTGAAGAGTCAACTGAAACTACGCCCTCATCCTTTGGGACAAGAGTGCACAGTCCTCTTACTATTTGTGTAGAGTCAACCGAAACTACACCCTTATCCTTTGGGACAAGAGCGCACTGGTCCTCTTACTATCTGTGTAGAACCTGCGAAGGGATAATGACTCTCAAAATTCCACCACCTTTGGGTGTATGAAACTCCTAAATTCAATATCCTTCATCCATGTGCATGAGTATACATGATCTTTGACACCGCCACCTTTGGGTGGACAATGTCGCTCTTTGCTGCTTTCACAAAAGTGAAAATCTTGATAATGTCACCTTTGAATGAGCACTATCCTTCTTTGCTGTGTCTATAAATGCATAAATACTGGATTTGAGTATATCATGATAGATCTAAGCTTGCCACTTTGGTGGTCTCATCCAATCCTTACACAACATGTACAAATCATAATTTGAATAAACTAGGACAATATCACCTTTGGGTGAACACTGTCATTCTTTAAAGCATTTACAAACATAGTTGCTTGAATTTGAATACATCATGACAAAACAAGGTATATCACTTTGGTAGGATCCATCAAGTTCCACCATGATATGAACAAATCCTAAATTACAGCTCTAGTGAGATATATATACCATGAATGTTTTCAAAAATCAACTTCATAAGTTTGAACATTCAAATAAACATGCACTTTAGCTCAACAATCATTATGATACAAGAATATTGAGAAAAACCAGCAGAAACATCGCAAATCGAACTCCAAAAGAGCATTAACTTGGAAAAACACTATTCCCAATGCACAACTAAGACCTCAAAGATTTGAAGTCTATACTTTTCATTCTCTTTGTGTGATTTCACTTTGCTACAAGTTTTACTTTATAACAATCAATTCTCCCACTGAAATCACACATTTTCTTATATATCCAACACTGATGTGTATATCAAGGAAATAAATAAATCATTAAACCACAGCAGAATGGAGGTCATTATTTTCCCTTCCTAAGAGTCAACCGCACTACACACTTATCCTTTGGGATAAGCATGCACTGGTCCTCTTAGATATCCAGGCTGAACCGCCAAGGAATGATGGCTTTGACAAAATTTCATCACCTTTGGGTGATTGAAAAATCCTCAGCCGAACATCCTTAAAATAATTTCTTTTCTTAAGAATCAACTGCAATACACATTTATCCTTTGGGATAAGCATGCACTGATCCTCTTAGATATCCAGGCAAAACCACCAAGGAATGATGACTTCAGAAGATTTCATCACCTTTGGGTGAATGAAAAAATCCTTAGCCGATCATCCTTAATCAGTGAGTGCATGTTACTAACATAACTAGACAATGCCACATTTGGGTGTGCATTATTAGACTTGACTATTTTTGTATAAAATAAAATTCTTGAATTTGCAGACATAACCATGCAATAGGTGTGCCACTTTGGTGGGTTTTACTCTATTACACAATTATATCTGTAAATTCTGATATGTAATCATATAAAATATGATTCAAATATTGAAAACAAGGAATAATGTCTCAACAAACCAATATAAACATGCACATTACTCATCTGGTAATCATCTCATAATTTAAAATTATAAAAACCTTATAAAATAGTCTCAAAACTAGTTTTTATCCAATTATTATAGCTTTGAGATTCCACAAATGACAATACAGATATATCAGAATGAAGCTAATCAAAAAAGAAATTCAACGGAAAAAATTTCAGGTCAATCGGACCTGTCACGCGCCCTCATGCGTTGATCAAATTCGGCGCGGGGGATCACTTGCTTGTGATCCAAACAGGGCCTAAAACCTGAATCGATTTCGGTCCGGTTCAATAAACGTCCGATTTGATTTTACTCCGGTCTGAAGTTGAACTGGATCAACTGGTTTTGGCCAAAAATTCGGGTCGGGTTGACCCATTTACACTCCTATCCGGGCCGGGGCAAAATTCGGGTTGGGTTGGCCCATTTCCCAATCCGAGTCGAACCACAGTTGGAGTCGGATAACCCATTTTACTCTATCCGGGTTGAGGCCTTTAAAATCCGAGTCGGGTCAAAACTATAGGTCGTTTGTCCCGTGTTCACTTTCCTGGTCAGGTCAATAATATGGTTCGGGTTGACCCGTGTGTCACTATCCTGGTCGGATCTAAAAAAATATGGTTCGGCTCGACTTGACCCGCCTTCACCTTATTTGGGTCGGATTAACCTGAACCGGCTAAACGGTTCGATTCGGATCGGTTTAGATGACTGGGTTACCTGGGTAGAGGTTCAGGCGCCGGGTCGGTCTCGGTTCAACCTGGTTGCCCACCCGGTGTTTTTTTTATTTTTATTTTTTTTAATCTAGCGAGTGGATCTCACTCGCCTCTTTGGTCGGCGCGTGTCGGCGCGTCCGGCGACCGGTGACGGCGATTTTTATATCGCCATGACTGTCTGAGGGAGATCTACAAATTGGTATATTTTCCATATAATTTAGACGGTTGAAAAATTATCCGATTATTTAAATCTCTCATTTTTCACCAAAAATTCAAATAGAAATTAAGATGAATTTTCTTCATGTTTCAATACTCAATGATTTTAAATCCATATGAGATGGCTCTGATACCACTATAAGATTTTACTTAATCCTCATAAAATATCATTTCAATGAATCCCATATAGAATGTAAAATACATCTAAATAATAAACACAATTAATTAAAAGAGATAAGACATACCTTTGAGTAGAAGATTAATTTCCGCCCTTTTCTTCTAGCCTGATTCCCTGCAGAGATCTTCTATAGTCTCCTCTCCCTTAGGTATGGGTCCTTTTGTTTTTCACGTAGAGAGAGACTATAGGGACCCTGCTTCATATTTATAATGATTTAGAATTCAAATCTATCACAATCCCATAATGGGATAGATTTGATTTATATTTGGTAAGGGATAATCAATCAACCTTGATTGGATTCCCACCAATCAAAATAGGCAAGTAAGATAATGTTGCCCATAATAATAAAATCAGAAAAAGATTTTACAGATGATTTTCTTGATTATTTTAGGGGATGAGTGCCATAAACGCTGATGCCAAACGTCCATGGTAGTACGTTCACCAACAAAGGCTTTATGAGAGAAATGGTGTGGCGGAGGTAGCAAACCTGTACTGAGATGATACAAACCACCATCAAGGGGTCCACTGAGAAGGACCTTCCCCGAGGATCGATCATTGATCATGCAAAAAGTTGGATGAAATTCAAACAATACATCATTATCAGGAGTTAATTTGGAAACACTCAATAGACTCTTGAAAACAGAAGGGACATGAAGAATATTGCTCAGAACAAGAGAACGCCAAGGAGAAAATAATTTTGATTGATCAATATGATGTATAGGCATACCTTGTTCATTGCTGACCTGTACCTAATATGTGCCGTGGTAATCAGACCGCAGAGAGAGATTATTAATATCCGTTGTGATATGATCTGTGGCTCCCGAGTCAGGATACCATGTATCCAGGCACTGGACTTGAGTCGAAATGCTTTGATACTATAAAATGATTTGAGTTACAAAATGTTTGAAAGTATCCAGTGCTACTCTTTAATAGACTTCTTATGGATATACATCTATAATTGTCTCCATAAAATCATGGATAAATTTAAGGTCCAGGGATCCCAATCACAGAGATTATACAAGGAATATTCTTAAGGGATTTGGTTAGGTGAATCCAAGGATCCCAATCACAGAGAGAGTATACAAGGAATGTCTTAACTAATTAGATTGTTGAGATGGTCTTGGTAGGTGAGGCTTATCACATTTCATTATTCTCATACACTAAAAGGACAAAGGAGATCTTTGAAGAGACTTGGATCAAAGACTCGGCTAACAGCAATTGGAAGGAGTTGTTCTTCGACACACAAGTATATATATTTATTTATTAGTACTTCATTTCCATTATATTCTAGTTATCCTATATGGTTTGTTAGGGATTGTTCTAGAATCTTAGACGTAGTTTAATCTAACAAGATGTTATATAGGTTAGCGGGGAATATTGAAATCTTACACGTTAGTGGAAAAATTAAAGTACAGAAAGAACCTATAGTTGATCAATTGGAAGAAAGAGTAGCTGATCAATTGGAAGAAAGAGACAGGGTAAATTTTAAAGAGATAAATTATGGATGTTAGAGGGAAATACACAACGACAACATGTACTTCCTTTTTTCCTATAATATTAAATAAGAAAAAAAATATCTCTCTTCTCTCTGACATTCTCTATCTTCTAGAGTCCCGACCATGTGCCTTCCCTTAATGAAACCTATTCCCACGCTCTGATTGGTGTGGCATAAAGATTCTCTCCATGGTCAGCTTGGGAAATCTTCTCCTGATATAATTACAAATAATCACATAATATTTATAATAAATGCCTTTAAAAATAATAAATTATTTGTGAGGTGAATTCCCTATAAATAATTAGATACTAGCATTTCTTCGTAACTAAAAGTCTTTATATGGAAATAGGGTTGGACTTTCTCTTCATTTTTCTTTTGGAACAATTAAATCAAACGAATCTCAAAAACAATTTAGAAAACAAGTGTTTCTGTATTAGTTATATTCGTAAAGAAAACATTAACCAAGATTGGTAAAAAAATAATTATAACTTCATTTTCTAGCCCTCTTAGTATAATTTTTATTTTATTTTTAGAAAAGATAATCATGTCATTTCACATGTTTGCTCTAAAAATGTATCGAAAGATAATGTCAATTTTTGATAATGACATAATGATAAGTCAATTTAAAATTGAATTTGAAATTTTTTTACTAATACCCTTCCAATGTGAGAATGGGGATGATTTGTTTACAAGGGGCGCACACGTCAGAGAGGAAGAGATTGTGAAAGGGTGCATGAAATATATTGGCATTAAGAGTCGTAATCGGTTCGGTTCGGGTTCATCTCAGGATGTGAGGGGTATAAATCAAAATCGAATCAACCATTAGTCAATTCCAAAATTCCAACCAAAATTAATTACTAATCGATCTCGATTCATCTTTTTTTAATCGGTTTCAATTTTGGTTTCATTAAATAGTTTATAGACAATCTTGACAATGCTTAGACTCAACCTTGATAAAAAAAGAAATCTTTGCTAGCTTGAAGTATGATAGGCATCTAGACCCAAATGCCAACAAGTTTTTAATCGTGTTTTTCTTACGTTTAGACGGTTTAATGGTTTTAATCGGTTTAGAAACGATGGTTTATTGGTCCAAGACTAAATCGAACTGCTTATTATTCAGTTTTAATTTCAAAACCAAAATTATATCAATTATAATCGGTTTATCAATTTCAATTTAAATGGTTCAATTTATTTTTGGTAAATGGTTTTGATTCAAAATTGGCACCCGTACTACGTGCTGGTAGTATTACCATCATTTTTCTTTGTTCAGTTATCACAAAAAGGATATTCATTATTTATTAAAGGGATTTTCTTATTGACACCTCATAAGGTATCAAATGATTTGATACCTTCCTAATTTTTTGCCATTTTATTATTACATACTTGTTTTCTTAGTGAGAGTAATGTCTATTGGAAACCCTTGACAATGATATAATGATAGTGCCCCATTTGTTCCCTAGATATCGGGCTAGGCCAAGAAATTCTCCTGGCCTGTTCTGCCCTCTCCCTTGGATTCGGTTAGGTCCTTGACTTCTAATTTACTAGTTACCCCTTCCCCTAAACCTTTTATTGACCATAGACCTTTAATTCTTGTTGCTGGGCATATTGTGACAATCAATCAACCTCCTCATCCTACGCATAGTGTTGATATTGAGATGTTTGATCATGGTGATATTCAGATGGCTTCCAATCACTCCCGCTACTAATGGTAATGAATGGACGAGATCAAGGTTTGGTTTTCAATCAAAGGGCTTCGGAAAATCCCAGGAACCTTTAGGTAGCTCTTAATAACGTTCAACCTTTTCCTATACTTGATGTATCGTATTCCAATTACTCTTCCTATGACCCCCCTTTCCTATGGGTGATCGTTGGTATGATCATACATGCACCTTGATTGATTCCTCTAGTAGCTAGTGGCTTGATGATTTCAAGGGGCCAAAAGTTAAACCTTGGTCAGTTTTTAACCCAAAGTCAACTGGGTGTGGAGAGGGAGAAGAGCACCGTTATCATCCCAATGGAAAGTCATCCTGTGAAACTTTTGCTTTGAGGAGAAGCTCTCGATTTAGAGTGCATCCCGAGCAATTTTGATCTGTATTTGGACCTCCGTGTGGCCCCTAGATTTAATTATCATGCTAAGTTCTCTCTGTTGTTGTCATTTGGGCTTTGCCTTTGGTAGCCTAGTTGTTTTTGGGCTTTTTTTTGTACTTGTTTTGTTTGTTTTTGTTTTGGCTACTATCTTTTGATGATCTAGCTTGTTTGAACTCTCTTTTTAAGGTTTAAATAAAAATTATACTTACCAAAAAAAAAAAAATATGATAAGATACTTTCAAAAATTTCATGAAAAAACTTCCATCCCTAACTCAAAAAAAGTATTGAGAATATTATAAGGGTATTTTAAAAAGATTGTCATAATTAATCCAAATGCACCAATAAAGGAGTCATTCAAACACGCCCTAAAAAAAAACATTTTCGAACAAAATGTTCCTCTAGAGACTAGAATCCGCAAAAAAAAAAAAGGGGGGGGGGTTAACAAAAAAGGTTAGGAGTAAATAAAAGAAGAGAAAAAGAAAAGTAATGGACGTAAGTGAAAACCACAACACTGCTATGACCTGCAGATCCTAGGTTTCAAGAAGTAGTTTGATAACTGTACTCGGATCCAAATCCTCTCCTGCGGCAGGCTGGTCCTGCGGCTGATCCAAGGGGTTGGGGATCAGTCGGCTCGCCTACCAATACATGGGGGGTGGGCTGGCTGAAATCCCGCCCTTGGCAGGCGGCAGGTCAGCAGGAGACGATTTGATTGCGACTGTACTCATGAGTCATGATCTTACCTTTGGTTAGGATTCGGATACAGATGTACCACATTGTCAACAAAATTATTGTAATAAATTTTGGAGATATGTGTTAAAGCCTCAAGTAGGTAAAGAACAATAACAGCCTACCATCAACATATTTGTAATCTGGTCCATATAATGGTGGATAAAACCCATTTATTTAATTATTGGTGTTACGGTCGAAAATCGCCCGTCGATCTGCGATCCAAGCAACCTGCAATCACAGAGATGAGACAATGGAGTTGGGCGACTAAGCCCCGGGTACACTCCGATGCCTAAGTCAAATTTCCAATGTAAACAGTCAAGAGATAGCAAGAAGCTACCTCCAGTTTAGAGAAAGAGGGGAACGATGAGAGAGTTTGAGCGTACGAGAATGAATGGTGAGGTTGTGAGAATGTGAATGAATTACCTTTAGGGATCGTCCTCTACTTATAGAGATTGGGAAGATGTATGGATGCACCAGGACTCAGGGAAGTAGATCTCCAATAGGACTACCAAGTGTCGCTCTGAGGGTCACCCAAGTTGTAGACTCTGAGCAGGAGTGGGAGACTGTGGCCAAGGAAGCCAAGTCGGTCAACAGGGAGAGTGACTCGTGTCACCATATGAGTGGTCGTAGGGCCGTGATAGTCGGCATCGTATCACACAAGGAGAAGGACTCCTCTGCCGTGACATAGTTGTTTTAGGACTCTGACCTTCGACCAAGAAACGTAATCGAGTAGATCTATACCTCCGACCGGTACCGTATCCTAACAGGACTGTGACTCCGAGCGGTATAAGCCGAGCACAAGACTTACTTCGTGGTCGGCTCCGAAGATAAAGGTTGCCACGTGTAAGATTTTAAGTGGATGATGTTTTTCCCACATAACAGATGCCCCTTGCGCTATCGGATTCAAGGAATTCGATAGTGCAAATATACCGAACAAAAATGCCAAGATCCGCTCGGATACCATGAAAGTATGATCAGTAGCAAATGCTGGTCGTACCAACGTCCTCCGAGAATTCCCCACCACGATCGAAACTCCCGCGTGAGTGGATGGTAGTTGTCACCAACTACTCGCACGACTAGTCGGTGCATGGAATTCGAGGTGTCAAAACTGTAAACCGTCGTTCTGCTCAATCGTATCCGAACCGCCACGCCTATCCGATGGCCACGAACCAATCGATGCGCCTCGGGACGAAGCGCAATAAATAGCCGTTACAATAGCGAACGGTCGGCTCCATCGGAAGGTGGAGATCAAATTCGATCGTCTCGAGAAATGGCGAAATAAATATCTTGTCATCATTGCGACTGACGTCAGCCTGTCACGTCGCGCCCGGTGCGGCAGACGTTAGCCACTACTGTTCCGCCACGTGGTCGGAATCCAAAAAGCTGATTTTCAAACTTGACGCCTATAAATACTTTCCAAACACTTTCATTCGATCATTTGGTTGAGCTGAGATCGGAGACTTCTTTGCGTGGTCGGAGTTTCCACAAGTCTTCAAGTAAATCGTGCATCTCCTCCACCATTTCCAAATAGTAAGTCTTCTCCTCTTGGCCTTCCTTTCCATTTCTCTTCCATTTCATGCTTGGTAGTTCATGTTCGTCCAATAGTGTCAAACCTTTAAGAAGAGTGAAAGAGAGTGAAACCATGGCCCAGTACCAGACCTCTTCTTCGGAAAGGTCGTCTGACTCTAGGGATGGGTTCTCTGTCGCCCCTGAGCCTCCCAGTAGGAAGACGAGAGCTCGAGACTCCGTTAGCCGGGAGTTTGGGTCGGAGACCACCGAGCCGACGGACTCTGGTGGAAGGGCCATTGCCCGAAAATCTCCGAAAGTCGTCCCTTTGGCTTTCGATCCGGCATCTGAAGAGGAACTTGAGTAGAGTTCCTCTGACGCCGCCGAGCGTAGTTGCCCAGCTGGCACTTCTGCTCGACGGGCTCCTCGCCAGAGGAGAGGCCGTCCTATCATTCCCCCTATCGACAAACACCCTGCATGGAGGGTGCCGAGCAAGGTCATGTCCGAGACAGCCTTGACCCAAATCCGTAGAGCCTACCAGTTGGAGGAGCCGATGACTGTTGTCTAGGTCCGACTCCCATCCTTTGAGGAGAGGGCCTGCAGGTTGAGCCTCTCGGAGGTCTGCGTGTACGAGCATGCCTTGAAGTCTGGCCTCCGTTTCCCCCTTCACCCCCTTGTAGTCGACATCATGAAGGTGTATCGTATCGCCCCGTCTCAGCTGACTCCGAAAGGGTGGTGGTGTATTTACGCCTTCATCATGTTTGTTTTCAGCCTAGGAGAAACTCCGACCGTGAAGTTGTTCCGGTCTCTCTTCTGATTCTCCAACTTGACTAAGACCTGCTCCATGAGTGGGTAGTACTACTTCAGCCAGAGGAACACGAAGAAGCTTTCGACGATCTCTCAGAAGCCCTCTTCCATCCATGGGTGGAAAGAAAAGTTCTTCTTCGTGGGTCCTTCGGCGGGTGACCATGCTCTACCCTTGTCCAACGTGTGGCTGGTGGTCGACGCGACAGGGTTCAACAAGGTCCCCTTCCTGACCACGGAGTAGAGGCGGGCCCAACGCAAGGTAATGGAGGGCCAGACGGTTCGGTATGCCGACCTGGCGGATCCCATGAAGCTAGCCGAGCACGGCCTGCTTGGTAAGTTTCACTTCTAACTGTTCAACTCCGATTGGATATTTCATTATCATTACTGATTGTTTACTCATCTATTTTGTTGCAATGAACTTCTCCAACGACCAACTGGTTGCCCGGATCCTGTGCAAGCGGGCTGCCGATGCTAGTAGGACGATTGATCGGAGAGACGATCAAGCAGGTGGGGCCGCCCCGAAGACACGTGCGACAACAGAGGACCCCAAGGGCAAGAGGCCCATGGTTGAGGGTTCACCCAAGAAGAAGATCCGGTCAGCCCAAGAGTTGCGGCCGACATTTACAAGTCCAGGCCGACCGTAAGGGTTGGTAGGCCTGACGAAGACAAGAAGGGGGCTGTGACTAAGGAGGTCCAGCGCCTCCCGGCAATGAAGGTGGTTGATCTGACCGTCACCACCGATCCGAAGGCTCAAGGGGAGGCTGCTCCCCCGGGGAAGGGGGACTCCAAGAAGAAGGCGGCGACGTTCCCTCCACAGCTCGGGTTGAAGGACACCGACTCGGTGTTCAAAAGCACCAAGGTCGCCAGGATCATGCTGACGGAAAACTGCCTCCCGGAGGACGTGGCCTTCACCTCTTCTCTGGGGATGAGCGACCTGCTGAAGAGGATCTTCCTCGCCAGCTCCCAAGTATGATGGTCTATCTTTCGAACTTACTTTGTCTTGTCTGTTAGAGTTTTTACTAATTGTTCTGTTCTTCTGGTATGCAGGGTAGCAACCTCGTGGCCGAGCTTTGCCAAAAATATGCGAGCATGTCAGTGTAATTGGACGAGAAGACAGAGTTGGAGTCTTCTCTGAGGGAGGCTCTGAAGGCTACCGAGGACAAGTTGAAAGATAAGACCTCCGAGGCCGAAGGCCTTGCTTTGGAGAAGACCAACCTCCGGACTTCTCTGGACAAAGCCGAGGACGCCCTTTTGGAGGAACACCGAAGGGTGCACCAGGCTGAGGAGAAACTATGAGCGACCGAGGACGCTAAGCGGAAGGCCAAAGACGTCGCCAAGCTGGCCAAGTTGGCAATGGCTAAAGTGGAGGAATTCCAAGCAGAGATTCGAGACCAGGCCGTGGCTGACTATCGATCGTCATCCCAATACGCCGATGACTTGGAGGAGGCTGCCAGTGGGTTCTTACAGAAGGGAGCTATTTACCTGAATGAGCAACTTGCTGAGAAGGGCGTGGTCTTTGACTGCTCGTGTCACACCCCAATTCTGGTCTAACCAGAATAGTGTGATGAACCGCTAAATAACCAACGGTTCAACCAAGATCTCAAATAGGCTATCCCGAGTTATCCAAACTTCCATACATCCATAATCATAATCAGAGTAAATACACAATAGCGGAAGTCTTATAATAAGATGAACTGAGAATCTATGTGATATTAAAATTTAAATAACAAATTATTCTGTTTCAACTGAGACATAAATATTTAAATACCAAATACATGTCTTAATAAATCCAAATAAAGAAACCTATAAAATATCTAATCAAATACACACGAGTTGCACTCGCAAGAGGAGTCGTGTGTATCCACTTCAGCTCCAGCTTCTATTGCTGCCACGTTCCCGTACGCAGATGCATTCATATAATCTTCAACAGTATAACCTGCATCATCAACTAAAAATATTCGACGTCGAGGGGTGAGCACACAACACGGCTCAGTGAGTAGCCAAAACAATGCAACAATACATATGCATGCAAAAAGTCAATTTATATCTTTGGTCCGGTTTTAAAGTTTGCAGTATGCAATAAAAAAGTTTAGGTAGCCAAAGGTCGCGTTTATTGACTCCGCCTCTATACACGAGTGTGTGACGTTACCCGAAGATCACGTTTATCGTCAACTCACATGCACCCAATCATGAACATTATATAACAAAGGTTACGTTTATTGCTATATAGTGCCATACCAACACGTAAGCCCCTATTAGCGAGGGTTGCATACTGGGCTCGCAACTAACCAATCCTAATGCCAAACAGTGTATCCAAGGCCTCACCCCAGCATCCCTCAGAATGTCCATAGAGATAGAGCTAAGGCCCCCCGGTAGAGTCAGAGACTACAAGGACCGAGACCACCTCCCCTGATACTCTACGACATAATAGTTCTGCTAAAGTAATGGTGATACGACGATGCTAACGCACAAGACTTGAGTTAGAGATAGAGCTAAAGTGCTGAGACCCGCCAAAGGTTAACGTTTATTGACGTTCTCATCACACCTCCCCTAATACTCGCTCGCATCAAGCACATCAACCACACACATACAAGCACATGCCTATTCCTATCATCATCATCATCCTCATGTTATAAAATAAAAAGTAAATATGCATGAACAAGTAATAGAAATATTGGATGGCATGCTGTATGCACATTACAAACATATTCGCATAGAATCAAGCATCGCATAAGACTCAAGAAATAGAAAACAGTTTATTATTAACCAATTTAGTTTGAAGTTAAGGTTCCTCACCTTAGCTTGCTATAAGATACTTTTTCAAGCTTTAAAATCACATTTACAATGTTATTGTATTGCTAGAAGACCTAACAAAGTCGATTGAATTTAATTAGAATTAATTCCAGATTTAAAAACTACTCTGTTAACTGAGGGTCGGAGGTAGGGTCGATGCTAGGGTCGATGGGTCTATCGACCCTTCCCTCTTTCTAGACTTCCCGAATGCTGAGGGTCGATGGTCAGGGATACCTAGGGTCAGATGGTCATCGACCCTAGGTGCGACCCTTGGTGCACTTTGGTCCAATTCCCTCTTTTAATCCATTCCTCATGTTTGGGATCCTATGGCTTGCTCCTATATTCCATTCTACATTCATTCCATGGTCTGAAACCATATATAACCCACCTAGATAGCTTTCACGCATTCTTCTATGATTTTCCATGGAAACCTAACCATAGGTTGATGGTTTGGGTTTCTCCGAAATCACACCCTCAACAATTACTAACCTAAGGTCTGTAGAAATTCATGGAATTAGTATCCATACCTGAGAAGATAACTTTTTCTCTGAAATTCTTCTCATTTGTGCTAAGTTCTCTTCCTTCCCTTTCTTCTTCCTCTTTTCCTTCTCCTCTCTTTCTCTCAATTCGATTAGGGTTGTGAAAGGAGTGAAAGTGGCTTAAGAACGTCCTTTAAATAGAGTAGGAACATCCTAAATAAGTCCCTCTGAGATTTGAAAAGAATCCCAATCGAAAAATATAGAAATTTCCTAATTTCTATATTCGGCAGAAACCGAGGGTCGATGGGAGGGTCGATGATCCCGTCGACCCTAGGGTCTTAAGCTGTCTGACCCTCCCTTCAAAACTGATGGTCTGACTTTCTATTTTGGGAGGCCCGACCCTGCTTAGCTGGGTATGCGACCCTTCCCCTATTTTAAGTGTTTTTGGGTCGATTTGATACCTGGGATCTCGATCTCCTTCACGCCCTTGGTCCATTTGACTCGACCATGATGGGTAAACCTGGTTCAAGGTGGTAAGACCGGGTTAGATTGACACGGGTCTTACAACTCGGAGTTCCCTATCCTTGCTGAGGAGGAAGTGGTGGAGCCGACCGTGCGTGAGGAGGCCGAAGACGTGCAGGAGGACGACTTGCCTCCTTATGAAGTTCCTTAGACGCTGATCGTCGAGCTTCCGGACGTGCAGATGTCGAGCGACGTCCCCACTGATCCCGCTGCCAAGGACGGGCCTGCTTGAGTGGTCTTCCGCCCGTGGGGGCTACCTTGTAAATTTTTCTTTTTTGGTTTGTAATTGTTACACCCCTCCGTGGGCTTTGTACATTTGCCCCTTGTGAGGTTTTATAAATAAAATTCAATTTCTCTCATTCTCTGTGTTGGATTCTATTCCTTTTGTATTGTTCGTCTTCGGAGTTGAGTATTTGGTGCCCCTACCCTAGAAGTATTGTCGGCTTGATGGCTGAGCAGGCCGAGAACACTTAATTCTAACTTGAAATGACTAAGGCATTGGAATTTTTGGACGTTCCTCTGAGTAACCGAGCGCGGGTCGTGTAGAAGCGATGTGCTCCTATCAGTCCTGCTCGAGGTTATGCACGGGCATCCGCATGCGACTCATACCTGCTTGTGGGTGTGAGTAGGCGGTGTAGAGTGTGGTCTTCATGCTACACTTACCTGCTTGTGGGTAGGGGTAGGCAGAATGGTCAAACACCTGCATGCTGCTCGTACCTACTTGTGGGAGTGAGCAGGCGGTGTCAAGTATTGTGGGCCGGGATAGGCAGAGTAGTTGAGCACTTACATGCTGCTCACACCTGCTTGTGGGTGTGAGAAGACAGTGTCAATTGTGATCAGCATGCTACCCTTACCTGCTTGTGGGAGTGGGTAGGCAGATCGGATGATCGTCTACGTGCTACTCATACCTGCTTGAGGGTGTGAGTAGGCAGAGTCACCGAGGGCCGGCATGCTACTCGGGCCTACTTGAAGGCGCGGGTAGGTCAGCTGTGCCATAAGGAACGACTATGTCAAGTGCTGCTAACTGTAGGCTGAATGAAAGTACTTCTTGTATTGAAATAAATTAAGCGGGTGCCCCTAGGGGATCCGGCGTACAACTGAGACCACTGAACTTAAAAAATTGAAAACTAACATATTGGCCTGGACAGAATGGCCGACTAAACAGCTGACAAAACAAAACAAGTTAATAGTGGGACAACCATTCACTGATAGTATTTGCGAAGGTTGGTGGCGTGCCATGTCCTCGGTATTACTTCACCGCCAAGGGTTGACAACTTGTATGATCCTGGACGGCCGGTTCTGAGGATGTGGTAAAGCCCTTCCCAGTTTTGGGACATCTTTCCTTGATTAGTGGGCTCCGAGACTGCTGCTTTTCTGAGGACAAGATCTCCGACATTGAACTGCTTTGGTCGGACTGTCTTATTGTAGTGCTGAGCGGTTGTCTGTTGGTATGCAACCGTCCTGAATGCCGCTAACTCCCGCACATCCTCTAGATTGTCTAAGTTAGTTCGGAGATCTTCTGAGTTGGTGTCCTCGTTGAAGTTTACCAACTGAAAAGTGGGATGAAATACCTCGACTGGGACTACTGCCTCCGTGCCGAAGGCAAGCATGAAGGGAGTTTCGCCTGTGGGTGTCCTGCTGGTTGTCCTGTATGACCAGACGATGCTTGGTAATATGTCGACCCATTTCTCTTTTTGGTCTACCACCATCTTCTTCAGACTGTACAATATGGTTTTGTTTGCCGCCTTAGTTTGTCCGCTTGTTTGCGGGTGGCCAACCGACCCAAACCAATGGTCGATCCTAAACTCCACGCAGAACTTTGCGAATTCTACACTAGCGAACTGAGTGCCATTGTCCATTACATGGATTCTGGGCACACCGAATCTGTACACGACGGAGTGCCTAAAGAATTGCTCCACCTTGGCTGCGTCGATTCTGGCAATAGCTTCGACTTCAATCCACTTTGTGAAGTAGTCAATGGCCATAATGACATACTTCCGCTGATAAGTTTCCTTGGGGAAGGGCCCCATGATGTTCATGCCTCAGATGGCAAAAGGGAGAGGACTTGTGATCGGCTGCAGAGGTGCGGCTGGAGCATGTGGGCCTGGTGCATAGAACTGGCACTTGTCGCACTTGCATACCTGCTCGATGCAATCGTCATGCATCCTCGGCTTGTAGTAGCCTTGCTGAAGGATTTTTTGAAATAATGATCGGCCTCCTTGGTGCCGACCATAGATTCCTTTGTGGACTTCCTTCATCACTTGCTCGGCTTCGTCCAATCGGAGACACCGAAGTAATGGCATGGTGTAGGATCTCCTGTACAGTACATCGTTGTGAATGGTGTACTTCCTGGACCGGGCTTGGATGCACCGTACGTCTTTCCTGTCGTCTGGAAGTGCACCTGTTCGGAGGTAGCGACAGATGTCGTCATACCAGCTAGAGATGGCTCCGATCAGCGCAACTTCCTCGGCAGAGCTGCTGGCGTGCTCCAATAACTCCACATATACGACAGAGTCCATTCCTGCGATGTCCTCCAGGGACAACTTAGATAGCTCGTCTGCCTTGGTGTTCTCGTCTCGGCACACATACTGCAGTTCGACACTCCGGAAGGCTGCGAGGGCCGAGTTGACCATGTCTAGGTACTTCTGCATTTTTGGTTGCTTGGCTTCATAGTCGCCCTATACTTGTTGGATGACCAGTTGCGAGTCCCCCTGGACTATGAGCCGCCGAACGACCAAACTTTTTGCTAGTCTGAGGCCGGCCAGTAGCCTCGTATTCGGCTTCATTGTTTGTAACCCAGAATCTAAATCTCACTGCTGATTGGATTTTGAAGCCTTCCGAGCTCGTCAGTATTACTCTCGCACCTGCTCAGCCGTCCATGGAGGATCCATCTTCCTGCAGTGTCCACGGGGCTTCGGTTGGTTCAGGAGCTTTCTCTACTGGAGGTTCGACAACTTCTTCCTCGGGTAGGGTGCTCTCGACAACGAAGTCTGCCAGTGCCTGGCCTTTGATGGCGGTTCTAGGGACGTACTTTATCTCAAACTCGCCTAGCTCCACTGCCCAATTTACTAGCCGACCGGATATGTCCGGCTTTGATAGCACCTTCTTCAGAGGTGTGTCGGTAAGCACAGAGATAGGGTATACTTGGAAGTACGGTTTGAGCTTCCGTGCAACTGTCACCAGGGCGAGTGCCAGTTTTTCAATGGGCTTGTACCTGGTTTCTGCGTCCAATAGTACTTTGCTGACATAGTATATCGACCGTTGTACCTTATCTTCTTCTTTTAGCAGTACGACACTTAGTGTGTAGTCGAAGACTCCGAGGTAGAGTTGCAACTCGTCTTCGGGGTTGGGCTTCACCAGCAGGGGTGGGGATGACAAGTAAGCCTTGAGGTCCTCGAAGGCTTTCTGGCACTCGTCAGTCCATTCAAACTTCCTGGCTCCTTTCAGTGTCTTGAAGAAGGGAAGGCATCGCTCAGTCGAGTTTGACATGAAGTGTCCGAGTGCCGCTATGTGACCGTTCAGCTCCTGTACCTGCTTGGATCTGGTCGGCGTGGCCATGTTCAAGATGGCCATGATCTTCGAGGGGTTGGCTTCTATTCCCCTCTCTGAGACCATGAAACCCAAGAATTTCCCAAACGAGACTCCGAAGGCACACTTTGTGGGATTCAGCTTCATGTTGTGGCTGCGGAGGAATGCTTCGCCAAGGTCGGATAGATGGTGATCGCCTTGCTGGCTCTTTACTAGGAAGTCGTCGACATACACTTCCATGTTTCGGCCGATCTGATTTTTAAACACCTTGTTCACCAACCTTTGGTAGGTGGCTCCTGCGTTCTTTAGGCCAAAAGGCATGACCGTATAGTAGAAGAGCCCCTGGTTGGTGACGAAGGAAGTGCACTCCTCGTCTGCCTTCCTCATCTTGATCTGATTGTACCCTGAGTACGCATCAAGGAAACTGAACTGCTCGTACTCGGCTGTAGCATCTATTAATTGGTCGATGCGCGGCAGTGGGTAGCTATCTTTTGGACAGACCTTGTTGAGGTCTATAAAATCTATGCAGATCCTCCACTTCCCGCTTGCTTTGGGCACCATGACCATGTTTACCAGCCAGTTTGGATAATCTACTTCCCGTATGAAGCTGGCTGTTAGCAGCTTCTGGACTTCCTCATCTATCACAGACTGTCGGGCAGACGAAACTCCTCTTCTTCTGCTTGACTAGTCGGTGTTGGGGGTCGACTGCGAGGTAATGTTCGATCACTTCTTTGGGGATTCTTGGCATCTCAGAGGCCGACCATGCAAACACGTCTGGGTTTTGCCTCAGGAATTCTATCAGCTCTTCCCTCTGGTCCTCAGGTAGCAAGGAGCCGACCTGGAACGTCTTTTTGGGCTGATCGTCCGCCACAGGGATTTGCTCCAACTCCTCGACGGGCTTTGTCCTGCTTCGTGGGTCGAAGTTTCAGACATCCACTATGTTAACTGATGCTGTTTTCAGGGCTCTTTGACTATTTTTTAGCTCAGTGGCGTATCATCTTCTGGATGTCACCTGGTCTGTCCGGCATTCTCTGACGCCGTTCTCTATCAAGAACTTCATCACCAAGTAGTAGGTGGACATGCATGCCTTGAGCTTGTTCAACGATGGTCGACCGAGGATCACATTATGTGCAGATGGCCTATCTACCACCATAAATTCGACCATAACCCTATGTTGCCTAGGTTTATGGCCGAGTATCACCGGCAACTGAATGCCTCCTTTCACCGTGACCAGGTCCCCGAAAAAGCTGATGAGGTCAAAGGTGAACGGCTGGAGCTGGTGTCTCCTAGCTGCATCCTTTGGTATGCGTGGTAGAATATGATATCTACCGAGCTTCCTGTATCTGCCAAGCACTTGGCGACATCGCAGTGTCTGATCCAATCCGTGAAGACAATGGCATCTTCGTGGGGGACTACCACGTTGACGAGGTCTTCATTGCTAAAGGTGATGATCTCTCCAATCCGAGCCTTCTTGGACGGCCACTCTGTTTTCGCCACTAAACGTGAGTAAGCTTTGGCCGACCTTCCAGATGTGTTCCCGCCTGCCGATTCTCCTATGATTGTGAGGACTGTCTTTCCCTCGGCTTTGGACCCTTCTGTAATGGCATAGACGCCACTATCCCCAAGGATACACAGGCCCATAACTGTTCTTGGTCGGTCCTTGGTTTGAGGACTGCCAACGAATCGCCGATCGGATCTTCTTCTTTTTGACGCTGGGTGAGACTTCCTCCTACTTCTGCCCCTTTTTCTAGTTCAAACTAGGACGGGAAGGACCCGAACTGGATATGCTGTCTTCTTCCCAACCGTTCCTTCACTGGTATTCTAGCTGGCTCTGCTCTAGATGACCCTCCGGTTGTGCCAAACTGAACGTTACCAACCCACTGTCTGGGGGCCGCAGGACCTCCTTTGGGATCTCAATCATCACTCCAATCTACGTTTTGGTCCTCGCTTGCATCCGCTCAGCAATTGTTTGGCTGTTGGTTCCTCGAAGGTGGGGGGTAGCCCGCGATCTCTTCGAGCCGACGCCGGTCCCCTGCCAGCGTCTTTGACGAAATTCCGGTAGTAACCCCTTCAGATGAGATCCTCAATTTCTCCCTTGATGTACTTGCACTCATCCGTATCGTGACCGTGGTCGCGATGGAAGCGACAGTATCTGAAGCGGTCTTTATTTCTTCTTTCACCTGGAGCCTTCGGTAGTGGTCGGAGGTTCCGATCATTCCTGATTACCTCCAAGATCTCCGTCATCGAAGTGGTGAGCTGAGTGTAGTAGTCAAAGGTCTTGTACGGGTGCCGGTGCACTTGCTCTTTGTCAGACCTTTGCTTCTTAGGGTTGCTAGAGTTCGGCGTCTGGTCAACCAACTCGGACATCTTTTTGTCAACAGGCTTCTGGTCGGTCTTCAGGTTGTTGACCGCATTATTTTTCTGGGCCTTTGTCGTTTCATCTGCTGAAGCGTATTTCTCGCATCTGGCCAGCAGGTCGTCCAAGTTCTTCGAGGGCTTTTTGGCAAGGGACCAACAGAGCTCTCTGTCCGTTACTCCGGCTTGCAGGCTGGACATATGCACTGCGGGCTCGACGTCCTTGATTTCTAGCACTTCGGTATTGAAGCGCTTGATGAAGTCTCGCAAGGACTCGTCCTTCTGCTGCTTGACCATCGACAGATGATAAGATGTCTTCTTGCGCACTCGGTTGGCCTGGAAGTACATCAAGAACTTGTTCGACAGCTGTTCGAACGAAGTGATGCTACTCAGAGGTAGGTTGTTAAACCATGTGCGTGCAGCGCCTCTGAGCGTTGAAGGAAACGCTCTGCAGATAAAGCTGTCACTGAGAGGGTAGAAAAGCGTTGTGGAGATGAATGCGTCCAGATGCTGCTCGGGATCAGTGCTCCCGTTGTACGAGTCTAGGATGGGTATCTTGAAATTGTCAAGAGGGGGAGCCCTCATGATCTCATCAGAAAGTGCTGTGATGGCGGTGTAGGCCATCCTCGGTGGAGCGACTTGATTCTTCTCCACCTGCTGAAGCCGAGTAGTCAATTCCAACAATTGCCTCTCGACCTTTGACTGGGGAGTGGCTGGAGGTGGCGCTGCGACCGTCGTTGGCGTCTCCACATTGACTCTCTGCTGGCGGAGGGCGTCGAGGAAGGACCTCGCGTCCCTCTCAAGCGGAGGAGGTGCTCCATGCCCTCCCTGTGCCTAATGACGTTCGGCTGGATGATGCCGATCGGATGACCCTCCTACGCTCCGTGCGGGGTGATGAGAATCTCTGCTCCGATCACGAGATCCCAAGGGAGGATTACTCGGTGTGGCTCTCACCGACGCTGCCAGCGCAGGTTGCTGATGGGCCCCGGATTGGGCCACTTGTGGTGCTGGTACGGGTGGAGGGTTTACGCCTCCTCCGGGGATCGAATTGCTTGCTCGAGTGCCCCTCAGGGCTCGAGCTAACTGATCGATCTATTGCCTCAACTCGTAGAACTGCTGACGAGTCACGTACTGAGGTAGTGGTTGCGGCACCGTCACCGTCGGTGTCGGCGCAGGTGTTGGGTTATGGTTTGTCCCCGGCATACTTGCACTGCTATCGTCCTGAACTTGCACGGACAGTTCAGATGGTTGGTGTGAAGCCTGTGCACGTGTTCTCCTGTGTGCCATCGGAAGTGGTTTAAGATCCTCGTGCGCTCGTTCGTCAAACTCAATCAAGACGGCCCCACGGTGGGGGCCAAACTGTTACGGTCAAAAATCGCCTGTCGTTTTGCGATCCAAGCAACCTGCAATCACAGAGATGAGACAACGGAGTTGGACGACTAAGCCCAGGGTACACTTCGATGCCTAAGTCAGATTCCCAATGTAAACAGTCAAGAGATAGCAAGAAGCTACCTCCAATTTAGAGAAAGAGAGGAACGATGAGAGAGTTTGAGCGTACGAGAATGAATGATGAGGTTGTGAGATTGTGAATGAATTACCTTGAGGGATCGTCCTCTACTTATAGAGATTGGGAAAAAGGCATGGAGGCACCAGGACTCAGGGAAGTAGATCGCCAATAGGACTGCCAAGTGTCGCTCTGAGGGTCACCCATCGTAGACTCCGAGCAGGAGTGGGAGACCGTGGCCAAGGAAGCCAAGTCGGTCAACAGGGAGAGTGACTCGTGTCACCATATGAGTGGTCGTAGGGCCGTGATAGTCGGCATCGTATCACACAAGGAGAAGGACTCCTCTGCCGTGACATAGTTGTTTTAGGACTCTGACCTCCGACCAAGAAACGTAACCAAGTAGATCTATACCTCCGACCGGTATCGTATCCTAACAGGACTGTGACTCCGAGCGGTATAAGCCGAGTACAAGACTTACTTCGTGGTCGGCTCCGAAGATAAAGGTTGTCACGTGTAAGATTTTAAGTGGATGATGTTTTTCCCACATAACAATTGGTAAATACATTTTTAATTTGATAATATTTTTATTTTAAATTTAAGTATATATTTCTTACAATGAGACAAAGGGTAAAAAAAATATTATATATTCTAAATACATCTTTAGAGGTAGCATTCAAGACAATTTCTTTAATTAACTTATGGGAGCAAATTTCCCATAATGCCGGAGAAATCTCTCATGTGGGGCACATATGAAAAGAAAAAAAAAAAGAAAATACCAAAATATGAGAAATTGTGGGAAAACATATATATTTTTTTTTCCTTGACTTGTAATCTTATTTTTATTATTTTTTAGAGATGTTTGTTTTCCTCTCCTTTAGAGAGAGCTTTATATCTATTTCTCTGCTGGCAATGTTTCTCTCAGCTTCAGTGGGTGAGGCTCTCACTATCAGGACAGCATTGGAGGATGCTATTCAGTAGGGGTATCGACTGATTCAGGTAGAATTCAACTGTTTGGGGGTGGTTAATTTTTTAAATGGAGTTTCAGATGATGGGAGCCTTTTGTAATGCCAATTGTCAAGGACATTCTCAGTTTAAAATCACAAGTGGATTGTATAATTTTTCTATTTATATCAAGGAAGGCCAATGTTATAGCTCATTCCTTGGCAAGACAGGCAATGGCATTTTCAGGTAGAGTCGTTTGGCCCTTGTCATCTCCGTGGCTTGTACAGTTATGTAACTTTGTTGCCATGGCTAAGTCTGGTTTAGTTAATGAATAAATCTTTTTATTACCCAAAAAAGAAAAAAAAAAAAAGAAAAAGAAAAAAGAGAGAGCTTAATATCATAATATGATTAGATTGAATGATTAAGTGGGCCTTGGGGAAGCAGTAGACCGTGGCCCAACCCAAGTCAACCCTAATTCAGATTCCTTCCAGCATTATGACTGCGTAGACTCAGCGAGCATTTGGGTAATGGGTACAAATGTCTTATTGACATTCTGCGTCGTCCAGCACCACTAGATCTTGGCGTGCTTTGGGCTGGGGAGCTGTTCGGATTAGTAGCCATGTGATGTGTCAGCTACCAAACCACCAAAAAAAAATAAAAAATAAATAAATAAATAAAATAAAAAATAATAAAAAAACGTCACCTAACCATTCCAAAGCCATATGTACACAACAGTTTACTTCTTGAGCCAATATGTCTTTTAGTCCCAATGTATAAGACTCTCATTATTATTGGATATGGGAAAGTTGGATCTAGAAAATGACACAATGTATAGCTGTCCTAGTGCACGAGGCTTTCACTACCCCACTACTGCGCTACTGCGCAAGATCTGGGAAATGGTAGAATGTACATAACTTTATACCCACAACACGAAAATACTGTTTCTACGTTTCAAACCCATGATTGTAATATAACAACTTTGCCATCACAATCAGACTCACCTTTTTACTAATTAAAGATAGAAGAAAAAAAATTAAAAATCAAAGATGATTTTATGATGGAACTCCATTCTAATTCTTGAAACCATACTTCTTCCCTTGGAAAAAGCAAGGTTACATGATAAAAAGATGGTTACAAATCCTTGATTTTTCGAAAAACACATTCCCTATAAGATATTTGGGTGTCGATATTTTCAAAGGCAGAGTTAAAAAGGATTATCTACTCCTCTTATAGAGATAATTAGCAAGGTGAGTTTGATCCGACATTCTAATGTTTAATTTTTCTATTTATTGATGAGCATTCTCATTTATTGTTAGAATAGAATGATAAATGCGGAATTTTATTTGGAATGGAGATCTGGACAGAGCTAAAAATGTCATTGTTAAATGGGACATGGGAAGTGAATAAAGCTCTTTTGTGTGAGTGAACTCTGCTGGTCTACAAAGGAGGACAAATTAATTTTTGGGACCTACATGAGGGAAAAACTCATAAAGTTGGTGGGGTCCTTGAAATTGTCTTATCAAGTCTCTTCCATTTTATTACCAAAAAAAAAAAATAATAATAAATAAAAAAAAAAGTCTCTTCCATTTGGCTGGAATAAAGAGGATCTGGGGCTCTGTGGTTGTATGCTTTCTAGTTATAAAACTTATGCCTCCATTTTGAAGAAAGTCATAATCATTTCTTCTTAGAGTAATGTTTTTATCCTAACAAAGTGTGGGAATTTTTTTTGGGTCTGTATAATCAACCTTGGTTGAATGTTTTTTTTTTTTTTTTTTTTTTTGGTAAGAAAAATATTTATTTATTCACTGTTGTTTTACACAAAGTAGACAAATCACAATTTATCTTAATCAAGAATCAGAATAAGGCTAAACCATTGTATACGAAAACGACAGGATTGGATGTCTTTTCAATCTGAACTTTATGTACTTAGTGGGTTGCAAAGGTGGCGAATGTCTTTCAAAGGTTTGTTTGATTAGCTGGAATTGTTTTGGTCCTGATAAGGTATGAATGGAATAAATGTTGGTTTGAGGGATTGGTAGGTGATCTACGGCTTTATGATTATACATAAAAAGTGATATAAAAGAGGTGTCGAGACAATCCAATATTGATGGTTGTTCTCCAGGCAATCTAGGTCATTCAAGTGCAGTAGGCATTCTAAGAAACTAGGAGTGCTTTCTTGTGGGCAGCTACTCCATGTACATGGGCATTGAAACGAATTTTATGGTAGAGTACTCAGTTTTTTTTCCGGGCTGGTTTTGAGAAATGGTGAGGCATTGTCTATTTATGGATAGAATGCGATTCAAGCGTTGTGGTAACAAGTGTGGTTAATAACTCCGTCCTATGGAAGTTTCAGTAGAAATAGAGGTTTTATCGTCCCTTCCTTGATATGATTAGTTGGCACATTACGCATTGTTACAAGGAGATGAATGTGGTGGCAGACTCGTTGGCAAAGAAATTTTCACTTCTTAAAGAAAATTTCACTTAGCAGACCAGCCCTACATTTGTTAGGTATGAGGTTATTTGGGGATAGGAAAGGGAGCCTGATATATATTTTGGTTCTATTTTCTTATTTGGTTTGTTTAGGGGATTCTAGTGATGGCAATCCGAAGGTGGATCCTTGATTCTAACTCCTTTTCTCTTGGAGTTTGACCTACCTTCTGCTGATAGGTATGTCGAAAGTGAAGTGTAGGGTTAACCTGTTGGTCTTCCTCCAGGTTTAATTCGGATTTTGTCTATATTTTACATCCTTCCTTGATTCGAATTAAATTTTCACTTGTTGACTTATAGCAAAAAAAATAAACATAAAAATAAAATTTGTATGCACATATTACCATGGAATTAATCCTTTTGAATTGCTATGATCTAACAAGAAAGGAATGATCAATAATTAGCATCCTATATTAAATTTGGATTGTTAGGATAATCTATTGGTGAATTGCTTTGGATGTTCAGTTCATTAGATATAATTCTTTTTTTTTTTTTTTTCTTTTTTGGGTTCTGGATTTTTGCAATCGTACAGTCCTGCACTTACTTCCAGACTGTTAAACATACATCGATGCATTCTAACAATTCGAATACAATTGCATAGATGGCACGACTAGAGACGATCTAAACCCATTTGGGGGGGGGGGGGGGGGGGGGGGGGGGAAATAGTACCACAAAAAATGAAAATTACTTTAAATTATAGTTAAATTTTTTCCTTACTTATTGAGTATTAATGCCGGGTTGTTCATTTGGCCCATCCTTCCTAATCATTCAAGTGTCATAATAGGATGGTCGAATGATTGTAGTTACTTGACTCCCCATCAACCCTACCACCAAACCCCTCATCCCCTACCATCCTCCCAGGAAAAAGTTTCATCAGAGACAGCAGTTAGAATAGAAAGTTCTTTGTTCTTTTGCTTTAAATAGAAAGTTTTTTTTGAGGTCCTTGTGTCACTATGCCATAAGCTTCACTATATGCCATCAAACAATACATGTGATAATGAATCCCATATTTAATTCAAGAGAAAATTTCTTCTACCTCCTGTGTGGTTGTTAAATCAATCACTCCAAATTTAACCCATAATGACAACCACTTCTTTCATTTTTTATTTTTGAAAATAAATATTAATTTTCCCTGTTAATTTAATAAGTGATGAGATAAATTTATAACTATTATTTACAATGTCAATATTACCCTTGAAATTATAAAATATCATTTTTATCTCATTAAAACTTTTTTTATTGGTAATCCCACCACCACCACTCTCTTCTTCTGTCCCCTCCACCGTCATCTCCACCACTGCGGTCCCCACCACCATTGAAAGAAACTTGGTTCCAACATCGGAATCGGCCATCACCCGCAAATACCAAACAGTTATCCCGTCTGGCCATTCTGGATTCCATCTAGAAAGGGACTCAGGACCACCACCACCCCCCTCTTTGCTCGCCGAATTCCAACGCAGAGATCCCCATTCTCAGTTGTTAAGAAAACAATTGAATCCCTTGCAATGAGCTTCAGAGTTCACGAAAGTGCTCCATCCGGTGGTCAGGAGGTGCCTGCAGAGTGGGGTTCCTCTATATATGTGGCGGAACTTCCAAATCTCACCATGGACATGCTTCGCAAGAACAGTCTGGAACAGAGAAGCCTCCACCATTGTTAGCATCTGACTGTGTCGAAGTCTTGGCAAACGATGCGGGCTTATTATCTTGGACATCGGCTCCGTTGCTTCCGAGAACCCCATCATCATTATAGTCGGCTTCGTTGTTCCTTATGGGAAGCAACCTCATCTTGGTATGCACTTCGTCTGTCTCAGGATCTGCCAGGAACTTCACTGCAACAACTTGGTAGAGGAATCCTTGGCAAATTCCCAAAATCGACATTCCCGTGAGCATGCTCTGCCTGTCCCGGAGGAAAGTAGAACGACCTTTGAGTTAACAGGAGGCATCTGCACCATCCCTCCCGCTCAGGCATGCCAAAGTTGAGAATCTAGGCATTTCTCCGTAAATATGATCATTTCGAAGTGATAGCAGTAATAACACAGATGGTCTACAAAGTATGAACCTAATTTGTTGACGCTAATCCATGAATGAATTCAAGCTGAAATCAAACAAAGATTAAAATGAAAATTCAATCTTACATGGCAAAAAAAAAAAAAAAAAAAAAAAAAGGGGGGGAAACCAAGTTTGTTTCTATGGCGGTGAAGAAGTGGTGGTGGGGATTATCCAAAAAAAAGTTTTAAAAGGATAAAAATGACATTTTATAATCACAAGATAATACTGCCGTTGAAAATAGTAGTTATTCTAATGGACTGACAAGGGGTGTTGATATTTATTTAAAAAAATAAGAGAGGTAGTTGACATTGTGGGTCAAGTTAGGAGGTAGTTGATTTTAACCGGAGGGGGGGGGATTTTCCTTAATTTAACGATTAAGTTTTAGTTCAAAATAAATATAAAAAAAAGTGACTCAAACTAGGATTCAAAGTTACAATGAAATTACAAAAATAACATCACAAAGAAATGAATAATTAAATCCAAAAAAATAAATTGCATCTTTTGAATTTTAGTATCAATTGTTTCAATGAGATGTTTGCCTGGTTATCACTCACAGAAAGATGTATTAATTTAATGCCATGTGGCAGATAACGAAATGTTATACTTTAACAGGCATAATGATATCTAGATTCTCTTTCTCTCTCTCTCTCTCTCTCTTCCTATCCACTTATCGCTGGAGTCAACCAATTTTGGCATGCATTCCCCCCTAATCCCCCAAGAAAAAAAAAAAAGAAAAAAAGAAAAAGAAAAAGAAAAAAAGAGAGAAAGGCCGCATAGGGTTTCAACGCATGGGTCGGTTTAGTCTAGTTTCGGGTCTATACATCTAAGACCAATTATTGTCACGTAAGAAAATTTCAGTTTGGTTTTTATCGAGCAAGCTTAATGGGCTCTTATCAGTCTGGTTTCTGTCCTATACCCCAAGCTCAATTACTATCCAATAAGAAAATTTCGATTTTAATGTGGATGTGGTTTTGATCTGGTTTAGTTAGGGTTTTTATTGGGCAAGCTTCATGGCTCTTAATGGTCCGGTTTTTGTCCTATACACCTAAGAGCAATTACTATTCATAAGAAAATTTTGGTTTTAGTCTGGTTACGGTTTCAATCTGGTGAAAAGCCTTCCCTTGATTAGACGGGATGGGAGACAAAAGAGAGGTGCTAGCTAGGTAGATGAACTCCAACCTCTTTCAGTTATGTGATGTGCGAAATCGACTTACTTATAGTTGCTTATAAGTAGGAACGGATCGTGGTTGTTCATTCTTGTTATCACTTGATTTTTGGTTGGGGCTCCTGATGTCAACACTTGTCAGAAAAAGCAAACAGTAGAGGGGCGGGTTTGATAACTAGATGGCCACTCCAATGCTTAAGTCAGCTCTTTGGGCGATAAGCAGCTGAACATGGGAATAGCGAAAACCGAGTTCAAGATAGAGAAGGGCTGTAGTAATTATGCAGTATGTAGGTATTGAATGGTAAAAATTCAGTCTGTTTACCTTCGATGTTGGGGGTATTTATAAGAGCATGGAGTGGCCTTGTTTTGAGGAGAGTCTCCTTAAGGTTGCATGGATCTCGGGACTCCATCCGAGATCCTTGGGGAGTTGCCATTACTGAGTAGGAGTCTTTGTGCACTATTGACGGTTCTGTCCCCGACAATGGGGGGTCGTGGGGGGTGTAGGAGAGCTTCTTGACCTTCTAATGAGGACCCATAGGTTGGGTTTATCATAACTGCCTTTGGACTCCTTTAACACGTGATTAATTTTGCCTTTAATGGCTGTTGGTGATTGACGCGTGTAATTAACTATGAGTAGGTAACTTACTGCTTATCTGAAGATAGTGACTTCGGACACGTTTGTAACCACTTTAAAGGTGAAGAAGTGTATCTTATGTGATGCATTGAGATCCTATTATGTGTTCGTGGAGGTGCTTAATCCTTGTGAAGACCCGTGTTTCTTCCTGATTGGTTGGTTTTATCATGGTCCTAATAGTTCCATGCCCAAGAAGCAAGCCAAACTCGTTGTTTTGGTTGAGGTTTTTATCGAGCAAGCTCAATAAGCTCTTTTCAGTCCGGTTTTCATCCTATTCACCCTAGCCTAGTTACTATCCATATATAAGAAAATTTTGGTTTCAATCAGGTTCGGTTTGGGCTTTTATCGAGCTAGCTTAATAGGCTCTTATCTGTTTGGTTTCAATTTCTTATATGTATATTTAGTAAAAAGTTGGTTTAAGGTGCTCTATCAGACCATTATTAAGTAGGTTTATTTTTAGTTTTGCAAAAAGTTGCTTTAATGGACTCTTATTAGTCCACTATTGGGTATTCGGTTTTGATTTCTGGTTGGGCTTATTGGGTCGGTTGGGTTTAGGTTGGTCCAGTCTAGCTTCGATTTTTCATTGAACTCTTAAGGCACAACCCAGTAATATTCTATTTTGATTTAATCTATACCATATTAGATTGGTTTGGTTTCGATTTTTGGTTTTAACCCAATTTTGATAAAGAAAGAAAGAAAAGGGGAGGGGAGTAGAGAACAGAGAAACCCGAAGGTGGAGCAATATTACATAAGGATCCCTCACTACACGGCCGCACGAGGATCCAAAGGTGAACTACATCAGGCATATGTCCCCAACGCAGCAATACTCAAATGCTAGAGGTGGTGGATGGTAAATGTTGAAAATATGAAAAATGGTATCCCAAACATAGTTTTTGAAACATGAGTCGCAGACATTGGGTCAAAGTATTGGTATCAGATCGGTGATTTGTATTAGTTTCGACCGTGACGATACCAATTTTTTTGTTATTTTTATTAATTTTTAATGGGATTGGCAATATGTCAACCATTCATCAACTCTATATTTGATCCCTATCTTGATTGAATTGGTTTTGACATCAACTGATATCATATCCGATATTGATTACAAAAGCCTTGATATACCAGGTGTAGTTTTTCAATATACTAAATTCCCAAGTGTTTCTACCCAAAAAACAATCCCAAGTGTTTCCATCCAAAAAATCCCAAGTGTAATTTACCTTAAAATAAAATTAGGGAAGAACCAATGGCAAAGCCTCATTTTAGGACAGGGTAGGGTAGGGAAAGGAAATTATTTCGTGCAGTTAAATGGCACAACAATCACAAACTTTTAATGAAATAATTCATTTGGAATCAAAACTCGTAACCTAGTCCGCTTCTCTCGTCTTTAGCTACGACTCTCACACTCCGGTCCTCTGCTTTCTCTCTCTCTTTCTCTCTCTCTCTCTCTCTCTCTCTCTCTCTCTCTCTCTCTCTCTCTCTCTCTCCTCTGTCGCAACTCCCATACCCCTGCCTACCCTTTCTCATTCAATACGTGCTCCAAGGAAGTTATCTCTATTGGTTAGGTTTATTTGGTCTTGATTGCAATACAATTAGGAAAATTGAATATGTTTTTGCAATATTTTTTTTGGTCAAGGCCAGTGCTTGATAAGAAAATCTACTACGTAGCTTGGGATTGTGAATCAATTTGCATACCAAAAGATGAAGGAGGGCTTGGGGTGAAGAGGATCTAAGACATGAACATTGCAGGTATATTGAAGCAAGGCTAGGCCATTATTAATCAGAAGGACAACCTTTGGGTTAAGTGGATCAGCGCTAGCTTTTTGAAAAAGCAAACATTATGGATTGCTTCTGTTTCTAGTAAGAGCTCTTGGGTGTGGAGCAAGATTTGAAATATAAGGAATTACTTCATAATAGGTCAATCTTTTGCATTGGGGATGTCACCCAAATTTTCTTATGGCTTAATCCGTGGCACCCTCAAGGTATTCTAGCCCTTAGATATATATGGAGGCGATATTGTAGAAGAGGCAACTTCCTCTCAGATGGCATCCGTGTCTTTATTATTATAGATGGGGATTGGGATCCAGATCCTATCACTTTAGCAACACTCCAAGGTGTTTGGGATCAGCTTCATCTTGTTAAAATGGTGAATAGTTCCAATAAGGACCTTATTATTTAGAAAGGTGTTTATGGGAATCCTGTAAACTACTCCTCAAAAATTCTCTGGGAAGTGATTAGGACTCCGGCCCACAAGGTCACATGGAGTGGGTCAGTTTGGTTTACAAAAAATATCCTGAGACAATTTATGACTGCTTGGAGATGTCTTTAGAACACATCCCCTACTTGTGATCAATTGGAAAAAAAAGAGCATATCTGTGAACTCTTCATGCCCTTTTTGCTAAGTGGGTCAAGATAC
Source organism: Protea cynaroides (assembly GCA_028583415.1). Classification (NCBI taxonomy): domain Eukaryota; kingdom Viridiplantae; phylum Streptophyta; class Magnoliopsida; order Proteales; family Proteaceae; genus Protea; species Protea cynaroides. The sequence continues at coordinate 22,876,903 of CM053266.1, forward strand.
TAGAGACCACCTATTCTTTATGTGCCAATACTCGGGATGGATGTGGAAGAATCTTCAAAGCCTTTGCACTCTGAAGAGATATTATGAGCAATTAGTTCTTGTAGAAGCCAATTGGATTGACAAAGAGTTCGGAGGTGATGGGGATAGTGGTAGGGTGGCGAAATTGGCCTTTTGTGCAACTAATTCCTTAATCTAGAGAGAGAGAGAGAGAGAGAGAGAGAGACAACCGGATCTTTTGCCACAAGACAAGACTAAGAGAGTTCGTTGTCAAAGGAATCAAAGTGGATACTTTAGACAAGTGTAGATATGTTTGGTTCCAGTAATGTAACTCCTCTAGAGTTCATTTATTGTGCAATCAATGGGGGGATTCTCTCAGCCCCCCCCCAGCTCACTAGGGGGTTCTTGTCCCTCTCCCTCCCTCTTGCCATAGGATGGTGAGGCTGAGGTTGGATGTTGTCTCCAGTGAGTAGTGTGGAGTTATTGCTTGGCTTGTTTGTTTTCCCTCCCCCTTCTTTCCCCTTCAATAAATGATTAAAGCATAAAAAAAAAAAATCTCCGGCTCTCTCTCTCCCCTCTGCTCAGACTTCAGCAACCTTTCCCTATCTTTCACTCTTCTGCCTTTTGCTACCTTTTACCACCCCTTCCTTTGCTCCCTCTTGCGTCTCATTACACACACACACACACACACACACACACACACACACACACACACACACACACACACACACACACACACACTCACTCACACACACACACACACATACACACACTGTTTCAGCCAAATTCTATATATGAAGTCCGTGGTGCTGATGGGGCCTGCAAGACAATGACAAGAGGCAAGAGGGGGGCAGGCCTTAAGGCCTTGGGTCCACTCCGATGCCAAAATTAGGAATCTGAGAATAGTCAATGGGCTCGGGATCCGAGCCCACCTTTTATGTAGTAGGGTAAGAGAGTAATCCCAAGTCCGAAGTGTCAGAGCGAGAATCTCAAGAATGAGTAATTAATGTTTTACGTACTTGAATTCTCAGGATTTGGTCTATTTATATTGAATAATGCTTTTTTCATAAATATCGATTTTACTCTTTGTAGCCTTTGATATCTAAAATGTCCTTGAAATAGCTTGGAAATGATGTTTTTTTTACTCTTTACCCATATAATTGGATTTATGGGGATTCTTTTTTATATCCATGCGGGAACGTATACGTGGTTGATTGAGTCCTAAGTTTTGTTATTTTATTAGTGACGTGACAGATTTTCCCAACACTTGCCTCATTCCTCTACTGAATCTGTAAGGTTCGGCTGAGTAGAGAATATAATAGAAATTCATCCCAATCACTTGACTCGTTGCTCTGCTGAATCTATAAGGTTCGGCTGAATAGAGAATAGAATAGAAATTCGTCCCAATCACTTGCCTCGTTACTCTACTGAATCTGTAAGGTTCGGCTGAGTAGAGAATAGAATAAAAATTTGTCCCAATCATTTGCCTCGTTGCTCTGCTGAATCTGTAAGGTTCGACTGATTAGAGAACATAATAGAAATCCTTGTCTTCATGAGCTATAGAGTTTTGCCAGGGATGATGAGGGGAGCGCTGTTGTGGCCGATGTGAGGACCAGGACCGTGGCCGATGTGGGCGGCATGGCCAATACACTTCGGCCCTTTTGAATTCTAGAATGATATGGGTCATGTGTTTTGTGCGTGACCCCTGTCTTCACATGCAATGACTTTCTTCCAAGTCCGTTGTGAGGTGGAAAACTGGGGCCGACGTGGGGAGTGAGGCCGTGGCCTATGTGGGCGGCGCACCCATACACATCGATCTTTCAGAAAGTCTCGACCGATGTGGGTCACTTGTTTTACTTGTGACCCTTGTCTTAAAATGTAGTGATGTTCTTCCAAGGTCGTTTGTGAAGTGGGAGACTGGGACAGATGTGAAAAATGAGGCCATGGCCGATGTGGGCGGTGCGGCCAATACACATCGGCCATTTCAGGAAGTCTCGACCGATGTGGGTCACGTATGTTGTGCGTGACCGGTCTTCATATGCAGGGGACGGTCTTCTAAAGCCATTGTGAGGTGGGAGACTGGGGTCGATGTGGAAAGTGAGGCCGTGGCCAATGTGGGTGGTGCAGCCAAAACACATCGGTGTTTCTAAATTTCTCGATCGATGTCAGTCTCGAGATTGGCATGTGATCTGTGTTTACTGGATGACAACAGATGTGTTGGGGCCAATATCGATGGCGTGGCCGATACACGTCGGTGTTTCCATGGAGGCTTGACCGCTGTAGATGACATGGTTCACACGCGACTCATCTTTGCTGGATGCCTGACCGATGTGATTGGGCCGATGTTGGCGGTAAGACCATTACATGGCAGCGCTTGCATAGAGGCTTGACCACTGTCAATCACGTAATTCACACGTGATGCTTTGGTTTGAAGTTTTTAGTTGTCTGGATTTTGGATCCGGGTTTGGAGCTCTGGTCGGGGTCATGGATATGTCAAAGCTGGAGATGATTGGCCGACCCGACGCTTGTCGTCTATAATAAATGTTGTCTTTGAACGATCCTGTCTATAGGTGCCACGTGGATATGACCTTCCTCGTACCAGGTGCCTCCCATTGGGCTGTTATTTATGGAGGGGGGAGTAACCCCATCACCCTGGACTTTCAGTCCTAAAGACCACAGACGAAAAGCTCGGTATCGACTTACACATCGGTCTAAGCTGTCCACATTGTTTGCAGTAAGTGTTGTTTTCCCTAACTTAGTTTGTTGGTCCATTATCTCAATTCAGTAACCGATGTCTGGTAACGAGAGGGATACCGATATGGAGGTAGATGTTGAGACTGTTGAAGCAGGACTGAATTTGGAATCGTCCTCGTTCAGTAGTGCTTCCACTTCGTCCAACAGTGGGTCAAGTGACAGCACATCATCGGAGGAAGTGTCTGTGGGCCATGTATCTCAGGGTGGGGTCGAGATTGAGCTAAGAACAGAAGAATCCACCGATCAAACTCCAGACTCTTCTCGGAGAAGTACTGGGGTGGGTCCTTTATCTGGTTTGTCTAGGCAGGAACAGACGGTTGGCTTGTCCACCCATGAATTGGGCGTCGAGGTAATCTATGAGGCCCGGGAAGAGGTTGATCCTCCTCCTGAATTTGATGCGAGGGAGGAAGTTTGCCTCCTCACTGCGGTTGAATTCTCTAGACTTCAAGAACGGTATCAGATACCTGCTGATGTGGAGATTAGGATGCCCGACCCAGGTGATAGAGCCTGTTGGAATTGTCGGTCAGAGTTGTGTGTGAATTTGGAGATGTTTAAGGCCAGGTTCCGCGTCCCTATACCACGGTTGGTAGTCGATATCATGGGATATTATAAGGTCGCGCCGATTCAACTGATGCCGAACTCTTAGAAGAATATGATGGCCTTCATAGTGTATTTTAGGAGGTTGGGGCAAAAGTCGACCTTAAACATGTTCAGGGCCATGTTCACCTTCAACGACTACTGTAAGTTGGGGTGGTACTAATTTGCAAAGAAACCTGATTTAAGAGATATCCTAGCTTATAAGCCCAAGTCCATTAAGCTATGGAGGAACAAATTCTTCTACATCCGAGGCAAGACCGTAGTGTTGGAAAACATTTGGGTTAAACTAGACGTCGAATCTCTCATACCGATGTGCCGCTTAAACCATTCAACTCTGAGACTCCGATCCATGCCTCCGACTTGAGAAACCCTTTTTTTTACATGAAAACAAGTTTCGTGAGTATTTTTTTCACTGTTCATATCGTTATTCGTACACTAACCCCTGGCTGATTCTGTTTTTGCCCACTGCAGTGATGTTGTTGAAGGAGTATCTGTTGGAGCTGCGTAGGAAGGAAGTGGCCAAAGAGTGGAAGACTGAGGAGAAGAGGATGAAGACCGAGCAGGAGAAGCATAGGCTCTAGAAGAGGCTCGGGGTCGAGGGTGAGCCCTCAAGGAAGACTTTGAAAAGATCACATAAGACATCTCCCGACTCAGCTCTGGTAGATGCATCTTGTATTTATGCCATGCCCCTGATTTCTTAGTACCGTGTTCTTGATTTTTCAGGAAAGGGGACAACTGTGACAGCCCCTAAGGCTATGCTTGCCCTCATAGAGTCGGCTGGCATAGGGACAGAGAGGCATCCTACCCCTCAGCGGTCGCAACATCAACCTACGCTGCAATCATCCCGACCGAGGGAGTATTTAGGGCTGGGTGGAGACATGAGTGAGTTTCGACGGATTCCACTGATTGGCCCCTTGTCTAGGAAAAAGACTGGTGATGAGCAGGTCTTTCGTCCAGATTGGGCTTTGACCAACGACGACACGACAATGGGTGACATACGCGAGGCATGCGAGCTGATGAAGGGTGCCATCCTCCCTCGTGACTAGGAGTTAGTGCAGGAGCTGTCCACTCCATCCTTGATATCGGGAGCAGATACCCTCACAGCATCGGTGAGTTTCAGTCTTCGTTGTCTCTCTCTTCTCCCCTTTTCCTGTAGCTCTAACCTGTGTTTTTGACATCGACCTCGGTAATAAAAGTTTTTTTTTTTGTAGCTCGAGGTGTATATGGAAACTTTGAAGCAGCATGTGAAAAAAATGGTGAAGGACTAGAGGCTGCATCAGGTGGAGGAGCAGTGGGATGATGCTAGGGCGCAGCTTTATTCTAAGGAGCAAGAGATCAACTCTATGGCAGCTGAGAGCGTTCAGCTTCGGGCCGAGGTAGAGGCTTTGTGCAAGGAGAGAGCCAGCCGGTAGGAGGCAGAGAGGTTGTCTAAGGAATGCATCGCCAAGCTGAAGTGGATTAGCAAGATTTCCAAGAATCGTGTGACTAAGTACAAGGAGGCTTTTTACAAGGCTAGATCCATTGCTGCTGGGGCCATCCGACTATACCAGAAATCTGAGGCATTTAAGGAGTTGGTGGGGAAAAACCCATTACACAGCTTTACCCAGGGTGCTAAGGCATTGAAGGATTATGTGGTTGAGAGGGTCTCAGGGATGGACTATGCTGATGCTGAGTGCTTGAAGCCTGTAAAGGTGTCAACGAAAGTTGTGGAAGAAGATGACCCCGAGATCTTTCGACAATTGGCAGAGGTATTCGAGGGGGAGGATCCTCTACCATCTCCTGATGCTGGGGAGGAGTCTCCTTCCATGCCATGGGTTGGTATTTCTCCCGCCATGGGTCTTCCTATAACCCCTGGCAGCTCTTTCCCCTAGGACGGTGTGACTTTCGATAGCAGTGGCAGATTGGTTCACGAAGGAGATGGTGGCTAGTAATTTTTATATTTGCTATGCAACTAACTCTTTTTTTTTTGTAGTATTGTCAGGGGGCCTTGTGTTGGTTTTTGTAAGAGGGGCCCTGTCTACAACATTGTAGCTGCCATATTTTTACTTTTTTGATACATACATGTGATTATCTTTTATTGGCTGCGTTTCCTGTCTCGGTCCTTGTGTGTCTTCCTTTCTTGTTTAGAATTGTGTAGTGTCCAGTGGACTTGTTCGGTTGGATTGGAATTTCTCCTGTGTACTGGGCTGATTGAGACAAGGCTAGCCTCTTCGGCCAAGCGCTTTCTAGAACTGAATGCGTTTGGCCTAATGGGTCAACCTTAGACTTTTAGAGCTTGATCTACCCTCCTTGGCAGATGGTGTTCGTGGAGTGAACTCATTTGGCCGCATGGGTCACCTGTGGAGCTCTATCTACCCTCCTTGGCCAATGGTGTTAGTAGAGCGAACTCATTTGGCACATGGATCACCTGTGGTGTCACACCCCAATTCTGGTCTAACCGGAATAGTGTGATGAACCGTCAATGAACCAACGGTTCAATCAGGATCTCGTATAGGTCGTACCCACCATATCAAACCACACACACATTCTACAGTAATAATCATAGGTAATAAACAAATAAGCAGAAGTTTTACAGATAATGAACTGAGTGTCTAACAATGATAATAAATAATTAATCCGATTATCTCCAAAACTCAAGACATAAAAATAATTAATCTATTACATGTTCCAGTAGTCAAATATAGCTAAACTAATCATAAACACAGTGGTTGCACTTGCATGAAGAATCATGCGTCTCCTCCGTTAATTCTTCGTCCATCGCCGCTACAAGTCCATACATCGGTGCATTCATATAATCTTCAACAATAGGTCCTGCATCATCAACTAAAAATATTCGACGTCAAAAGGGTGAGCACACATCATGGCTCAGTGAGCAAACAAAACAATACAACAAACATATGCATGCATTCAATTCATATCTTTGGTCTGATTTTTAAGTTTGCAATGTGCTATAGAAAGGTTTGGTGGCCCCCACACCTCTATACACGAGTGTGTAAATTTGCCAAATAGATCAAACACCATTGTCGTCCCACATACACCCACCATGGAATAGAGATAGAGCTAAAGTGTCTGGATCAAACACCGCCAACACTTCCCCTAATGCCCTACCCATACCAACACATAAGCCCCTGCTGGCGAGGGCTTGCAAATTGGGCTCGCAACTAATCAGTCCTAATACAATACAGTGTATCCAAGGCCTCACCCCAGCATCCCTCAATACGTTCATAGAGATAGAGCTAAGGCCCCCCGACAGAGTCAGAGACCACACGGTCCGAGACCACCTCCCCTGATGCCCTACAATGTAATAGTTTCGCTAAGGTAATGACGATACGACGATGTTACTAGGCAAGACTTGAGCAAAGATAGAGCTAGAGTCTGGTGATGAGGTCAAAGACCACCATGCCACGTCCTCCCCCTGATGCTCCACTTGCATCCAACACACCAACCATACACATACAATCACATGCCTATTCCTAGCATCATCATCGTCATGTTATAAATAAACAGAATTAAATATGCATGAGCAATAATAGCAGAAATATTGGATGACATATGAGATGCATATTACGAGCATACATGCATAGAATTAATCATGGCGTTGGACTCAATAAAAATAAAGCAATTTGTTATTATCCAATTAGTTTAGGTCTTGTTCCCTCACCTGTTAACAATACTAGATCTCCTTCCAAGCCTTGAAATTCTCTTTCAATCAATTTAACAACCTAAAAGTTATATGAATTTAAGTTAGGGTTCATATGTAACATGTTATAGTAGTTGAAAATCAAAATAGAGCACTGATATGTGTCTGATTGGCCTATGGTCTCATACTGTGTCAACCTTACTGCCAACGATCGATATCCTACAGTCGCATATGGTGTAATCGTAGCTACGACATATGATTTCTGAAATCTTCCCGAATGCCTATGGTCGATCCTCTGATCAGGATGGTCATGCTATGGTCAACTGTAGCTGCTATCTTGAGATTTCTGGACAGACTACATGTAATTCGAGTTCTTCCTGGGTCAAATCTTCTACTTTTCAATTGGGTTTATCCTAAGGTCATCCTATGGCCATCATTAGTAGTTTCTTATCAATCCTAATCATCAAACTCATCCCTTATGGTTATCCTTGGGATTTTCTCAAGGAATCACATAGATCATAATAGGTTGATATCTCCTAACCTCCATAGAAGTCTTATTCCTTAGAGTTTACATCTTCAGAGATTAGATTCATACCTTTGCCTGTGATAGAGAGCCAATCTCTTTTTAGCAAAATCCTCTCCTTAGCCTTTTCTTCTTCTCCTTTTCTTCCTTTTCTTCCCTTCTCTTTCTCTAGGGTTTACTAATGTTCTAAAAGAGTGAAAAAAACTGAGGGATGTCCTTTATATAGAGGAAAACTCTCTATATAGAGTCATCTTTCAATTAGGAAAGAAATCCCTTAGTTTAGGAAAGTTTCCAAAACTCGGAGTCTGATCTAGGATCTCACGATCGATGGCTACGGTCACAAAACCCGTCGACCATAGGGTCAAAATCATCGACCGTAGGGTCCTAGATCAATGACCGTTGTTTCTTTCCATATGGTCGACCGTACCTACTCAGGTATCCGATCGTACGTATACAGTTTTGGGTGTTGAGTCAATTATTATACCTGATTTGTGATCCATCTTCACATGATCGGTCCACTTGGTCCAGCTATGATGGGAAGACCTGGCACGACATAGTTAAATCGGGTTAGTGGAGTACGGGTCTTACATGTGGAGCTCAATCTATCCTGCTCGGCCAAAGGTGTTCGTGGAGCGAACTCATTTGGCCGCATGGGTCACTTGTGGAGCTCGATCTACCTTCCTCGGCCAATGGTGTTCATAGAGCGAACTCATTTGGCCGCATGGGTCACTTGTGGAGCTCGATCTACCCTCCTCGGCCAATGGTGTTCTTGGAGCGAACTCAATTAGCCGCATGGGTTACTTGTGGAGCTCGATTTACCCTCGTTGGCCAAAGGTGTTCATGGAGCTAACTCATTTGGCTGCATGAGTCACTTGTGGAGCTCGATCTACCCTCCTCGGCTAAAGGTGCTCATGGAGTGAACTCATTTGGCTGTATGGGTCATCTGTGGAGCTCGATCTACCCTCCTTGGCCAATGGTGTTCGTGGAGCGAACTCATTTGTCCGCATGGGTCACTTGTGGAGCTAGATTTACCCTCCTAGGCCAATGGTGTTTGTGGAGCGAACTCATTTGGCCACATGGGTCACTTGTGGAGCTCAATCTACCCTCTTCTGCCAAAGTTGTTCGTGTAGCGAACTCATTTGGCCACATGGGTCACTCTATTTAAAGAAGATGCAGTGGTGGAAAGTTAAAGTTTTCATTAACTGTAATCATGTACATTGTGGAAACTTAAAAACAAAACTATACTGGCTAAACAGTGTTGCATTTGATAATACGGATGCTATTGGTAGAAATGACGAAGATGCTCTAAGTTTCAGGCGCACAGCACAGCGCCTTGCCTTCCATATCCTCAAGATGATAGGCACCACTCAGTAGTTTTTGCGTTACCTTGTATGGTCATTCCCAGTTGGGAGCCAACTTGCCTTGGTTGGTGGGATCTGTGGCGAGGGTGCTACGGAGTATGAGATCATCGATGTGGCACGTCTTCTCACGGACACGCCTGTTATAGTGCCGAGCCCATATCTACTGCTGGGATGTAATTTTGATTTATGCACGGTCTCGGACCTCTTCGAGCAAATCAAGATTTGCATGGAGGCCTTCATGTTGTTTGTCAGATCATAGTGTGTTACCCTATGGGACGGAACCTGGACCTCCAATGGAATTACTACTTCCGTTCCAAATGCCAACATGAAGGGCGACTCGCCTGTGGCCACCTTAGGGGTGGTGCGATCGGCCCATAAGATGTGTGGTAGCTCATCCAGCCATCTTTCCTTGGCTAAGGTCCAAACGCTTCTTAATCCCTTGCATGAGGATTTTGTTGGTAAACTTCATTTTTCCACTGGTCTGGGGATGCTTCACAGCATCGTGCCTATGGCCAATGTTATGTTTTGAGCAGAATTCGATGAAGACTTTGTTGATGGATTGCACGCCGTTATCACTATCAACACGGGTGGGATCCTGTAGTGATAGACGATTGATTTCTTGAAAAACTCCCGGATCATGCTTTTAGGGATGCTTGATATTGCTTCGGCCTTGGCTCATTTGGTAAAGTAATCTACCACAACGATGGCATTTTTTCACTGGTAACCGGGCTAACGGGAAGGGCCCCATGATGTTCATACCCCATGTAGGAAATGGGATAGGTGAAGAGATTGGATGTAAAGGTGCTGCAGGTAGGTGTGGGACTGGAGCGTACAACTAGCACTTTTCACACTTTTTAATGTAGTCCTAGAAATCTTCTCTCATTTTAGGCCAATAGTACCCCTAGCGAAGAATCTTCTAGGCTAGGGCTCAACCCCCTAGGAGGGAGCCGCAAATACCCTCATGTACATCCTTGATTACTAGGGCTACCTCAGATGTTCGTAGACACTTAAGCAATGGAAAGGTGAAGGCTTTCTTATACAGGATGCCCTGGTCCAATATGTAGTGTATTGATTTTGATAGGATTTGTTGGGCTTCTGCTTTCGCATCTGGGAGTGCTCCTCTTTCCAAATACGAGCAGATGGGATCCATCCATGAAGGTTCTACCTCTGTGAGGTGGACAATGTCTACGCTTGGGTCGACACTTGATTTCTCCAAGGTTTCCATGTGGACTGAATGGCTCAGATCCTACAAGTTTGACATCGCCAACTTGGATAGTGCGTATGCTTGTGTGTTCCGCTCTCTTGAGATGTGCTTCAAGGCAAAACTATCGAAAGTTGATGTCGGCTCTCTTACCTTGGCTAGGTATGCCATCATATTTGTCTTTCTTGCTTCGTACTCCCAGTTAACATGCGTGACTACTAGTTGCGAGTCGTTAGATGCCTCAATCCTTTTGGCACAGAAGGCCTTGGCCAATCGAAGACCGACGAGGAGTTCCTCATACTCTGCAGCATTGTTCAAAGTCTGAAACTTGAATCAAAAGCATACTGGGTTTGGAACCCCTTAGGGCTTGTCAGGATAAGGCCGGCTCCACATTCCCCCTTGTTGGAGGCTCCATCTATGAACATGATCCATGGGAGCTGGGGTGCCTCAGCCGCATGGTCTGCATGTCCCTTGTCCTCAGGTTTCTCTAGGAGGGATAACTCGATCAAGAAATCTGCCAAGGCTTATGCCTTGATGGCTATCCGAGGCTTATACATGATGTCAAACTCACCTAGCTCAATGGCCCAATTAACGACTCGCCCTGATACCTCTGGCTTAGTGAGAATTTTCTTTAGTTGCTAGTCCGTGAGAACAACTATGGAGTGTGCTTGAAAGTAAGGACGGAGTTTCCTTGCCGCAATGATAAGAGCTAGGGCGGTCTTCTCGATGAATTTGTATCGAGTTTCAGCATCTATGAGGACTTTGCTTACGTAGTATATTGGTTTTTGTGTATTATCGACTTCCTTGACGAGAACTGCACTGACTACACATGAGGATACGATCAGACATAGCTGGAATATGTCGCCTATCTCAGGCTTTGTGAGTAGGGGCGGGGATGCCAGATATACTTTCAGTTCCTTGAAGGCCTTCCTACACTCATCTGTCCATTTGAACATTTTGTTCCCTTTAAAGTTTAAAAAAATGGTAGACATTTGTCGGTGGACCTGGACATGAAACGACTTAGTACGGCGATCTTTCCCGTCAGCTCCTGGACATGTCTTCCTCTGGTTGGGGCTGGTATATCAAGTATGGCCGATGTCTTGACAGGGTTGGCCTCTATCCCCACTTCCGTATACCATGAAGCCAAGGAATTTTCCAGATGTGACACCGAATGCACACTTGGCGGGATTTAGCCGCATGTGGTATTGCCATAGTATCCCGAATGCTTCTTCTAAATCCTTTAGATGGTCATTTGCCACCAGACTTTTGACCAGCATGTCATCGACATAAACTTTGATATTTCGGCCAATCTGCTTCTCAAAAATCTTGTTCACTAGCCTTTGGTATGTCGCACTTGCATTTTTTAACCCAAATGGCAGATGTCGTAGGAAAATAGACCGCAGTTGGTCACGAATGCGGTTTTTTCAGCATCAGCCTTATGCATCCGGATCTAGTTGTACCCTGAGTAGGCATCCATGAAGCTGAGTTGCTTATACCTTGCTGTGGGGTTGATCAACTGGTTGATGCATGGGAGAGGGAAGCTATCCTTGGGGCATGCCTTGTTTAAGTTTGAAAAGTCGATGTAGATCCGCTACTTGTTGTCTTTTTTTGGGACCATCACGACATTGGAGATCCACTCCGGGTAAGTGACCTCACACACGAAGTTTGCTTTGAGCAATTTGTCGACCTTTTCATCAATGAGCCTTTACCTGCGGGGGACGAATGGCCTTTTTTTTTCTGACGCACGGGTCGGTGTTGTAGGTCAATGCCTAGGCCATGTTCTGCCACTTCCCTTGAAACACCCGACATGTCGGAGGTTGACCATGCGAAGACATCTGCATTGTTACGCAAGAAGGTTATCAACTCAGTCTTCCATGGCTCTTTGAGAGAGGAACCTATCTGTATTGTCACACCCCAATTCCGCACTATTCAGAATGGTGTGATGAACCGTCAATAAACCAACAGTTCAACCAGGATCTCGAGTAGGCTATATCCGTGTTATCTAAACCTCATACATCCACATTCATAATCAGAGTAAATACACAATAGCGGAAGTCTTATAGTAAATGAACTGAGAGTCTAACTGTGATAACCATAAATAAATATCAAATTATTGTTAAATCAACTGAGACATAATTAAATAAATATCAATTACATGTCTTTAATAAAATTAAACAAAATCTAATCGAATACGCATGAGTTGCACTCGCATGAGGAGTCATGCATATCCACTAAGTCTTCAGCTTCCATTGTCGCCACATGCCCGTACACAGGAGCGTTCATATAATCTTCAACGGTGGTACCTGCATCATCAACTAAAAGTATTCGAATTCGAAAGGGTGAGCACACATCACGGCTCAATGAGCAAACAAAACAATGCAACAACCATATGCATGCATTCAATTCATATCTGTGGTCTGGTATGTAAGTTTGCAATGTGCTATAGAAAGGATAGGTGGCCGCCGCACCTCTATACGCGAGTGTGTGGAAACGCCAATGAAAACGACACTGTCGCCCCACATGCACCCACCATGGACAATATACACCCAATGAAAATGACATTGCTGTACCGGTTGCCCATACCAACACATAAGCCCCTATTGGTGAGGGCTTGCAAACTGGGCTCGCAACTAACCAACCCTAATGTCAAACAATGTATACAAGGCCTCACCCCAGCATCCCTCAATACATCCATAGAGATAGAGCTAGGGTCTGGTGACCAGGCTGAACCACAATGCCACGTCCCCCCCTGATGCCCTACGACATATTAGTTCCGCTAAGGTAATGGCGATACGACGATGTTAGTGGACAAGACTTGAGTACAGATAGAGCTAGAGTCTGGTGACCAGGCTGAACCACAATGTCACGTCCTCCCCCTGATGCTCCACTCGCATCAAGCACATTAACACTTGCTTAGTGGACATGACTTGAATAGACCATGACACAATATACCCGATGAGAATGGCATCGAAGTACCGGTTGATACCATCCTTACCCGCACCATGTACACCAGCCAAACACAAACATTCACATGTCTATTCCTACCATCATCAACATCATCATGTTATAATCAATAAATTTAAATATGCATGAACAGTAATAATAGAAATATTGGATGACATGTTGAATGCACATTACAAGCATACACGCATATCACAATCATGGTATTGGACTCAAGAAATAAAAACAGTTTATTATTAACCAATTAGTTTAGGTCTTGTTCCCTCACCTTTGCTTGTTTGTAGATCCTCTTTCAAGCCTTAGGAATCACTTTTATATCAATATTATATTGCTAGAAGACCTAACAAAGTCGATAGAATTTAATTAAAATTTATACTAATTTTTACAATTTGCTGTTAACTGGGGGTAGTAGGACGGGTAGCAGGATGGGTAGGAGTTTTTTGCGACCCCCAGGTAGGGTCGATGCCTAGGGTCGGATGTTCCATCGACCCTAGGTGCTACCCCTCCTTTCCTGAACTTCCCGAATATTGGGGGTCGATGCTAGGGTCGGAGGTTCCATCGACCCTAGGTGCGACCCCCCATGGTTTGAGTCGAAAATATCAAATTTCGTCCATTCGTTCATGTTTGGGGTCCTATGGCTTGCTTCTACAATCCATTCCACACATGTTCTATGGTTTAAAACTATTCTTTATTCACCTACATGGTTTCAATGATCTCCTCCATGGTTTCCATTGAAACCTAACCATGGATGGATGGTATTAGGGTTTCTCCTAACCTAACTTCATCATAATCTATTCTAAGCTTTCAATTCAGATGGGGATTAAGGTTCATACCTTCTGTAGTCTGAGTTTTCAAGATATCTCTGAACTTCTTCTTCTTCCTTAGCCTTTTCTTCAAGTTTTCCTTCCCTTCTTCTCTTCTTTCTCTTCTCTTTCTCTTAATCCAATTAGGGTTGTAAAAGGAGTGAAAGAGGCTTAGGGACGTCCTATTTATAGAGTAAAATCTTCCAAAATAAGTCCCATTGAGTTTAAGTTCTAATTGAAATTAGGAAAGTTTCCTAATTTTCGGTTCGTGCTGTTTTTACCGATTATTGGGGGTCGATGGGGGGGTCGGATAATTCAAGACCCCCTGCGACCCCTGGTCATGGGTCGATGGTGGGGGTCGATGGGGGGGTCGGACCTACCTGTTTAGGCATGCGACCCTACCCTCATTTTGACTGTTTTTGAGTAAAATTTCATATTGGGTCTTGGGTTTCTTCACACACTTGGTCCACTTGGCTCGACCATGATATGCAGACGGGTCACAACACGAAATGTAAGGTTAGACCGGGTTCGTGGCGTGCGGGTCTTACATGTATAGTCTTTTCTGGGGTTGCCTCACACAGGGGAACTGTGAGAAGGTCCTCGACAGGGGTCCCCCTTTGCAGGGTGGGGTCGTCCCTCAGGTCTTCAAATTGTATCGGGAAGGCCTGGGTTGGTTTTTGGAGGCTGATCAACTCAACCGAGTAACACTTTCGGGTGACTAGTTGATCCATTTTGCACTCTCCTGCACCCCTAGGTGTGGAAAATTTAATCACCAGATGGTATGTGGACGGGACAGACCACAAGGCACAGAGTCCTGGCCGACCGAGTAAAGCGTTATATGAAGAAGGTACATCAATGACCAATAAGTTCATCATATCACGCGACTCCTTGGGTAAGAGCCGGCCCGAACGGGAAGCCGAATAGAGTTTTTGACTGTCATGAGGTCTCCAGAGAAGCTGATCCGTGGATAATCTACTGGCACGAGGCGAACTTGAGATATTTCTATACGCTGAAAGGTTTGCCAATATATTATGTCTGCGGAGCTACCAGTGTCCACCATGATCTTGTAGACGTCACTATCGTCAATGCGCAGAGTAATAATGATCGTGCCATCATGAGGGACTTCTAATCCGCATAGGTCCTCATCGCTGAAAATTAAGAAGTTTCCAGTTCTCGCCCTCTTCCCTAGCCATTCGATCAACTTTACACTCCTTGTGTAGGCCTTCTGGGCCTTAGCGGATGTGTTGCTTGATGCTGGGGCACCGGTGATAGTCATCGCCTTCCTTCCCTCTCGCGTGGGGTCAAATCCTAGACTGTCTTCGGAGGCCGAGGTGGGCACTACTGCCAATACAGGTAGGTCGGCTGTGAGTTGGCTTTGAGTGACTGAACTGCTAACAACGTTGTCTTGATTCAATGTCCTTACGGAGGGGGGGGGATGTAGTCCTTCGGCATGACACGAATGGCATTGACCAGGTCAAAGGGGCAGTCGATGAGCTACTCAGGGGGATCCAATACTAAGTGAGGGAGAGGCGGCCTCGTCTGATCCTGTTGATGACGGGCAATTCTAGGGTCGATGCACACGAGCCGTCGCCCTCTGGTATCTAATGTGTTGAGGGTTCTTCCGACCTCGTGCACCTGCTGGGGGACTGGATCGAGGGCCAGGGCAAATTGGCTTTGGATGACGCCGACAGTCCTTTGCGCTACAGTGGGCGCCCTTTCTTGTTTTTCTTCATGCCTCGAGGCCTCTTCCACTCGTCGGTTTCTGTGTCTTTTGTCGTTTCCTTCTCCTCTTCTTTTATTGTTGAATGGTTCCCGTCGAGCATCCAGTTTATGCCCCATGTCTGCCACTCTTCCCATCTGTCTACGCTGTCCCTATTCGGGGGATTCCTCTCCAGGGGGCGAAGGGAGTGCCCTTGCGTCTTCTCGAGCTACTACTAACACTCTGGGCGCATCGCGGTCCACATACTGACCATAGTATCCCCTCTTGATGAGGTCTTCAATTTTAGCCTGCAAATACTGACATTCGTCGGTGGTGTGTCCGATGTCGTGGTGATATCGACAATACTTGTTCGGATTCCACCTTTGAGCCTCGGTCATAATTTTTGGAGGCCTCTGAAGGTATCCATCTTTCTATACATGGTGCCCAGCGAACGGTTCAAAGGAGTGTAATCCTCAAATCTTCTCAATATCCCCCTGGCTCGCACTTCTTCCCTTCTAGACCGCTTATGTTCACCATGCTGTACATCTTCCTTTGTCTCGTCTCTCTTTTTGCCGATTGGGGCATGCACGCCCTTATTGGCCTCTTAAATTTCATTTGTAGTAACAAACTTCTGGCAGCGGGCTAGGAGCTCCTAGAGGTCGGCCGGCTCTTTCTTGATGATGGAGAATCTAAGATTTTCGTCAGTGACTGCTGCCTTAAGGTTGGCGAAATGGACAGGATCCTCGATGTCCTTAACTTGAAGTACTTCTAATTTGAATCTGGCCAGAAAAGCTCGCAGAGACTCCCCTGGTTGCTGTTTTATATTCATCAGATGTGCGCTCGTCTTCCGCTATACTCGGCTCCCTTGGAAGTGCATTTGGAATGATTTGCTTAACTTCTGGAATCCGTCGATCGACCTTGGGGGAAGGTTTTAAACCACATCTGCATAGCACCCTTTAAGGTTAACGGAAATGCCCTGCACATGATCACGTCTGGATTGGCATGAAGCCTCATTGCTCCCACGAAATGGTTTTAGTGTTCGATTGGGTTGGTAGACCCATCGTAGGTGTCTATGGGTGGCATGCTGAAGCGCTTGGGTAGGGGCACTCTCATGATGATGTCGGTGAGGGGGTTGTCTACTAAGTAATCCTTCTCTATTTCGGCGTTATGGTCGTTCCTCTCCATAATTTCAATCTTCTATTGGAGCCAGACTAGCTGATCTTCAATCAGTGCGGCCGTTTCCGTGTGCATCAGAGCCCTTGTTCCATCATTAGGTGGTGCATCGGCCTACGGTGGCGGGGTGTCGTCTTCAATGTCTTTAACCCGTCGTTAAACGTTTGGGTGTGGTCCTAGCCGGTCCCGCACGGGTATCCGACCTCGCTGAGCCATCTAGCCGGTCCCGCTTTCTTCTTGATGGGAGAGAGGTTCTCTTGCCTCTCCCTCCGCCTGGGACCGTCGAGGCTTGCCACACCGAGGGGGTTCTAGTGGAGGGTTGTTTTGAGGGGCTGGCTGATATGGAGGAATTACCCCAACGGGGGGAATGATCCCAACCAGGGGCCGCGAGGTGGCACCCATCTGTGGGTGCTGGGCAGCCTGCATAGCTCTTGTTACTTCCTCTAGTTGTTGTACGATAGCATGAAACTGCTCATAGGTGACATAATCTGGTGGTGGGGACTCGGCCGCAGGCCTTTTTCCTTTCCTTTGGGCCGGTCTTCCTTCTTGCCGATCGATGCCGGGTGAGTTACGTGGGTTAAGGTTGACCGTATGGCTTCTCGTCCTTCGAGGACTCATGCTGCTCAAAGATTTCTTTCTAACATTACTCTTTCGACTCCAAATCACTCAGTAGGCCCCACGGTGGGCGTCAAACTATTTCAGCCAAATTCCGTATACGAAGTCCGTGGTGCTAATGGGGCCTACAAGACATTGACAAGAGGCAAGAGGGGGGTGGGCCTTAAGGCCCTGGGTCCACTCCAATGCCAAAGTTAAGAATCTGCGAATAGTCAATGGGTTTGGGATCCGTGCCCACCTTTTATGTGGTGGGGCAAGAGAGAAATCCCGAGTCCGATGTGTCAGAGCGAGAATCCCAATAATGAGTAATTAATGTTTTGTGTACTTGAATTCTCAAGATTTGGTCTATTTATAGTGAATAATGTTTTTTTCGTAAATATCAATTTTACCCTTTGTAGCCTTTGATACCTGAAATGTCCTTGAAATAGCTTGGAAATGATGTTTTTTACCCTTTACTCATATGATTGGATTTATGGGGATACTTTCTTATATCCATGCGGGAACATATACGTGGTTGATTGAGTCCTAAGTGTCGCCGGGCAGATTTCCCAAATACACACACACAAAGAGAGGGTAGAGGGTAAAACTATGATATAACGATGGATAAGCTCACAAGAACTACAAATGTTGCGTTAGAGTTCAAGACACAATGATGTGTGGTTCCATGATTATCGAATTTCTTTCGTTTACCCCCTCCTATGCAAGAGCAGAACATTTTCTATCTTCTACAGTCATATGTACTGATACAATCAGGTAGTCACACTTGGTGTGTTAAAAGTTCAAGATTCCCTTAGAGAATCTTAAGTATTAGGGGCTTCATTTTCATTGCTTTGAGATATGACATGGGATTGGTTTTTGAAGCAGCGGTGATTTGTGGGGGGGGGGTTGATGATGGCCTGATGGCCTCTCAGCAACTAAACCATTCTTATCTCATTATTGCTAAAACACCAGGGTGCCATGCATTACACAAATGCAAAATCAATATTTCAACGCATGTGATATGGCCGTTGTAACTTCTCAGGCATTTTGTATGTCCCCTAACTCATTGTTGTTTAATTCTTTGGTCAAACCAAATTATGTGAATTATTTTACTGAATATGAATTCTTTCCCATGATTCGGAAATTTTTTTGGTTTTCTTCAGGGTATCAGCTCTTCCTAGGGGAGGAGTAGTTTTGAGAATGCACTTCATTATCCAATGGTTGAAAGTCCAATGTACATACACGGCGTGTACAAAAACTTTTACCTATTTATAAATATCACGTTAAATTTTGTTTTTCATATGAATAATTTGGGTGTATACAAAAAAAGAAATTTGAAATTAATACTTACATGGAATAACGGAAGCCGATTACACCATGAGTGAGGTATATGAAGGGATCTACGAAAACCACTTCGGGAGATGAGCATTGGCCAATAAGATAATATGACAAGGGTATTTTTGGCCCAGAATGCAATAGGAGTGCATCGACTACGTGTGGAAATACGAGAAGTGTCAGTTCTTTACGACAGTGCCACACATGCCAGCGACACCACTTTAGTCAATGTCGAGTCCACTACTCTTCGCACAATGGGGCATGGACATCCTCTGTCCCTTCCATTCAAGTCGTCACCAGTGTAAGTTTACTATCATTGCCATTGACTATTTTACGAAGTGGATTGAGGTAGAAGTGGTCACCAGCATTACATAAAGAAAGATTAGGGTGTTCTTCAAACTCCGTAGATACCAATATGGCCGGGCTACCTTGTGTACTTATCAATGACAATGGAAAACATTTGATGACTATTGAGTATGTTTACATGCAGGTGCAACTTCAGGCTTTGGGTCCTTTACCGTTCCATCGTAGGTTGGAGGTTCAAGTGTGGAACTAATTATATCATGACCTAGATCATCTTGAGTCATCCAATTGGGATGGTTGGCACATATGCCGATATATTTCAGTTCATTTGATGAACGATTAATTGTGTATTGATGCATCTTAAATTGTCTGATGGATGGCTGATGGGTTGGACGATATGAAAAGTGCTTTTTCCGTATATATCATTGGCCATAAAATTAAAAATTTTCTTACTCAAATTGAGAAAGAGAAATTATATTTCAAAGAATCTAAAATTACTAAATTAATATAATATTGGGAAGAGGTGCAAGATATCATTTTTTTGTGGGCTTAATTAATTACTTGATTGATTGATTAGTGAGGATTTGCATTACTTGTATCACCTGTTTGGTTTGATTCATCACTAATCAGAGATAAACCAATCTAATTCACTCTGGAAATAAACCAGGGTTTTGATATAGTATTATAAATACTTGGTCATGAATCGTTTCAGTCCAAGTTATTCATTCCTTTCATTATTCTCATACATTAACAGAACGAAGGAGATTTTTGAAGGATTTGGATCAAAGATTCAACTGACAGCAGTGGGAAGGAGTTGTTCTTCAATACACAGGCATGTCTTTATTTATTAATATTTTATTTCCATTGTATTCTAGTTATCCTATATGGTTTGTTAGGGTTTGTTCTAAAACCTTAGACATAGTTTAATCTAACAATATATTATATATGTTAGCGGGGAATATTGAAATCTTACGCGTTGGTGAAAAATGAAAGTACAAGAAGAACCAGTAGCTATTCAATTGGAGGAAAGGGAGGGGGCAAATTTCAAGGAGAGAGAAATTATGGATGTTAAAGGGAAATACACAATTCAACATGAACTTTTTTTATATAATATTTAGTAAGAATAAAAAAATATCTATTCTATCTACCATTCTCTTTCTTCTCGAGTCTGGAACATGTGCTTTCCCTTGATGAAACCTATTCCCACGCTATGATTGGTGTGGCTCAGAGATTCCCGATTCCGTCCATGGTCACTTGGGAAATCTTCTTCCCATATCTTATATAATTACAAATGATCACATAATATTTATAATAAATACATCAAAAAATATTAAATTATTTGTGAGGTGATTTCCCTATAAATAATTATATACTAGCACTTCTCGTAACTAAAAGTCTTTACATGCAAATAGGGTTGGACATTCTCTTCACTTTTCCTTTGAAACAAATCAAACGAATCTCAAAAACAATTTAGAAAACAAGCTTTTGTGTATTTGTTATATTAATGAAGGAAACATTAACCAAGATTGGAGAAAAAATAATTATGACTTCATTTTCTAATCCTAATATATTATTTTTTTTATTTTCAATAAAAGTAATCATTTCACATCTACTCTAAAAATGTATCGAAAGACTACTTCAACTTTTGATAATGACAATAATGATATGTCAATTAATTTACCAACGTGAGAACCACCAAACCAACGTGTACACATGAGAGGATGCCGGATGGATTTTTTTAAGGGGGCCCATATGACAGAGAGAAGAGATTGTGAAAAGGTGCATAATATTGGCATTAAGAGGGGGCTCATCTCAAGATGTGAGGGGTATAAATCAAAATCGAATCGATTATTAATCAATTTCAAATTGTTAAATCAAAATCAATTATTACGCGGTTTTGACTGTATTCAATTTTGGTTTCATTAAATGGTTAGTAGACAATCAGACAAAGCTTATTAGACTCAACCTTAATCAAAAAAAGAAATCTTTGCTAGGCTTGAAGTATGATAGGCATTTAGACAGAAATTGCCTTTAGAACCAACAAGTCTTATTCATTTTTTCTTATATTTAGACGGTTTAATGGTTTTAATCAGTTTAGAAACGATGGTTTATTGGTCCAAGACTAAATCAAAATGCTTATTATTCGGTTTTAATTTCAAAACCAAAATTACATCATTTATAATTGCTTTATCAATTTCGATTTAAATGGTTCAATTCTTTGTTCAATTATCACAAAAGAATATTCATTATTTATTGAAGGGAATTTTTTTTTTTTTGGGTAAGTAAGTAATTTTCTTATTGACACCTCACAAGGTGTCAAATGATTTAAAACCTTACTAATTGTTTGCCATTTTATTATTACATACTTGTTTTCTTAGCCTATCTTTGTATAGTTTACATTTATATTTATGAGTTATTTATAATAAATTATTTATGACAATAAATTATGAAACATGAATAATAACCATTTAATACCACTAAATATAAAAAAATAGTAATAGATTATCACAATAATGATAAACACCTTTTAACTTATTTGTAGTTTTTGAATTATATTAATTTACTTTAAATATAAATAAGTACCATAAATCATATCAAACAACTACATATAGTATAATATATTATATAATTAATTCTATAATACATACCAATGAGAACCTTAGTGAGAGTAATTCTTGACATTTTACATGTCTATTCGAATCCCTTGACAAAGACATAATGATAGAGTTCCTTTTGTTCCCTAGATTTCGGCCCAGGCCAAGAAATTCTTCAGGCCTATTCTGCCCTCTTACTTGGCTTCAATAGGCCAATGACTTCTAATTTACTGGTCTCATCCTTCTCCTAAACCTTTTATTGACCAGAGATCTTTAATTCCTGTTGCTGGGCATATTGTGACCATCGATTAACCCCCCCGTCCTATTTATAGTGTTGATATTTGGATGGCTTTCAATCACTCAGATAACGTTCAACCTTTTCTTGTACTTGATGTATCGTATTCCAATTACTCTTCTGATGACCCCCCCTTTCCTAGGGGTGATCGTTGGTATGATCATACCGGCACTTTGATTGATTCCTTTGATAGCTAGGGGCCTTGATGATTTCAAGGGGCCAAAAGCTAAACCTTGGTTAGCTTTTTGCCCAAAGTCAAGTGGGTGTGGAGAGGGAGAAGAACACCTCTGTCACCCCAATGGAAAGTCATTGTGTGAAATTTCTGCTCTAAGGAGAAGCTCTCTTTAGAGTGTAGTTTGAGCGATTTCGATATGAATCTGGACCTCCGTGTAGCCCGTAGATTTAATTCTCAGGCTAAGTCTCTCTGTTGATGTTATCTGGCCTCTGTCTTGATAGCCTAGTTGTATTTGGGCTTTTTTGCCCTTGTTTTGTTTCTCTGTTTTGGCTACCATCTTTTAATGGTCGTCTTGTGCTCTCTTTTTCAGGTTTAAGTCCCCCCCTTCCCCCCTAAAAAAAATGATAGGTCACTTTCAAAAATTTTGTAAAAAACTCCTTTTATCCTTAACTCAAAAAAAGTTTTGCGAATAATACAAGGGTTTTTTAGAAAAATTGTCATAATCCAAATACATCTATAGGTGTCATTCAAGCATCCCCTAAAAAAAAATCAGTTTCAAACAAAATGTTGCTCTAAAGGCTACAATTCGTAAAGAAACGGGTTAACAAAAAGGGTTAGGGGTAAATAAAGAAGATAATGAACATAAGTGAAAACCACAGCTTTGCTATGACCTGCAAATCTTATGTTTCATGTTTCAAGAAGTAGTTTGATGACTGTCTCTTGATCTTTCCTCTTATTAGGATTCGGATAGGAAAAACGACTTCGCACTCTTAGGACAACTTCATCTCGAAAAGTCGTTGACTGATTAATTTAAATTGTTAATGGATTTTTTTATTAAAAAGATTATATATGAGGAAACATTGAGGAACAAAAAATTTTTAAGGGAGTTTTTTTTTAATAAATTTTTTAAGGGAATCATTTGAGCTAACAGATGTACCAAATTGTCCCCAAAATTATTGTAATAGATTTTGGAGATATGTCTTAAAACCTCAAGTGGGTAAAGAACAATAACAGCCCACCATCAACATATTTGCAATGTGGTCCATTTAGTGGTGGATAAGACCAATTTATTTAATTATTGGTAAATATATTTTCAAATTATTTTGATAAATTTTTTATTTTCTAAAGTATATACTTTTTAGAATGAGACAAAAGATAAAAAAAATATTATATATTCTAAATACATCTTTAGAGATAGCATTAAAGACAATTTCTTTAATTAATTTATAGGAGCGAGCTTCCCATAATACTGCAGAAATCTCTCATAGGGGGGCTCACATGGAAAGAAAAGAGAGAAAATACCAAAATCTGAGAAGTGGTGGGAAAATATTTTTCCCTTGACTTGTAATCTTATTTTTATTATTGTTTTAGAGATGTTTGCTTTCTTCCCCCTTTAAGGAGAGCTTAATATCATAATATGATTAGAATGAATAATTAGGTGGGCCTAGGGGAAGCTGTAGACCTTGGCCCAACCAAAGTCAACCCTAATTCGAATTCCTTCCAGCATTTATGCACGCGTAGACCCAGTGAGCATGTGGGTAGTAGATAAAAATCCTCTCCTACGTATTTTCAGGCTGGAGTTCAGTCAATGAGCATATTAATATGGGCTGGATTTCAATTAGCCCACATACCAATATATTGGTATGCTCACTGGCTGAACTCCAGCCCTTAGAACAGTCACAATTCCTACCTGTTGCAGGAGAGGATTTGGATCCATGGGTAGTGGGTACAAATGTTCTATCCTCGTCCAGCTCCGTTAGATCTCTCTTTTTGTGAGCATGATCTAGTGGTACTAGTTGGCTGGACATGATTGGACATTGGAGAGGATCTGAATCCAATAGTTATACTTATGATGTTGAATATAATGCTAAAAGTGGGTAGAAATAATCCCTACACTGCTTTACAGGATTTTTAGACGTCGGCCATCAATCTGGATTTAGGGATCGGATCGGATCAGTCAGAGACTCAGAATTGATCTCTCATATCAACACGGTTGGAATTTTGGGACCGATCCCAATCGATCCGATCCTAATCCAACGGTCTGAAGTTGTTGATGGTAGTTATGGAAGTTAGTTGGATATTTTTTCTTGGCAAGTCTTTTGGTCGGTGAGCAGTCCGGATTAGTAGCCATGTGATGTGTCTCTGTTAGATGGTACCCAAAAAAATATATATAAAAAACCCACCCAACCATTCCAAAGCCATGTGTACATAACAGTCTACTTCTTGAGTCATCATGTTTTTTTCCCTCTCTCTCTCTCTCTTCTCTCTCTCTCTCTCTCTCGTAAAAGGCGTTTAATTATACAAGACTCCCACTACTATTGGATCTGAGAAAAACAAAATGTATAAGTGTTCTAATGCACAAGGCATGAGGTTCTCACTACCCTATTACTGTAAGGTTGGTGAAATGATAAAATGTAGGTAGTCTTATATCCGTAACAGAGAGATGCTGTTTCTCTGT
Organism: Protea cynaroides; assembly: GCA_028583415.1. Lineage (NCBI taxonomy): Eukaryota > Viridiplantae > Streptophyta > Magnoliopsida > Proteales > Proteaceae > Protea > Protea cynaroides. Next base: position 22,901,366 of record CM053266.1, read on the forward strand.
TTCGAATCTCTAACCATCAGATTGTAATATATTAACCTTATCATCACAACAAGACTCACTCTCTTGCTGATTAAAATAAAAAAAAAATTAAAAATCAAAGATGATTCATGATTAAATTCTATTATAATTGGGAAAAGCAAAGTTGCAAGAAAGACAAGGTTGTTATAAATCCTTAAATTTTTGGAAAACATATTGCATAGAAGATATTTGGGTGTCGATATTTTCAATGGAAGAGTTAAAAATGATTATCTCCTGCTTCTTATGGATAAGTTCAAGGCAAGTTTATCTGGCTGGAAAGGGAAACTTATTTCAATGACTGCTGGTAGGGTTCGATTAGCAAGATCAGTTTTATCTGACATTCCAGTGTATAATTTCTCTATTTATGAATGACCATCCTCGTTTATTGTTAGAATAAAATAATAGATGCGAAACTCTATTTGGAATTGAGATCTGGACTGCTAAAGTGTCATTGTTAAATGGGAATAAAGACTTTTTGGGCAAACTCTGTTGGCCACTTGGCCTTAAAAAACAGGACAAATCAATTTTTGGGACCCACATGAGGGAGAAACTCACGAAGTTGAGTGGGTCCTTGAAATAGTCTTGTCAAGTCTCTTCCATATGGTTGGAATAAAGAGGATCTGGAGCTTTGTGTTTGTATGCTTTGTACAGGAAACTTATGCCTCCATGATGGGGAAAGTCATAATCATTTCTTCTTAGATTGCCTTATTATAAAAAAGTATGGGAAATTTTTTTTGTGCTTATATGATCAACCTTGCTCCAATGTCTTTTTTTTTTTTATAAGAAAGATATTTATTTATTCAGTATGTGTTACACAAAGTAGACAGAGCATAATTTGTCTATAATCAAGGATCAGAGGGAGGTTAAACCATTGTATACGATAATAATAGGATTAGATGTCTCTTCAATCTAAATTTTATATATTTGGTGGGTTGCAAAAGTGGCTTTTGTTCCTCGAAAGTTTGTTTGGTTAGTTGGATTTGTTTTGATTCCGATGAAGATAAGGTATGAATGGAATAAATTTCAGTTTGAGGGAATGGTAAGCAATCTACGATTTTATGGTTATGGATAAACCACGATATAAAAGAGGTGTCGAGGCAATCCAATATTGATGGTTGTTTTCTAGGCAATCCAAGTCATTCAAGTGCATTAGGCATCCTAAGAAACTGAGGGCATTTCAATGGGCAGCTAGTCCATGTACATTGGCATTGAAACAAATTTTACGACAGAGTACTAGGCTTTTTTCTTTGGGTTAGTTTTGGCCAAATAGCAAGGCATTTAACCGTTTATGGATAGAATGTGATTCAAGCAGTGTGATAACAAGTGTGGTTAATAACTCCATCCTCTTATGGCAGTTTCAACAGAAATAGTGGTTTTACCATCCCTTTCTTTTAAAAAATAGTGGAAATATGAGTGAAACGATTTGATTTCATTATCACATGTGATGAAGTTTTTATATACAATTACATCATATAGCGATCCCTATAATCAATGATATATTACAGCAATATTTGAAATTTGAATTTAAACAAGAGCTGATCAGTTTGTTGAGAGAGAGTCGGATCAGGTACGTTACAACAATATTATAAATTTGAATTTAAACAATGGGCGGATCAGGTTGTTGAGAGTCGGATCAGGTGTTTGGGAGATATTCTTGGAATCTCTAGTGCTATTATCATCCTTGACATGATTAGTTGGCATAATACGCACTGTTACAGGGAGATGAACATGCTCGTTTTGAATAATTTGTCCCTTAAGTGGCCGCTGTTGATGGCAATGTCGAAGGTGAGGTATTCCACTCAACTTAGGAACTCTTGTTTGTACTTGATTTTATTTTCTATCATAATATAATCAGACTTTTAACAAAAAAAGAAAAAGAAAAAAGAACGTGCTCGTGGAGTCGTTGGCGAAGGTGGTTCATTTCTTAAAGAAAATTTTAAATATATATATATATATAGAGAAAATATTGAGGAGCACAGAATTTTTTAGGAGAGGTTTTTTTTAATAAATTTTTTAAGGGAATCATTTGAGCTAACAATATACCACATTATTGTCTACAAAATTATTGTAAAAGATTTTGGAGATATGTCTTAAAGCCTCTAGTAGGTAAAGAACAATAATAGCCAACCATCAACATATTTGCAATGTGGTCCATATAGTGGTGGATGAGACCCATTTATTTAATTATTGGAAAATACATTTTCAAATTATTTTGACTAGAAAAAATTATTTTAATTTAATTATATATTTTTAGAATGAGACAAAGGAATAAAAAATATTATGTATTTTAAATACATCAAAGATAGCATTCAAGACAATTTCTTTAATTAATTTATGGTAGGAAACTTCCCATGAAATGTCTCATATAGGGCCCACATGGAAAAAAAAGAGAAAAAACTACCAAAATATAAGAAGTTGTGGGAAAATATTTTTTCTTTCACTTGTAATCATATTTTTATTATTTTTTAGAGATGCTAATTTTCCTCCCTTTAGAGAGAGTTTAATATGATTAGATTGAATGACTAGGTGAGCCTTTCATCAAAAGAAAAAAAAGAAAAAAAAGAATGACTAGGTGGGCCTTAGGGGGAGGCTGTAGACCTTGGCCCAACCAAAGTCAACCCTAATTCGTATTCCTTCCAGCATTACGCCTGCGTAGACCCAGCCAGCATGCAGGTAGTGGGTACAAATGTCTTATTCACATCCTGCCTCGTTCAGCACTGTTAGATCTCTTGTTGGTGCGTGATCCAACGGTGCTGGTAGGCTGAACATGATTGGACGTTGGAGAGGATCTGAATCCAATGGTTATACTTCTGATGTTGAATATAATGCTCAAAGTGGGTAGAAATAGTCCCTATACTCCTATAGTCTGCTTTACAAGATTTTTAGACGTTGGCCCTCAGTATGGATTTAGGGATTGGATCGGATCAGATCAGATTAGTCAGAATTGATCTCTTAGATCCGTACGGTCGAAATTTTGGGACCAATCCCAATCGACCCGATCCAAATCCAACGGTCTGGAGTTGTTGATGGTAGTTATGGAAGTTAGTTGGATATTTTTCTTGGTGTGTCTTTTGGTTGGGGAGCTCCTCGGATTAGTAGCCATGTGATGTGTCCCTGTTAGATACCTACCTTGTCATCCCAACAAGGCTCATCCTCTTACCAACTAAAAATAGAAGAAAAAGAAAAAATAAATTGAAAATCAAAGATGATTCATGATTAAACTCTAATTCTTGAAACCATGCTTCTTCCTCTTGGAAAAAGCGAGGTTACAAGAAGACAAGGTTGTTACAAATCCTTGGTTTTTTGGAAAACACATTCCCTATAAGATATTCGGGTGTCGATATTTTCAAAGCCAAAGTTAAAAAGGATGATCTCCTCTCCCTTCTAGATAAGTTCTAGGCATGTTTATGTTTATATGGCTGAAAAGGGAAGCTTATTTCAATAGTTGACATGGTTCAATTAGCAAGGTCAGTTTTATCGGACATTCCAGTGTTTAATTTCTCTATTTAACGACGACCATCTTCATTTATTGTTAGAATAAAATGATAGATGCGGAATTTTATTTGGAGTGGAGATCCAAACTTAGCTATAAGTGTCACTATTAAATGGGACATAGGAAGTGAATAAAAGGGCTTCTGTGCAACTCTGCTGGTCTAAGAAAAAGGACAAATCAATTTTTGGGACCTACATGAGGGTGAAAATAATAAAGTTGGGCGGGTCCTTGAAGTCGCCTTATCAACTCTCTTTCATTTGGCTGGAATAAAGAGGAACTGGAGCTTTGTGTTTGTATGCTTTCTAGATGTGACTTATGCCTCCTTGATCAAGAAAGTCATAATCATCTCTTCTTAGATTGCCCTTGTTCCATGAAAAGTGTGGGAAATTTTTTTGTGCCTGTATAATCAACCTTGGTTGAATGTCTTTTCCCTTTTTTTTTTTTTTTGGGTGAGAAATATATTTATTTATTTACTGTTGTGTTTCCCAAAATAGATAGACCATAATTTGTAACCAAGGATCAGAATGAGGCTAAACTATTATATACAAAAACGACGAGGTTGGATATTTTTTCGATCTCAACTTTATATACTTGGTGGGTTGCAAAGGTGGCCTTCCCCCAAAGGTTTGCTTGGTTAGTTGGATTTGTTTTGATCCTGATGCAGATATGGTATGAACGGAATAAATGTCGATTTGAGGGAGTGGCAGGTGATCTATGGTTTTATGGGTATACATAAAATGTGATATAAAGAGGTGTCAAGCAATCCAATATTGATGGTTGTTCTCTAGGTAATTCAGATCATTCAAGTGCAATAGGCATTCTAAGAAACTAGGAGGGCATTCTTGTGGGCAGCTACTCCATGTACATTGGCATTGAAACAAATTTTATGTTAGAGTATTCAGCTTTTTTCTTTGGGTTGGTTTTGGCGAAATAGTGAGGCATTGACTATTTATGGATAGAATGCGATTCAAGCACTGTGGTAACAAGTGTGGTTAATAACTCCATCTTATGAATGTTTCAGTAGAAATAGACGTTTTACCAGCCCTTCCTTGAGAAGATTGACTGGCACATTACGCATTGTTACAAGGAGATGAACGTGGTGGCAGACTCGTTGGCAAAGAAGGTTTCACTTCTTAAAGAAAACTTCACTTGGCAGACCAACCCTACATTTGTTAGGGATGAGGTTATTTGGAGATAGGCAAGGGAACCTAATATTGCAGTTCTATTTCCTTCTTTGGTTTGTTACAGGGATGCTATTGCTGGAAACGTTGAAGGTGGATCCTTGATTCTAAGTCCTTTTCTCCTGGAGTTTGACCTACCTTCTGTTGATAGCTATGCCGAAAGTGAAGTGTAGGATCAACCCATTGGTCTTTCTCCAGGTTTAATCCGGATTTTGTCCATTATACATCCTTCATTTGAATTAAATTTTCATTTGTTGACTTATAGCAAAAAAAATTAAATAAAAATAAAAATTAAAATAAAATTTGTATGCACATATAACCGTGGAATTAATCATTTTGAATTGCTATGACCTAACAAGAAAAGAATGAGTTTACCAAAAATAAAGAAAAAAAAAAGAAAAAAAAGAAAAAGAATGATCAATGAATAGCATCCTATATTAAATTAGGATTCTTAGGATAATCTATTGGTGAATTGCTTTGGATGTATAGTTCATTATATATAATTACTAGTTCACTACATAGACTTAATACTCAACTATATGTCCTATATGGGGTTGTTGATTTGGCCCATGCTGCCTAATCATTCAAGTGTCATAACAGGATGGACGAATGATTATAGTTACTTGACTTCTTTAACATCACCCACCACTCCATCAACCCTACCACCAAGCCTCCCTTCCCCACCATCCTCCCAGGACAAAATTCTAATCAGACAGCAGTTAGAATAGAAAATTCTTTGTTCTTTTGCTTTAAATAGAAAGTTTTGTTTTTTTGAGGTCCTTGTGTCACTCTGTCTCTATGCCATAATACTTCACTATATATATATATATATATATATATATATATATATATATATATATATATATATATATATATAAAAAAAAAAATTCCACATTTAATTTAACGATTAGGTTTTAGTTCAAAATAAAAAATAAGAAAAAAGTGACTCAAACTACGATTCAAAGTTACAGTGAAATTACAAAAATAACATCACAAAGAAATGAATAATTAAATACAGAAAAATAAATTGCATCTTTTGAATTTTAGTATTAATTGTTTCAATGAGATGTTTGCCTGGTTCTTACTCAGAAGGATGTATTAATTTAATGCCATGTGGCAGATAACGAAATGTTATACTTTACCAGGCATAGTGATATCTAGATTCTCTCTCTCTCTCTCTTTTTATTTTTTATTTTTTATTTTTTACTATTAGCTTCTCCTTGGAGTCAACCAATTTTGGCATGCATTCTCCTCCCCCCCAACCCTCCAAAAAAAAAAAAAAAAAAAAAAAGAAAAAGAAAAGAAAAGAGAAATGCTGCATAGGGTGCCAACGCATGGATCGGTTCAGTCCAGTTTCAATCTTATACATCTAAATCCAATTATTGTCTCATAAGAAAATTAAGGTTTAGTCTTTGTCGGGCAAGCTTAATGGGCTCTTATTGGTTTGGTTCTTGTCCTATACCCCATGCTCAATTACTGTCTAATAAGAAAATTTCGGTTTTAGTATGGTTTTGGTTTTGATCTGGTTCAGTTTGGATTTTTATCGGGCAAGCTCAATGGGCTCTTAACGGCCCGATTTTTGTCCTATACACCGAAGCGCAATTACTGTCCCATAAGAAAATTTCGGTTTCAGTCTGGTTACAGTTTCGATCTGGTGAAAACCTTCCCCTGATTAGACGAGACACGGGACAGAAGAGAGGTGCTAGCTAGGTAGACCAACTTCGACCTCTTTCGGTTATGTGATGTGCAAAATCGGCTTACTTATAGTTGCTTATAACTACGAACGGATCGTGGTTGTTCTTTCTTGTTATCGCCTGATTTTGGTCTGGGCTCTAAATGTCGACACCTATCACAGATAGCAAACAGACAAAAGAGGGGTGGGTTGGATAATCCGGTGGCCACTCCACTGCCTAAGTCACTCTTTGGGTGAAAAGCATATGAACTCGGGAATAGTGAAAGCCGAGTTCAAGATAGAGAGGGGTTGTAGTAATTTCTGCAGTATGTAAGTATTGTATGGCAAAAATTCAATCCATTTACATTCAATGTTGGGGGTATTTATAAGAGCATGGAGTGGCCTTGTTTTGAGGAGCATCTCCTTGTGGTTGCATGGATCTTGAAACTCCATTCAAGATCCTTGGGGAGCTATCATTGCTAAGTGGGAGTCTTTGGGTATTACTGACGGTTCCATCCCCGAGAATTGGAGGGGGGTCGTGCAGGTGTAGGAGAGCTTCCTGGCTGTCTGATGAGGACCCAAAGGTTGGGTTTATCATAACCGCCTTTGGAATCCTTTAACACGTGATTAATTCTGCCTTTAATGGCTTCTAGTGATTGACACATGTAACTAACCAACTATGAGTGGGTTAGTTACTACTTATCTGAAGATAGTGGCTTCGGGAACGTTTGTAACCATTTTGAAGGTGAAGAAGCGTGCCTTTTTTGATGCGTTGAGATCCTGACACGTGTTCGTAGAGGTGCTTAATCCTTGTGAAGACACGTGTTCTTTCCTGATTGGTTGGCTTTGTCGGTGTCCTAATAGTTCCATGCCCAAGAAGCAAGCTAAACTCGTTGTTTCGGTTGAGGTTTTTATCAGGCAAGCTTAATGAGCTCTTATCGGTCCGATTTCCATCCTATTCACCCTAGCCCAGTTACTACCCATATATAAGAAAATTTCAGTTTCAATCAGGTTCGGTTTGGGCTTTTATCGAGCTAGCTTCATAGGCTCTTATCGGTTTGGTTTCGCTTTCTTATATGTATATTTAGTAAAAAGTTGGTTTAAGGTGCTCTATCTGGTCATTATCAAGTTGGTTTAGTTTTAGTTTTGGTTCCCTATATGTATATTTTGCAAAAAGTTGGTTTAATAGGCTTTATCGGTCCACTATCAGGTATTCAGTTTTGATTTATGGTTGGGCTTATTGGGTCGGTTGGGTTTAGGCTGCTCTAGTCCAGCTTTGGTTTTTCACTGGACTCTTAAGGAACAGCCCGATAATATTCTATTTCAATTTAATCTATACCAAATCGGAATTGGTTTGGTTTCGATTTTTGGTTTAAACCCAATTTTGATACCTCTGAGGCCATACTAGGTTACGAACTTTCATTCCAAATGAATTATTTCATTAAAAGTTTGTGATTGTTGATGCCATTTAACTGCACGAAAAATTTCTTTGCCCGACACTATCCTATCCTAAAATGAGGCTTTGCCATCGGTTCTTCCCTAATTTTATTTTAAGGTAAATTACATTTGGGATTTTTTTATGGAAACACTTGGGAATTTAGTGTATAGAAAAAATAACAAAAATAATCGGTATCGTCACGGCCGAAGCTTATACAAATCACATATCTGATACTGATACTTTGAACCAATGTCTATGACTCATGTTTCAAAAACTATGTTTGGGATACCATTTTTCATATTTTCAACATTCTCCATCCACTAACTCTAGCATCTGAGAATTGCTGCATCAGGACACGTGTTTGATGCACTTCATCGTCAGATCCTGGTGTGGCCATGTAGCAAGAGATCCTTATGCAGTACTGCTCCACCTTCGGGTTTCTCCACTCTCTACTCCCCTCTCCTTTTCTTTCTCTCTTTATCTCTTCTCTCCTCCTTCGCTACGACGCTCGCACTCCAGTCTTCTACTCTCTCTCTCTCTCTCTCCTCTGTGATCCTTCTCTCTCTCTCTCTCTCTCCCACTTTGTTGCAATTCGGCAACTCCCATACCCTTTCCTGCCTTCTCTCATTCGAATCGTGCTCCAAGGAAGTTATCTCTATTGGTCAGGCTTATTTGGTCTTCCTTGCAACACAATTAGGAAAATTAAATATGTTTTTGCAAGATTTTTTTGGTCAGGGCCGGCGCTTAATAAGAAAATTTACTACCTAGCTTGGGAGTCAATTTGCAAACCAAAAGATGAAAGAGGGATTGAGGTGAAGAGGATCTGCGACATGAACGCTGCAGGTATATTGAAGCAAGGCTGGGCCAATATTAATCAGAAGGACAACATTTGTGTCAAGTGGATCAGTGCCAGTTTTTTGAAAAAGCAGACTTTATTGACTGCTTCTGTTTCTAATAAGAGCTCTTGGGTGTGGAGGATGATTTTGAAATATAAGGAGTTGCTTTGTAATACGTCAATCTATTACATTGGGGATGGCACCCAAACTTGCTTATGGCTTGTATAGTGGCACCCTCAAGGTTAACATATCTAAGCACTTTTGCTCTCACTTGGTTAACATATCTCCATGTATTATCACATCTTTCCCTAGTCATGCTTTGCTGTCCACAAAGGTTTATGGCAGCCCATTCTCGACATTAAGTTGTTGAAACTGAAGAGAATGATATGGAGACAAGAAGATTGAGTTTAAATGTTTCTCACCTTATCTCAATGTCTAGGAGATATGTTATATTTATATACAATATGGTGTATACAATCATTGTTATTAGAATTCAAATTTTGAATTTGAATTCTTATAACTTATGTAACTTATTTACAATGAATTCCTATAACTTATGTAACTGATTTACAATCCTAACTCTCCTTTATAACATGTCCCTATAATTTGAATAATTGATTTATATCTCACCAAATATTTGAATTTTGAATCTTGAATTCAATGGAGAGGAATATCCTTAACATCCCCCCTCAAGTTGGAGAGGGTCTGTGACAAATCTTCAACTTGTCACGTAAATGAGCAAACCGAACATGAGATAATGGCTTTGTGAGAATATCGGCTATTTGATCATGTGTTGAGATGAAGCGAACTTCAATGAACTTTTGTGCAACAAGCTGACGAACATAGTGGAAGTCCACTTCAATGTGTTTCGTTCTTGCATGGAACACATGATTTGTTGTCATGTAGGTAGCTCCCAAGTTATCGCACCATAGAACTGGTGGTTTAGCAAGCTTGACACCTAGTTCATGCAAAAGGGATTGAAGCCATTGTAGTTCTGTGGTCGTGTTTACTAGGGCTCAATACTCAGCTTCAGTTGATGAGCGGGCTAGTGTCGGTTGCTTTCGTCCACTCCATGATATGAGATTTGGTCCGAGAAAAATAGCATAGCCTCCTGTGGAACGACGATCATCGACACAGCCAGCCCAGTCAGAATCACTATAGGCAGAGAGCTGGTCACATGAGCCTTGAGAAATCAATAAGCCTTTGCTATAGGTGTCCTTTAGGTAATGCAAAATGCGTTTGACAGCTTGTCAATGAACATCTGTTGGTGCTTTCAAGAACTGACATACCTTGTTAACTGCAAAGGATATATCAGGTCGAGATAGAGTTGCATACTATAGTGCACTAACAGTGCTACGGTATTTTGTAGCATCGGATAGTGGAACACCATCGGTTAGGGATAGCCTGGTGGAAGAAGCCATAGGGGGCTGAATAGGTTTGACACCCTCCATCGAAGTTTTTGCTAGCAAATCCAAAATATATTTCTGCTATGAAAGAATGATGCCAGCCTTTGTAGGAATGACTTTGATACCCAAGAAGTAATTAAGGTGGCCAAGGTCTCTTACTGTGAATTCCTTACTCAAGGAGAGGACCACTTATCCAAAATAGAGGCATCGGAGCCCGTAAGGACTATGTCATCAACATATATCAGAATGTATATGAAGCTATTGCCATTTTTGTAAATGAAAAGTGATGTATCAGTTTTGGAGCCCTCAAAATCCAATGACACTAAGAATGTACTGAGACGATTGAACCAGGCTCGAGGTGCCTGTTTGAGCCCATATAAAGACTTGTGAAGCTTGCAAATGTGATTTGGTCTTGTGGCATCCACAAAGCCCTTAGGTTGGGACATGTACACATCCTCAGAGAGAGTGCCATGTAAAAAAGCATTGCTGACATCCAATTGTCTCAAGGCCCATTTATGACAGGTAGCAACTGCCAACACCGTGTGAACGGTTGTGGGTTTAACGACAGGACTAAAAGTCTCTGTGTAGTCGATACCTTCCTGTTGATTAAACCCCTTAGCTACAAGCCTGGCCTTATAGCGTTCAATGCTTCCATCGGCCTTTCTTTTAATTCAAAAAATCCACTTAGATCCGACCACATTTTGGTTGGGTGAGGGAGGAACCAAGCTCCATGTTTGATTCTGTAATAGTGCATTGAACTCTGTCATCATTTCCTCACGCCAATGTGGATTTTTGTTTGCTTCAGTGAAAGTAGCAGGCTCAATCTCAGCTTGAGACAGATGGGCAGATGGAAAAGGATATCGGGTAGAGGGTTTTGGGTGAGTTCGCAACTCCATGTAATGTGTGCGACGAGGAGGAACATATGGCAGTTGGATGAGTGCTTCATTTGTAGTAGAACTGCCTGCATCACAAGTAGGAACCAAAGCTTGTAGGGGGTTGGGTGAGTTAGTGCAATTAGTATTATTGGGAATTAAACAAGGAGATTGAGATGGGGAAGGGGGAGGGGAGGGTGGTGGTACCTGTGGTGAAGGTGGGTGAGCTGGTGGAACCGTACTAGGATTGCCAAAGGACGAAGTTGAGAGAGAAGGAAGGGATATTGTGAGCCATGGTGTAGAAGAAGAAGAAGATGAATGGGGGGTAGAAGGCATGGCAAGAGAGAAAGAATCCTCAATGAAGTTGGCATGTAGTAATGTAAAATCTATTGGATTTAAGATCCAAGCAACGATAGCCCAAATGAAGAGGACTATAACCTAAAAAGAGACATGGCACAGTACAAAAATTGAATTTTGATGAGTTATATGGTCTGAGTAGGGGATAAATTGTACATCCGAAAACCTTAAGAAAGTTGTAATCGGGTTTTTGTTGGTATATTTTTTCCAAAGGTGAAAGGTTTTGTATAACCGGAGTGGGTAACCGATTTATGAGAAATGTAGAAGTTTGAAAAGAATAATCTCAGTAGTGAAGAGGTATGGAGGCATGGGCTAAGAGAGTCAGACCCGTATCTACAATGTGTCAAATTTGCGTTCCGCAGCGCCGTTTTGCTCATGTGTATGAGGACAGGCAACCCGGTGCAAAATGTCACATGATTTTAGATAGGTATTTAATTTCTAAAACTCTCCCCCCCCAATCAGATTGTAATGCTTTAATAGATGTTGAAAATTGATTTTCTACCAACTTTTTAAACATTTCAAATATATTCGGTATAGAAGAACGATTGTGTAATGGATAATACCATGTGAACTTGGATAAATCATCAACAAAAATAATAAAATAACGACAACTAGTAGATGAAAGTTCGAGAGCAGGACCCCATACATCGGTAAAAATTAACTGGAGAGATGTAGTACTAATAGAACCTGTAGGGGAAATTTATGTGCTTTGCCTATGTAACAGGCCTGACATTTATTTATTTGTGTGGAGGAAGATGATAAGTGGTGAGAAGAAATGATATTCTTAACAATGCGAGGATGAGGGTGTCCCAACCGTGCATGCCAGTGATCGACTGTAACAGAAGCGAAACTAGAGGCTGTGAAGGCCGAAGGAGTGACAATCCTTCTGAGTTGTGGAATTTGGTAGAGTCCATCCTTAAGCGTTCCCGGAACAGCTCCTTGTGGGTCACCTGATCCTTAACAACAAAGAAATAAGGATGAGATTGGAAATAACAATTATTATCTTTTGTGAAATGGTGGATAGATAAAAGATTTTTGGTTATGGAGGGAACATGAAGAATGTTAGAGAAATGGAAAGAAGCATTGGGAGAAGAAGAAAAAGTAGAATTTCCAATATTACTAATACACAAACCAGCACCATTTCCTACTCGCAGGGAGTCCTTACCAGTGTACTTGTGAGAGATGTGTAGGTTGTTCAAATCCAGAGTAATATGATGTGTCGTAGCTGTGTTGGGGAACCATGCCGACAAGGGGTCAGGAGGTGTGGGAAGTAAACCCGCCATATTTGGAGAAGCATTACCACTTGGTTGATTTGGATTACCAGAGTATCGGTAATAGCATTTGGCCGCTGTGTGATTCGAACGATTACAAATCTGACATTGTTGTTTTCTAACAGATTTGTTATAGTGTATACGTCGAGAGGATGAAGACAAGGTCGAATGGGACATGTGCTGTGGAGCATGGTGAGATGGTGGAAAATTATGATTTGATGAAGATATGGTATTGAGGTTGGCCGACATAATTGATTGGGCAGTGTAGATCCTCATTTCATGACTTAGAAGAAGTCGGTGAAGTGTGTGAAAGGGTAAAGCCTCTGATTTTGTTGCCAAGGCTGCGATTATATTACTATAATCTGGGCCGAGATTACGAAAAACAATAGCATTCAGTTCTTCATCCAATAGAGGTCGATTGGAGGTAGCAAGTTGATCGGAGAGATACTTAACTTCTCGAAGATATTCAGAAATTGATTTGTTCCCCTCAGAGGTGCTTTGCAGTTGCATATGAATTTGCAACACACTCGTATGAGAAAGTGTGCCAAAGGCTGATTGTAGTACCTTCCAAACTGAGGCAGAGGTGAAGAGACCGACCACATAGGGAAGAACCTCAAGAGAGAGTGAACTAATCAACCAGCTGAGGACTAGTTGATCCTTGCGGTTTCAGTCATTGTATGCGGTATGCATCTCATGTCACACCCCAATTCCGCACCATTCGGAATGGTGTGACGAACCATCAATAAACCAACGGTTCAACCAGGATCTCAAAAGAGGCTATCCCACATATGATAAATCAAAACACATTCCACATTAATCAGAGGTAATAAAGTAAATAGCGGAAATCTTATAGTAAATGAACTGAGAATCTAACTGTGATAACCATAAATAAATATCAAATTATTGATAAATCAACTGAGACATAATTAAATAAATACTAATTACATGTCTTTAATAAAATTAAACAAAATCTAATCGAATACGCATAAGTTGCACTCGCATGAAGGGTCATGCATATCCACTAAGTCTTTACCTACCAATGTCGCCACATGCCCGTACACAGGAGCGTTCATATAATCTTCAACGGTGATACCTGCATCATCAACTAAAAGTATTCGAATTCGAAAGGGTGAGCACACATCACGGCTCAGTGAGTAAACAAAATAATACAACAATACATATGCATGCAATCAATTCATATCTTTGGTCTAGTTTAAGGTTTGCAATGTGCTATAGAAAGGATAGGTGGCCGCCGCACCTCTATACACGAGTGTGTAGAAACGCCCAATGAAAATGGCACTGTCGCCCCACATGCACCCACCATGGACAATATACACCCCATGAAAACGGCATGGCCGCACCGGTTGCCCATACCAACACGTAAGCCCCTGTTGGCGAGGGCTTGCAAACTGGGCTCACAACTAACCAACCCTAATGTCAAATAATGTATCCAAGGCCTCACCCCAGCATCCCTCAATACATCCATAGAGATAGAGCTAGGGTCTAGTGACCAAGCTGAACCACAATGCCACGTCCCCCCCTGATGCCCTACGACATATTAGTTCCGCTAAGGTAATGACGATACGACGATGTTAGTGGACAAGACTTGAGTAGAGATAGAGCTAGAGTCTGGTGACCAGGCTGAACCATAATGTCACGTCCTCCCCCTGATGCTCCACTCGCATCAAGCACACTAACACTTGCTTAGTGGACATGATTTCAATAGACCATGGCATAATATACCCTGATGAGAACGACATCGAAGTACCGATTGATACCATCCCTACCCGCACCATGTACACCAGCCAAACACAAACATTCACATTCCTATTCCTACCATCATCAACATCATCATATTATAATCAATAAATTTAAATATGCATGAACAGTAATAATAGAAATATTGGATGACATGTTGAATGCACATTACAAGCACACATACACATATCACAATCATGGTATTGGACTCAAGAAATAAAAATAGTTTGTTATTAATCAATTAGTTTAGGTCTTGTTCCCTCACCTTAGCTTGTTAAAAGATCCTCTTCCAAGCTTTAGTATCACCTTTATAATGTTATTATATTGCTAGAAGACCTAACAAAGTCGATAAAATTTAATTAGAATTTATTCTAATTTTTAAAAATCATTCTGTTAACTGAGGGTCGGAGGTAGGGTCGGAGTCATGATCGACCCTGGGTGCGACCCTCCCCAAATCTGAACTTTCAGAACCCTAAGGGTCGATACTCAGGTCACATAGGGTCGGATGGTCATCGACCCTCTGTGCGACCCTCGGTAGGTTTTGGTCAATTTTCCTCCTTTTAATCCATTCTTCGTGTTTGGGGTCCTATGGCTTCCTCCTACAGTCCATTCAACATGCATTCCATGGTCTAGAACCATGAATCACCCACCTAAATAGCTTTCATCTATTCTCCCATGATTTTCCATGAAAACCTAGCCATGGGTTGATGGTTTGGGTTTTTCTGAGATCACACTCTCATCATTATCTAACCTAAGGCCTGTAGAAACTCATGGAATTAGTATCCATACCTGAGAAGAACACTCCTTCTCTGCAACTCTTCTCCTTTTGCTTTCTTCTCTACCTTATTTCTCTTCTTCTTCTGTTCCTTCTCTTCTCTTTCTCTCAATTCAATTAGGGTTGTAAAAGGAGTGAAAGAGGCATAAGGACGTCCTATTTATAGAGTAAAACCTCTCAAAATAAGTCCCATTGAGTTTAGGAAAGGTTCCAATTGAAATTAGGAAGGTTTCCTGATTTTCGGTTCGTGCTGTTTTTCCCGAATACTGAGGGTCGATGGGAGGGTCGGACAATTCATAGACCCCCTGCGACCCATGGTTGAGGGTCGATGGGAGGGTCGGACCTGCCTGTTAAGACATGCGACCCTACCCTTATTTTGACTGTTTTTGGATAAATTTTCATATTGGGTCTTGGGTTTCTTCACACACTTGGTCCACTTGGCTCGACCATGATATGTAGACGGTTCATAACACGAAATGTAAGGTTTGACCGGGTTCATGGCGTGTGGGTCTTACAACTCCACCACCCTTAATAGAAATTTCGTCCTCAAAATTTGAACGTAAGGATCTTACAACTCCCCCATCCTTAAAATAAATTTTGTCCTCAAAATTTGAATTTACTTCGGAGTCACTAGGTGGGAATTCTATTAACGCATTGCATCTTCTTTTTTCCATGCCGTTTTCTCCACGTCTTGTTTTCGTCAGATTATCTTCGTATAATTGATACCAAGTTTTTAATGTGTTGTACCTTTCAACTAGTGAACTAGGCTGGTACCACTTCAATAGTTAAATCTCTTATTTAATCCAGTGATTCCGTGGTCAATACTTTTGATATGGATCTCCAATGTACTTCTTCAATAGAGACACACGAAATACATCATGCACATTAGACATGGATAGCGGTAACGCTAATTGATATGCGACTTTTCTACGTCTCTCCAGAGTTTATAAGATTCGACGCATATATAGAATACAACTTTCTCTTCTTGTCTAATCGTTTCAAACTATGCATAAGTGATATCTTCAAAAACACTTTGTCACTTATGGCGAACTCAAGGTCTTGGTGTCTATTCTGACAATCCTGAGCTATCCTACCCCTTTTCTTTGATCTTGTC
>CM053266.1:22918056-23098225 GCA_028583415.1 Protea cynaroides
TGGTGTGTTTGTATTAAAGCTTTTAATTTATCCTAACTCAGTTCATGGACTCTTGTGGAAGTATTCAGGTTTCATGGGAAGGCCTGAGAGAGCTCTGATACCAAGTTGTTACACCCCAATTCCGCACCATTCGGAACGGTGTGATGAACCGTCAACAAACCAACGGTTCAACCAGGATCTCAAAATAGGCTATCCCACATATGATAAATCAAAACACATTCCACATTAATCAGAGGTAATAAAGTAAATAACGGAAATCTTATAGTAAATGAACTGAGAATCTAACTGTGATAACCATAAATAAATATCAAATTATTGATAAATCAACTGAGACATAATTAAATAAATACCAATTACATGTCTTTAATAAAATTAAACAAATTCTAATTGAATACGCATGAGTTGCACTCGCATGAAGGGTCATGCATATCCACTAAGTCTTCAGCTTCCATTATCGCCACATGCCCGTACACAGGAGCGTTCATATAATCTTCAACGGTGGTACTTGCATCATCAACTAAAAGTATTCGAATTCGAAAGGGTGAGCACACATCACGGCTCAGTGAGTAAACAAAACAATACAACAATACATATGCATGCAATCAATTTATATCTTTGGTTTGGTTTAAGGTTTACAATGTGTTATAGAAAGGATAGGTGGCCGCTGCACCTCTATACACGAGTGTGTGGAAACGCCCAATGAAAACGGCACTGTCGCCCCACATGCACCCACCATGGACAATATACATCCCATGAAAACGGCATGGCCGCACCGGTTGCCCATACCAACACGTAAGCCCCTGTTGGCGAGGGCTTGCAAACTGGGCTCACAACTAACCAACCCTAATGTCAAACAATGTATCCAAGGCCTCACCCCAGCATCCCTCAATACATCCATAGAGATAGAGCTAGGGTCTAGTGACCAGGCTGAACCACAATGCCACGTCCCCCCTGATGCCCTACAACATATTAGTTTCGCTAAGGTAATGGCGATACGACAATATTAGTGGACAAGACTTGAGTAGAGATAGAGCTAGAGTCTGGTGACCAGGCTGAACCATAATGTCACGTCCTCCCCCTGATGCTCCACTCGCATCAAGCACACTAACACTTGCTTAGTGGACATGACTTGAATAGTCCATGGCACAATATACCTTGATGAGAACGACATCGAAGTACCGGTTGATACCATCCCTACCCGCACTATGTACACCAGCCAAAATACAAACATTCACATGCCTATTCCTACCATCATCAACATCATCATGTTATAATCAATAAATTTAAATATGCATGAACAATAATAATAGAAATATTGGATGACATGTTGAATGCGCATTACAAGCACACACGCATATCACAATCATGGTATTGGACTCAAGAAATAAAAATAGTTTGTTATTAACCAATTAACCAATTAGTTTAGGTCTTGTTTCCTCACCTTAGCTTGTTAATAGATCCTCTTCTAAGCTTTAGTATCACCTTTATAATGTTATTATATTGCTAGAAGACCTAACAAAGTTGATAAAATTTAATTAGAATTTATTCTAATTTTTAAAAACCATTCTGTTAACTGAGGGTCGGAGGTAGGGTCGGAGTCATGATCGACCATGGGTGCGACCCTCCCCAAATCTGGACTTCCAAATCCCTGAGGGTCGATACTCAGGTCACATAGGGTCGGATGGTCATCGACCCTCGATGGGTTTTGGTCAATTTTCCTCCTTTTAATCCATTCTTCGTGTTTGGGGTCCTATGGCTTGCTCATACAGTCCATTCAACATGCATTCCATGGTCTAGAACCATGAATCACCCACCTAAATAACTTTCATGTATTCTCCCATGGTTTTCCATGAAAACCTAACCATAGGTAGATGGTTTGGGTTTCTCCGAGATCACACTCTCATCATTATCTAACCTAAGGCCTGTAGAAACTCATGGAATTAGTATCCATACCTAAGAAGAACACTCATTCTCTGCAACTCTTATCCTTTTGCTTTCTTCTCTACCTTGTTTCTCTTCTTCTTCTCTTCCTTCTCTTCTCTTTCTCTCAATTTAATTAGGGTTGTAAAAGGAGTGAAAGAGACTTAGGGACATCCTATTTATAGAGTAAAACCTCCCAAAATAAGTCCCATTGAGTTTAGGAAAGGTTCCAATTGAAATTAGGAAGGTTTCCTAATTTTTGGTTCGTGTTGTTTTTCTCGAATACTGATGGTCGATGGGAGGGTCGATGGGAGGGTCGGACAATTCATAGACCCCCTGCGACCCATGGTTGAGGGTCGATGGGAGGGTCGGACCTGCCTGTTAAGACATGCGACCCTACCCTCATTTTGACTGTTTTTGGGTAAATTTTTATATTGGGTCTTGGGTTTCTTCACACACTTGGTTCACTTGGCTCGACCATGATATGTAGACGGTTCACGACACGAAATGTAAGGTTAAACCGGGTTCATGGCGTGCAGGTCTTACATCTCAGTTGCAATGGCTTCAGGTATGATGGAAGTGGATGATGTCGTTGCTGCTGGATTAGGTGGGCAAGGTGTGGTGCCATCGATGAACCCAATAAGATCATAGCTGCGCAATAAGAGAAGCAATTGGGTTTTCCAGAGAAAGAAATTTTCAGCAGTTAGTTTGAGGGAGAGGTGATGATGGACATTAGATGGGGAAGGAGCACTAGAAGGGACCGAAGAGAGAGAGAGATAGAAGTCATTGCAGGATTGGTAGCCTGGTCGTCTGATACCATGTTGAAACTGAAGAGATTGATATGGAGACAAGAAGATTGAATTTAAATGTTTCTCACCTTATTTCAATGTCTAGGAGATAGGTTATATTTATATACAATATGGTGTATACAATCCTTGTTATTAGAATTCAAATTTTGAATTTGAATTCCTATAACTTATGTAACTTATTTACAATGAATTCCTATAACTTATGTAACTGATTTACAATCCTAACTCTCCTTTATAACATGTCTGTATAATTTGAATAATTGATTTATATCTCACCAAATATTTGAATTTTGAATCTTGAATTCAATGGAGAGGAATATCCTTAACATAAGTAACTTATTTTACGTATAAAAATTAGCTCAATAGCATTACTGTCCATGTACTCACATAACAGTTAACCAAAGGTATTTTACAACATAACTTTGTAAAAAAATTCATTACGTAATAAATTGATGTTCATTTACTCATGTATCAGTCCGTTAATGACATTTAAGATCCTATCCTTGCATGTTTTTCTCACTTCATATTCATTCTGTCCATTTGCAATCAAAATAGTACATCATAAATGTTAAGTGTCTTTACCTTACCTACTTTTCCATAATTCAAGTCATTATTGTCCACATAGATTTATTACTGTCCTATATACGCATAGTATGACTTAAACATAACAATGTATGTTCTAAATGTCCTTTAATACTGTAAGGCAACTTACACAATCATTTAACTTAATATCCATTATATGGTGCAGGGTCACAGCTTATCAATCATCTCAATATAGCAAAACTAAGATTTAACTCCATACTTTATTATTTATCACATTGGCTATTACAATATAACTCATTACATCAAATCACACTAGGTAAACTATATACATGCATTTATAAAATTACTAGCACATGTGTTATATACATATAGCTTGCTACAAGGGAAGAAAAAACAATCCCATTTACTGTCAAAGAGTGAACTCCCAGATCATTTGATAACTTGCCTCAGGTAAATTTCAGCAATTTAGAATCTATTTGCTTGCAATAGGAAAAATTAAATGACAAAGCATTTAAACCTCAAACGACCTTAACATATCCAAGATATAACGTACTTGCTAGGCTCAACTTGCTGCCTAGGTAGCTCTATCCACAATACTTCACTTGATAGTTTACCACAAGCTAGCTTTTAAAATCACCTAAAATCACCTAGCATAACAGTACATTGGGTAGTCCTTTAGTAAAGCTTCCCCCATTGCCTTAACCAAATAAAACCTTCCTTTACTATTCATAATACAATGCTAAACTATTGATAAACCCATGTACTTGGTACTGCTCAAGAGGTTCATGAATGTCACAACACTTGAAGCATCCAAAGGAAAACAACTTAAAATTTACCTATATCAATCTTGGTGCACTTAGGAACATTAGATAACTTCCTATGGGTAAGAATTATGTAAAATCTTTCCCAAAGCATATTAGATTAACCCAACAACATCACCTTGGGGCATGGGGTGGAAACACCAAGAAAAACTAACCAAAAAAATGCCAAAAAGGGCATACAGTTGATCATCAGACCTCATGCGATCGATGGAACGCGCTTCATCGACCGTATGTGTGGTCATCGACTGCACATGCTGCACATGCATGGTGCCCAGAAACCTGATCCCACCCCCTGTTTTGGCTATTTTTGGTTCCTAGCCCCTTGGGCTTTGTTCTAACCTTCCGTATGCACCCGGCATTTAAACATAACCAAGGCATCATAAAATCATCCCATAAGGTCCATAACCAAACACATTACAATCTGTTTTGATTTCTTAACAAAACTTTTTAGTTTTAAACCCAACCTTTATAACTGAACATCAAAGGCATCATAATGGCTTATAGGGACTTATAAGTCTACATATAAAGTGTTAAGATCATGGTTACTTGAGTTAAATAGGGATTAAAACCTTACCCCTTTGTAAGCCATTACATATATGCCAAGAATAACCTCATTAGAGTAAAATAAAACTAACCTACTGTTCATCATCTTCCTCACCAATAAACTCAATCCTAAGATCTTATAACTCTGTTACTTATCATCTAACTAACATGCAAGTGTATCCACCCAAATCAATGCTTCTTACCTTAAATGCCCACGTGAAGATCTTTAAAAATTTCTACTTTCAATGCTTGCAAAGTTCTGAATTTGAATTCTTGTTACAACACATTCATGTTTCAGCATTTCTTCCTAAAATCGAATTTCCTCACTTTCACAAACAACTCTGTCATTAGAGCCTTTTCTAGGGTCTGTACCATGTTGCAAATAATCCCCAAAACAACATGCATTCCTTAATTTAACTTAGAGCAATAGTTTCTTACCTAAATTGAAGTTTGGATCACCACTTGAAAGAGTTCACAAGGCTCCAAGTTGAAATCGATTTCTTCTCCTTCCAAGCTTTTTCAATAAGATTAGCAACTCAATCATCCTTATAAATCTGAATCTTACCCGAAATGCCTTCAACTCTCCTTCCCAATTTCAATAATCCTTTCCCAATGCTCAACAACAAACCATCTCCCACACAATCCCATATTTTTAAACTCTCAATACCCAATTCGTTTTTAGCAACTAAGCAAAAGAGTAGAATGGTAATGAGGCTTTGTCTTATAATTTCATCTATTTACTCATATTTCAAAACTATTAATTTGTGAAAACTATCTTGCCCCTATAACCATTCCATTGCATGAGTTTGGAACCCATACTTGTAGGGTATCCTAAAAATATTCAATGACCTACCTATCCCTCATAGATACTCTTTAAGGCACATGCATATATACTCTTTTTGGAAATCTTGGTACCCTTTTAATTTAGGGACTAAGAATGCCCTTAGCTAACACTCCTATTTACCATGTGCCATTCCTTCGGGTTTCTCCACTCTGTGCTCCCCTCTCCTTTTTTTCTTTCTTTCTTGCTCCTCTCCTCCTTCGCTACGATGCTTACACTTCGGTCCTCTGTTCTCTCTCTTTCTCTTTCTCCCTCCACCTCTTCTAGGATTCTCTTATCTCTCTCTCTTCCCCACTTTGTCCCAATTTGGCAACTCCCATACCCTTGCCTGCCTTTTCTCATTTAATATGGCTCCAAGGAAGTTATCTCTATTGGTCAGGTTTATTTGGTCTTCCTTGCAACATAATTAGAAAAATTGAATATGTTTTTGCAAGATTTTTTTGGCCAGGGCCGACATTTGATAAAAAAATCTATTACCTAGCTTGGGAGTCAATTTGCAAACCAAAAGATGAAAAAGGGATTGGGGTGAAGAGGATCTGCGACATGAACTTTGCAGATATATTGAAGCAAGGCTGGCCATTATTAATCAGAAGGACAACATTTGTGTCAAGTGGATCAGTGCCAGCTTTTTGAAAAAGCAGACTTTATTGACTGCTTCTGTTTCTAGTAAGAGCTCTTGGGTGTGGAGGATGATTTTGAAATATAAGGAGTTGCTACATAATACGTCAATCTATTGCATTGGGGATGGCACCTAAACTCGCTTATGGCTTGTATAGTGGCATCCTCAAGGTTAATGTATCTGAGCACTTTTGCTCTTACTTAGTTAACATATCTCCATGTATTATCACATCTTTCCCTAGTCATGCTTTGCTGTCCACAAAGGTTTATGGCAGCCCATTCTTGACATTAAGTAACTTATTTTGCGTATAAACATTAGCTCAATTGCATTGCTGTCCATGTACTCACATAACAGTTCACCGAAGGTATTTTACAACACAACTTCGTAAAAAAATTCATTACATAATAAATTAATGTCCATCTACTCATGTATCAGTCCGTTAATGACATTTAAGATCCTATCCTTGCATGTTTTTCTCACTTCATATTCATTTTGTCCATTTGCAATCAAAATAGTACATCATAAATGTTAAGTATCTTTACCTTACCTACTTTTCCATAATTCAAGTCATTGTTGTCCACATAGAATTATCACTGTCCTATATATGCATGGTATGACTTAAACATAACAATGTATGTTCTAAATGTCCTTTAATACTGTAATACATCTTACACAATCATTTAAATTAATATCCATTATATAGTGCAAGGTCACAGCTTATCAATCATCCCAATATAGCAAAACTGAGATTTAACTCCATAATTTATCATTAATCACATTGGCTATAACAATATAACTCATTACATCAAACCACACTTGGGAAACAATATACATGCATTTACAAAATTACTAGCACTCGCGTTATATACATATAGCCTGCTACAAGAGAGGGAAAAACATTCACATTTACTGTCAAAGCCCAGATCATTTGATAACTTGCCTCAGGTAAATTTCAGCATATTTGAATCTATTTGCTTGCATTAGGAAAAATTAAATGACAAAGCATTTAAACCTCAAACAACCTTGACATATCTAGGATATAACGTACTTGTTGGGCTCACCTCGCTACCCAGCTTTATCCACAATACTTCACTTGATAGTTCACCACAAACTAGCTTTTAAAATCACCTAGCATAACAGTACATTGGGTAGTCCTTTAGTAAAGCTTCCCCCATTGCCTTAACCAAAGAAAACCTCCCTTTACTATTCATAATACAATGCTAAACTATTGATAAACCCATGTACTTGGTACTACTCAAGAGGTTCATTAATGTCATAACACTTGAAGCACCCAAAGGAAAACAACTTAAAATTTACCTATATCAATCTTGGTGCACTTAGGAACATTAGATAATATCCTATGCGTAAGAATTATGTAAAATCTTTTCCAAAGCATATTAGCTTAACCCAACAACATCACCTTGGGGCCTGGGTAAGAAACCCGAAGAAAAACTAACCAAAAAATGCCAAAAAGGGCGTATAGTTGATCATCAAACCTCATGTGATCGATGGAAAGCGCTTCATCGACCGTATATGTGGTCATCGACCGCAAATGAATGGTGCCTAGAAACCAAATCCCACCCCCTGTTTTGGCTATTTTTGGTTCTTAGCCCCTTGGGCTTTGTTCTAATTTTCCATATGCACTTGAAAATGCATTTAGACATAACCAAGGCATCATAAAATCATCCCACAAGGTCCAGAAGCAAACACATTGCAATCTCTTTTGATTTCTTAACAAAACTTTTCAATTTTAAACCCAACCTTCATAACTGTGCTTCAAAGCCATCATAATGGCTTATAGAGACTTATAAGTCTACCTATAGAGTGTTAAGATTACGGTTACTTGAGTTAAATAAGGATTAAAACCTTACCCCTTTGTAAGCCATTACATAAATGAGAAAAATAAACCTCACTAAAGTAAAATAAAACTAACCTACTGTTCATCATCTTCCTCACCAATAAATTCATTCCTAAGATTTTATAACTCTGTTACTTATCATCTAAACTAAAATGTAGGTGTGTCAACCCAATATCAATGCTTCTTACCTCAAATTCCCTTGTTAAGATCTTTAAAAATTTCTACTTTTAATGCTTGCAAAGTGTTGAATTTGAATTCTTGTCACAACACCTTCATGTTTCAGCATTTCCTCCTAAAATCGAATTTCCTCACTTTCATAAACAACCCTGTCATTAGAGCCTTTTCTAGGGTCTGTACCATGTTGCAAATAATCTCCAAAACAACATGCATTCCTTAATTTAACTTAAAGCAGTAGTTTTTTTACCTAAATTGAAGCTTGGATCACCACATGAAAGTGTTTACAAGGCTCCAAGCTGAAATCGATTTCTTCTCCTTCCAAGCTTTTTCAATAAGATTAGCAACTCAATCATCTTCATAAATCTGAATTCTACCTGAAATGCCTTCAACTCTCCTTCCCAATTTCAATAATCATTTCCCAATGCTCAACAACAAACCATTTCTTACACAATCCCACATTTTCAAACTCTCAATACCCAATTCGCTTTTCAACAACTAAACAAAAGAGTAGAATGGTAATGATGCTTTGTTTTATAATTTTCATCTATTTACTCATATTACAAAACTATTCATATGTGAACACTATCTTGCCCTTATAATCATTTCATTGCATGAGTTTGGAACCCATACTTGTAGGGTATCCTAAAAATGTTCAATAACCTACCTATCCCTCATAGATACTCTTTAAAGCACATGCATATATACTCTTTGTGGAAATCTTGGTACCGTTTTAATTTAGGGACCAAGAATGCCCTCAGCTAACACTCCAATTTACCATGTGTCATTCCTTATATAAAATTAAACTTAAAGTACTATCACCCAATAGTGGGCTGCCACCTATGGTAGGTTCCATACCTATACGACACAAAATGAAAAACCTACCTTCTTGCCTCCTTTGAGACTTGATCTCATGACCTATGGGTATCCTTGCCTTATGGTTATAAAAATGAATTATTAGTCCAAGGTGTAACAATGCATTAATATTTATCAAATTATAATCTAATTATTTAGGTAACTACCTGCAACATAAATAAATTATTTAATAAGCATCACACATGTCACAAGATAATATGTCCATCCATAGTTCAAGTTCATATTCCAATTAAACATAATTATTATTGATGTAATACAACATAACAAATATTTACCTTTGGTGACATGGGGAAATTTACCAAAATGCCCTTATTCCACCTATAAGCTTCCTCCACCTATCACAACAAGGTAAAAGTAAAATTTTCTAATGTCCTAGCTACACTGGGGTGTTATAATCCTCCCTCCTTAAAATAATTTTGTCCTCAAAATTTTGCTTAACTTGGGTTTCAAATAAATGTGGGTAGCAAGAATGCATATCCTCTTCTCGCTCCCAACTAGCCTCCTCTCGGTGTGGTTCCTTCATTGGACCTTGATGAAGGAAATCACCCTATTCCTTAGCTTGTGTTCCTTCCTATCAATGATCCGAATAGGATCCTCATCAAAGGTCAAGTTTTCCTTTAGCTCTAGGAGCTCGTATTGCAGCACATAAGTGGGATCTCTCATGTACTTCATCAACATGGATACATGGAAAACATTATGAACACTTGATAGGGTGGGTGCTAGAGCAAGTCTGTAGGCATCTACCCCTACCTTGGCCAAAATCCCAAATAGTCCAAATCTAGGTGCGAACTTTCCTTTCTACCAAACCTGATATTGTTCTTCATAGGAGAGATCATAAGGAGGACCTTGTCACTCACAATAGATTCTAAATCATTTCTTCTACGGTTTACTTACCTTTTTCTGTCTATTTTGAGCTGCTAGTATCCTCCTCTTGATTAACTCTATCTTCTCTGTAGTTTGTTGTACTAGGTCTGGTCCCATAAATTGCGTCTCACCTACATCATACCAGTAGATAAGTAATCTACATTTCCTCCCATACAAGGCTTCATAAGGCACCATCCTAATTATTGACTGATAGCTATTGTTGTAAGAAAATTTAATCAAATTTACATAGTTGTCCCAACTACCTTTGAAATCAATAACACAAGCCCTCAACATGTCCTCCAAGACATGAATAGTCATCTTTGACTGTCCATCAGTCTGTGGATGGAAAGCTATGCTGAAGTTGAGTTTTGTGCCAAAAGTTGCTTGCAATCCTCTCTAAAAGTGAGATGTGAACCTTGAATCCCAATCTGACACAGTAGAGACTGGAACTGCATGAAGTCTCACTATTTCATCAATGTAGATCTTGGCTAACCTCTCAGGTGAATAAGTCATCTTTACCAATAAAAATGGGCTGATTTAGTAGACTTGTCCACAACTGCCCAAATTGCTAGGTAGATTGGTGACAAAATCCATAGTGATTTACTCCCATTTTCATTCTGGTACTGGTAGAGGCTGCAACTAACCTGATGGTTTCTAATGTTCAACCTTAACCTGTTGACTTGTCAAACACTTTCTAACAAAATTAGCTATGTGCCTCTTCATCCGATTCCACTAAAAATGATCCTTCAAGTTATGGTACATCTTTGTACTCCCTGGGTGAAGAGCATAAGATAAAGAGTGTGCTTCGCCATACTTTTTGCCTTAGGTATTCGGAGTTAAGCATACAAATTCTTCCTTGGTACAAAACTGTTCCATCTTTACTTATAATGAAATCTGACCTCTTTTTCATTTGGACCTTTTTCTTGATTTCTTGCAAATATTGATTTTCTATTTGGGCTGCTTTAACTTCTTCAAATATAGTAGGTTGAATGATTAATGCTGCTAAAACACTAATTGTGTCACCAAAAACTACCTCTAACTCAAGTTTTCTGGCATCTTCCAAAACATAATACTGGCTAGTTATAGCATTCACCATCTTATCAGTGGTTTTCCTACTGAGTGCATTAGCTACTACATTGGCTTTCCTTGCATCGTAGTTAATGGTGTAATCATAATCCTTGATGAGTTCCAATCATCTCTTTTGCCTCATGTTATGGTCCTTTTGTGTAAAGAAGTACTTAAGGCTTTTATGATCAGTGTATATCTTACATTTCTTTCCATAGAGATAGTGCTTTCAAATTTTAATGCAAAAACTACCGTTGCCAATTCTAAGTCATGTGTTGGGTAGTTCATTTCATAGCTCTTCAACTATCTAGAGGATATGTTATTACCTTCCCATTTTTCATAAGGACACAACCAAGTCCTTTCCATGAAGCATCATTGTAAATTGTCATAACTCTTGAGCTTATAGGAAAAATGAGTACAGGACCTATGACCAACTTCTGCTTCAGTTCCTAGAAACTTTTCTCACATTCATCAGTCCATAAGAAATTTTCTTTTTTTCTGATTAACTTGGTGAATGGTGATGCTATTCAAGCAAAATTTCAATGAACCTCTTGTAGTAACCAATTAGATGTAAGAAACTTCTAATTTTAATCACATTAGAAGGTCTAGGCTAGTCAATATTAGCACTAATCATTCCTAGGTTTATAGATATCTCTTTTGCTGTCATCAAATAACCTAAAAATACCATTCTATTTAACCAAAATTCACATTTGGAGAATTTTGCATACAGTTGCTTGTCCTTCAGTCTTTGTAGTACGAGCTTGAGGTGCTTTGCGTAGTTGGGTGCATCCTTTAAATAAATCAAAATGTCATCAATGATGACGATGAAAAATTGATCTAAATAGTCATGGAATACCCTATTCATACGGTCCATGAAAGTTGCAGGTACATTTGTCAACCCAAATGGCATGACCACAAACTCATAGTATCCATAGCAGGTCTTGAATGCCATGTTGGGTACATTACTTTCCTTCACCTTCAGTTGGTGATAACTAAATCTCAAGTCAATCATAGAAAACATTGCAGCCCCTTCGAGTTGATCGAACAATATGTCAATGCAGGGCGATGGGTACTTGTTCTTGATGGTAACCTTATTTAATTCTCTATAGTCAGTGCATAGCCTTAAGGTCCCATCCTTCTTCTTTACAAAGAGACTAGTGCTCCCCATGGTGACACACTGGGTTTAATGAACTCTTTGTTAAGTAACTCTTGTAGTTGCTCCTTAAGTTCTTAAGCTCAAATGGGGCCATCCTGTAAGGGGCTTTAGAGACTAGAGCTGTACCAAATACTAAGTTAATGGTGAACTCCAACTCCCTTTCAGGTGGCACTGGGTTAAATCATCAAGGAAAGCCTCTGGAAATTCTGTAATAACCTCTAGGTGTTCAATCTTGGCTTTTTCTCTGGTGGTATCTACCACTGATGCTAAAAATCCCTACCAGCCATGTGACATGAGTTTTTGAGCCTTGATGGGTGAGATGAGTGGCACTGTGGCTGCAATCCTACCCTTCACTACAGAGTACTTGGACTCTAGCTCTCCTTGAGGTTTAAAAGTTACTTCCTTCTCATAGCATGAGATACTAACATGGTGTGTGGATAGACAATCAATGCCAAGTATCACACTGAATGTCACACCCCAATTCTGCACCATTCAGAACGGTGTGATGAACCGCTATAAGCCAACGGTTCAACCAGGATCTCTAATAGGTGGTATCCATTAAAAATAAAACCATGCACATCCACAACCATAATCAGAAAAAATACACAATAGCGGAGTCTTATAGTAAATGAACCAAGAACTCTAAATGTAATAATCATAATTAAACTATCAAGTTATTGTTGTATCAACTGAGACATAATAAATAAAATATCAATTACATCCCTTTATAATTTCAAATAAAATCCTAATAGAATACGCATGAGTTGCACTCGCATGAGGGGTCATGTGCATCCTCTAGGTCTTCAGCTTCCATTGCAGCAACACGCGCATACACCGAATCATTCATAAAATCTGCAACTGTAGTACCTGCATCATCAACTAAAAATCTTCGACATCGAGAGGGTGAGCACACATCATGGCTCAGTGAGCAAACAAAACAATGCAACAAATATATGCATGCACTCAATTCATATCTTGGGTCTGGTTTATAAGTTTGCAATGTGCTATAGAAAGGTTCGGTGGCCGCCTCACCTCTATACACGAGTGTATGAAACCGCTCAATGAAAATGGCACTGTTGACCCCACATGCACCCACCATGGATAATATACACCCCATAAAAACGGCATGGCTGTACCGGTTGCCCACACCAACAAGTAAGCCCCTGCTGGCGAGGGCTTACAAACTGGGCTCGCAACTAACCAATCCTAATGCCAATCAGTGTATCTAGGGCCTCAACCCAGCATCTCTCAATACGTCCATAGAGATAGGGCTAAGGCCCCCCGGCAGAGTCAGAGACTACACGGTCTGAGATCACCTCCCCTCATACCCTACGACGTAATAGTTCTGCTAAGGTAATGGCGATACGACGATGTCAGTGGTCATGACTTGAGTAGATTCATGGCACAATATATACCCCATGAAAACGACATGACTGTACTGGTTGATACCATCCCCTACCCGCACCATATACACTAACCACACACATACATCATGCCTATTCATAGCATCATCATCATCATCATCATGTTATAAATAAACATAATTAAATATGCATGAATAGTAATAGTAAGAATATTGGATGACATATTGAATGCACATACAAGCATACACGCATAGAATCAGTCATGGTATTGGACTCAAGAAATAAAAACAGTTTATTTTTAGCCAATTAGTTTAGGTCTTGTTCCCTCATCTTTACTTGATTGTAGGTCCTCTTTCAAGCTTTAAGAATCAACTATATATCGATGTTATATCACTAGACGACCTAACAAAGTCGATAGAATTTAATTAGAATTAATTTAGACTTTAAAAAGCATACTGTTAACTAGGGGTCGATGCTAGGGTCGGAGGTTCCATCGACCCTGGGTGCGACCACCCACAGTCTGGACTTCCCGAACACTGGGGGTCGATTATCTGGGTCTGGTATGGTCGATTGGCCATCGACCCCCCGTGCGACCCCCTGTGGATTTAGTCAATTTTTCCTCCTACAGTCCATTCTTCGTGTTTGGGGTCCTATGGCTTGCTTCTACAATCCATTCCACACATGTTCTATGGTCTAGAACCGTAGTTCACTCACCTATATGGCTTTCATGATTTCCCCTATGATTTTCCATGAAAACCTAACCATGGGTGGATGATTTGGGTTCCTCCTAGATCATTCCCTCTTCTCTATCTATTCTAAGGTCTATAGAATTACATGGAGATAGTATCCATACCTAAGAATTAGGCTTGTTTCTCTGAAGCCTTCTCTTTGATCTTCTTCTCCATTTTCCTTCTCTTCTCCTTCTCTTCTCTTTCTCTCAATCCAATTAGGATTCTAAAAGGAGTGAAAGAGACTTAGGGACGTCCTATTTATAGAGTAGAAACTCCCAAAATAAGTCCCATTGAGATTAGGAAGGAATCACATTGAAATTTGAAAAGTTTCCAAATCACGATTTCTGTCGGCACACTGGGGGTCGATGAGGGGGTCGGAGATCCCATCGACCCCTGGTTCTTAAAATGTTTGACCCCCGGTATAAAACTCAGGGTCTGACTTTTATACTTGGGGGGGGGGTCCGACCCTACCTTGCTGGGTATGCGACCCTCCCCCTATTTTTAGTGTTTTTGGGTCAGTTTAATACCTGGGATCGCGATCTCCCTCACGCACTTGATCCATTTGGCTCAACCATGATGGGTAGACCTGGTTCAAGGTGGTAAGACTGGGTTAGTTTGATACGGGTCTTACAACTCCCCCTACTTATAAAAATTTCATCCTCGAAATTGTACGTACCTTTCGAGTTGAACAGATGAGGGTACTGCTTTCGCATAGCATTCTCTTCTTCCCATGTGATTTCTTCCATGTCTCTACTTCTCCAGGTGACCTTAACATAATAGATATCTTGGTTGCATAGTCGTTGAACCTTTCGGCTGGTGATTTTAGTTGATGTTACTTCAAATGTCAAATCATCAGTCAATTCAGGTAGATCTACTTTCAGAACGTGCGTTGGATCTTTGACATACTTCTTCAATAAGGAAATATGAAATACGTCATGCACACTTGACATAGATGGTGGTAGTGCTAACTGGTAAGCCACTTTCCCACGCTTAGCTAGAATCTCATATGGCCCGACATATCTTGGACTTAGTTTTCCTTTCTGTTCGAACCGTTTTAGTCCTTGCATTGGCGATTCTTTTAAAAATACTTTATCACCCACGACGAACTCAAGGTCTCGGCGTCAGATATCGGCATATTGCTTCTGACGATTCTGAGATGTTCTCACTCTTTCTTTGATAATGTCGACCACTCGACAAGTCTCTTCAACAAATTCCGGTCCAACAATACTACGTTCCCCAACTTCATTCCAAAACAAAGGAGTTTGACACTTTCTTCCATACAGTGCTTCATAGGGTGACATCTGTATAGTAGCCTGATAGCTATTATTATAAGCGAACTCAATCAGTGGTAACTTTTCATCCCATGATCCTTTAAAATCAATTACACATGCTCGAAGCATATCTTCTAGAATCTGAATTGTACGCTCTGACTGTCCATCTGTCTGTGGATGAAATGCAGTACTAAACTTCAATGTTGTACCTATAGCTTTTTGCAATCCTTCTCAAAACTTTGAAGTAAATCGTGGATCACTATCTAACACAATGCTTTCAGGTTCACCGTGTAATCGTACAATGTTATCCACATACAGCTTAGCTACCCTCTCCAGTGTATACTGAGGTCGTATAGGTATAAAGCGAGCTATTTTTGTCAGGCGGTCTACATTCACCCAAACTGCATCAACTACTCGAGGAGTCAATGGTAATCCCGTGACGAAGTCCATAGTGATGTAGTCCCATTTCCATACTGGTTCCAATAACGGCTGTAACAGTCCTACCGGTCTTTTTCGTTTAGCCTTTAGCTTCTTACAATTTAGGCATTGAGACACGAACTTAGCTACATCTGCTTTCATTCCTCTCCACCAATATAGTTTCTTTAGATCATGATACATTTTTGTACTTCCAGGATGTATCGAATAGATGGTGGTGTGGGCTTCTTTCATCAATCGGTGTCTAATGTCCAAGCTTTCTGTTTCGGGTACACATATTCTTCCTTTGTACTTCAGTACCTTTTCTTCGTTCAAAGTGAACTCAGGGTTAGTTCTACCTTTTTTGATGTCTTCTTGTACCGTTCTTAGGTAAAGGTCTGATTTGATAGCTGTCTTCACTTCATCGACTATATCCGGTATAATCTTCAATGCGGCAAACATATTTGAAAACCGATGAATAAACCCTTGGTTGGCTGATCCATCTGGTGCATCTATCACAAACTGCTCATTTCCGTACTTGTATACCTTTCTGGTAGTATACATTGCGGCAGTTGTGCTAACCTCTCCCTGGGATTTTATCATTGACTTTCTACTCAACGTATCGGCTACTACATTAGCTTTCCCTGGATGATACTAGATATCACAATCATAGTCTTTTAATAGTTCTAGCCATCTTCTTTGTCTCATATTCAACTCCTTCTGATTAAATAGGTAAGTAAAACGTTTTATGGTCTGATTTAATCTGAAACTTCTCCCCGTACAGATAATGTCTCCATATTTTGACAGCATGTACTACTGTCGCTAGTTCCAAATCATGAGTGGGGTAGTTCTTTTCATGTGTCTTCAGTTGTCTTGAGGCATATGTAATTACTTGTTCTCCTTGCATAAGTACACATCCTAATTCCAGTCCTGACGCATCGGTGTACAAGATAAATGGTTGTCCTAGAATCGGGATGGTCAAGATTGGAGCTGATATCAATCTAGCCTTCAAGGTTTGGAAACTCTCCTCATATTTATCCGTCCAAACATACTTTTCTCCCTTCTTAGTCAAACTGGTAAGAGGTACGGCAATTCGGGAATAGTTTTCCATAAATCATCGATAATACCTAGCTAGACCCAGAAAACTTCTAATTTCTGCAATGCTTTTCGGTGCTTCCCACTTTACAATAGCCTCGATCTTGCTGGGATCCACTTTAATTCCTTCAACGGATACTACATGGCCTAGAAATGCGACTTCCTTTAGCCAAAACTCACACTTTGAAAATTTGGCGTAGAGCTTTTTCTTCCGTAATCGCTGCAGAGCGACGTTTAGATTCTTAATATGAGTTTTCTCATCTTTGGAGTAGATCAATATATCATCGATGAAAACAATAACCGATGTATCCAACATATCGTGGAATACCCGATTCATAAGTTCCATAAAGGTTGCTGGTGCGTTCATCAATCCGAAAGACATGATAAAAAATTCATAATGTCCATATCTGATCCTGAATGCTGTCTTGGGAATATCACCATCCTTAATCTTCAGCTGATGGTAGCCTGACCAAAGATCGATCTTGGAGAACACTTTGGCACCTTGCAACTGATCAAACAGGTCATCGATCCGAGGCAATGGATACCGATTCTTGATTGTCAGTTTATTCAGTTCTCGGTTGTCTATACACAAGCGAACGCTACCGTCCTTCTTCACGAATAATACTTATGCTCCCCATGGTGATATACTAGGGCGAATGTAACCCTTGTCCAGCAGTTCTTGTAGTTGTACTTTCAATTCCTTCAGTTCAGTAGGAGCCATTCGATAAGGTGCTTTCGATACTGGTGCGACTCCAGGTATAAGATCTATAACAAACTCTGTAGCTCAGTCGGGTGGTAATCCTGATAATTCTTCAGGAAATACGTCCGGATAGTCTCGCACGACATCAATATCTTCCATTCGTGGTGCTTCCTTGGCAAGGTCGACCACAGATACTAAATACCCGACTGCTCCTTTCTCAAGGCACTTCTTAGCCTTGAGCACCGAGAGTATGAGCTTTCGTTTACGGGGAAGTTTGGTTCCTGAAAAATTGAACTCTGCTCCTTCTTTGTCTCTAAATGTCAGCTTCTTTTCGGCACACAATAGATTTGCAGAATGCCAAGCTAACCAGTCCATTCCCAAGATGACGTCAAAGTCTGCCATCTCAAGTTGGATCAAGGTTGCATCCAAAGTTTTTCCATTAATAAGAACTGGACATGGTCCATAACCTTTTTCTAACTCTACTTCTAATCCCATAGGTGATCGTACAAGCAGTTTGTAGTCTAAGGATTTAATGGGTAAATTCAACTTCTTTCCAAATGACACAGATATAAAAGAATGAGTAGCTCCTGAGTCAAAGAGTACTCTGGCGGGTATGCCATTTATAGGTATGATACCTGTAACCACATCAGGCGATGCGATAGCATCCTCGGATGTAACCGCGTAAACTCGTCCTTGATGTAGCTGCTTCTTGGGCTTAGGACATTCCCTTGCTATATGTCCCACTTGGTTGCAGTTAAAACATCTTATCCCTTCAGTAATTGGCTTCTGTTGCTGTTGAACTACGGGATAGTCTTGGTTGCAGCGGTAAAGCCTTGAGCACGGAAGGGTTTGAATGTCTAGTTATTCCCTCCATTATAAGAATTTCCAGCTGGCCTTTTGATACCTCTGTTTTGCATGAAATCTCTCCTTCTGGCACGATTCTATAACTCGAGCAATTTGTGCCGCTTCATTATAAATTTTCTTTTCATGTCCCAGAACGTGCTCGCGGATGCTTTCCCTAAGTCCCATGACGAATATTCGGGTCTTTGTGTTTTCCTCTTGCATACTAGTGGGTGCAAAGAAGAACAGCTCTTCATAACGCTGTTGGTACGCATCCACGGTCATCTGTCCCTGATATAAACTCAGGAACTCTCTTCCATAGAATCTCTGAAACTTCTTGGAAAGTACTTCTCAAAGAACACCTCCTTATAAATATCCCAAGTCATTTGGGCGTACTTTGTAAGTAAATACGTCCTGGTAGACCTCCACCAATGGTGTGCATCTCTTTTCAGCATAAAGGTGGCACACAATACGTTTTTCCTCTTCATTTAGTGTCATCATCATAAAGTTTCTTTCCATTTCGTCAACCTAGTGTGCTGGCCATAAAGGATCTGCTGGCTTGCCATTGAATTCTCTGGGCTTTAGTTTCAGAAAACGCTCCACCAGTCTAGAGTAGTCTAGTGGCTGCGGGACATACGCTCCATACATAGGTGGTTGGTAGTGATATCCAGCTTGAGCTATTTCAGGATTTGGTACTTGAGCCTGCATGATAGGAGTCTAAGGTGCGTGGGGTACTGTGTTACTTCCCCCTAGTGCTTGCTTGCCTGTCCAGCTGGCATTGGAGGTGTTTGTGCAGCTGGAAGAGCTATGCCTATGGCAGCTTGGATAGTAGCTTGTGCCTGTTGCATCTGTTGCAGCTGTTGGGTCAAGTTCATTACGACTGTGGCCAAGTCTGTAGGTAAAGCTGGTAGATTGGTAGGATTTGTCTGCCCATTTATGATGGACGATGCTGTGTTCATGTTTCCCTGTGTTTTGGGGTGTGTCTGGTTATCTTCCCCCACAGGTGGTGGTGGTGGGATAGAGTTACTGCTCTGTCTGGTTGCTCTGCGTCCTGCCATTAATTAATCTGATAGTGGGATTATCTGAAATCATTGAACACGAGAGACAATCATTAAATACTTCATTCTCATATTTTAAAACCACTAAACATTTCAAATTTTAAAATTTTCAGATCATTTTATCGAAAATGCTGTGTTTTCACTGTAGGGTCGATGGTGGGGGTTGATGGGTGTTCGACCCTCAGTATTCGACCCTGAGAAATCACCCATTCTTCCCGAGAGCCGGGGGTCGATGGGGGGTCGGAGGATGTCCGACCCAGGGTGCGACCCCTAGTTCTCTGTCAGGTTCCCGAGAGCCGAGGGTAGATGCGGGGGTTGATTGTTTTAATCGAATTTTTCGACCCCCGGACTAAAAATCTGATTTTTAAGTCCGATTCAAAGTCCATTTCTCATTTTTTCTTCTCCGCTTCGACTCAGCTCGTCCCTCTGAGTTGCTACAGTGACAACTCCGATCCGTTGGTGGTTTGCACTCCTTGTTTCGTCGTGTACACCTCCGCTACAGGTATTTCTTCTACCTTTTCATGTTTTTAGGTTTCTTAACCTCGGTTTTTGCTCGTTTATCTCGTATTTTTCAAATTAAACTTTTTCCAACCATAAAATTTTGATTTTTATTGGGGGCTTTTATTGTTGGTGACTCGAGGAATGAAAGCTCTCAAAAATATTTGAGTGTCATCGGTTGGTTATCGAGAAACTCGAAATTTTTACTTTTTACCTTAATTTTGTCAAAATTTTGAATTTCCTGAAATTTCTTGTAATTCAATCTAATTAGTTGAAATTTCTGACTATTTGAGTCTCACAAGATAATTTAGGATCAATGTAAGTCCTCCTGCCCATGCGTATGGGTGAAAAGTGAGGCTTTTGCCCAATTTACATCGTTATTATGTCGAACTCTCGGGTTTTTCCTCTCTACTAAGCCATTATTTGTTTTTCTTTCTATTTGCAGATACTATGGCTCGTACCAAGGTATCCAGAGTTCGCAACCATCTTCACTTCCGTTCCAATGAAGCCGAGGCACAGTATGCCCACTACGCTCGCAAGAAGGTAGAGAGCGGCCGTAAAGTGGACTTGGCTAGCTTAGCCTTGTTCAATGTGAAGAGAGCCTTTGGTGATATGGGATGGCTCCCTGTCATCACTTTTGACGCGTGTACCCGTCCTGACTTGGTACGCCAGTTCTACTGTAATCTCCAGGTGGTGGGAGATTACAATGATGTGGAGAGGGGTGATGAGCTTCGCATCACGAGCTACGTCAAGGGGGTTGACATTTCATTTGATTATCGACAGCTGGCCGACTTGTTGGGCATTTTCTATGCTGGCCCCATGGTGTTCTATGCTCCTGGAGAGCCCCAGTTCTTTTCTCTACAAATGAGGGCTGAGATCGATAGTCAGCTCATCAGACCTGATCGCTGGCAGATGAAAGCGAGTTGTCTGTGCTTAGATCCACGGGTATACTGCAAGATCATTCAGCATAACCTGATACCGTAGAGTGGTCATTACGAGAGGGTCTCCCAGTTGACCCAGTATCTATTATACTGCATATGCACTAGGCAGCCGATCTGCCTTCCCTACATCATCATGCGTATGATGATCAGTGCCATGTTGCCCAGTCACACTGGCAACCTTTCTTACGGACGCATGATCACTACCTTGCTTACCCGCCTGGGGGTTGATTTAGTGGATGAGAAGATTCAGGAAAAATCCTTCTCATCGCCTCTGGATTGGGAGGCTATTTGCAAGATGGGCATGCGGGATGCCCAAGTCAGCGATGAGGAGAGGAACGCGATGGTGCGCCCTCACACTCGAGTGGAGATGGCTGACGCTGAGGCAGCAGCAGCAGCAGCCGCTGGAGCAGGGGTTCAGGGAGATAATGACGACCGGCTATACATGGATGTAGATTCCATACCTCATCCATCACCTACTCATGCTACTGGAGCTGGTCCGTCTTCTTCAGCTGGTCCTTCGCATGTAGCTGGTCCTTCGTATTCTCCATCTGATGACATGATGAGGATATTGCACGAGATACGAGAGGCTCAGTGTATGTTTGACCTGAGGATGGGAGAGCTTCTAGAGGCTCAGTGCTCGTTAGATCAGTGGGTGGGAGAGCTTCTGATTGCTCAGCACGTATCGGATCAGCGGATGGGAGAGCTAAGGGATACTTAGCGTGTGACTGACCAGTGGGTGGCTGATCTCACAGCTAGTCTCCAGACGACCCAGACTCAGATGGCTTGGTTGAACAGAGTCTACGCTGAGGACTATGATAGAGACCGTGAGGCACTGCCTCCCCCATCACCTCCAGCTTCTTGATGTACTTCTTTTATTTCTTTTTTTTTGTACTTCAGAGTAACTGTCTGGACTGTGGACTGTACTATGCTTTAATCATATATATATAAACATTTGTTTTTCCTTTTGGTTGTATATAAATTTGTTTCTCATTTAATAGATGCATTATTTTCTTTCAGTTTAGTCTCAATCAACACAAGTGCTTGTGGTGTGTTACTTTTACATCTTTTAAATTTTTATCCTATCTCAGTTCACGACCTTTTGTGGAAGTATATGGTTTCACAGATAAAGCCTGAGATGCTCTGATACCAAGTTGTCACACCCCAATTCTGCACCATTCAGAACGGTGTGATGAATCGCTATAAGCCAACGGTTCAACCAGGATCTCTAATAGGTGGTATCCATTAAAAATAAAACCATGCACATCCACAACCATAATCAGAATAAATACACAATAGCGGAAGTCTTATAGTAAATGAACCGAGAACTCAAAATGTAATAGTCATAATTAAACTATCAAGTTATTGTTGTATCAACTGAGACATAAATAAATAAAATATCAATTACATCCCTTTATAATTTCAAATAAAATCCTAATAGAATACGCATGAGTTGCACTCGCATGAGGGGTCATGCACATCCTCTAGGTCTTCAGCTTCCATTGCAGCAACACGCGCATACATCAGATCATTCATAAAATCTGCAACTGTAGTACCTGCATCATCAAATAAAAATATTCGACGTCGAGAGGGTGAGCACACATCATGGCTTAGTGAGCAAACAAAACAATGCAACAAATATATACATGCACTCAATTCATATCTTGGGTCTGGTTTATAAGTTTGTAATGTGCTATAAAAAGGTTCGGTGGCTGCCTTACCTCTATACACGAGTGTGTGAAACTGCCTAATGAAAATGGCACTGTCGACCCCACATGCACCCACCATGGACAATATACGCCCCATGAAAACGGCATGGTTGTACCGGTTGCCCACACCAACATGTAAGCCCCTGCTGGCGAGGACTTGCAAACTAGGCTCTCAACTAACCAATCCTAATGCCAATCAGTGTATCCAAGGCCTCACCCCAGCATCCCTCAATACGTCCATAGAGATAGGGCTAAGGCCCCCCGACAGAGTTAGAGACTACACGGTCCGAGACCACCTCCCCTCATACCCTACGACGTAATAGTTCTGCTAAGGTAGTGGTGATACGACGATGTCAGTGGTCATGACTTGAGTAGAACCATGGCACAATATACACCCTATGAAAATGGCATGGCTGTACCGGTTGATACCATCCCCTACCCGCACCATATACACTAACCACACACATATATTCACATGCCTATTCGTAGCATCATCATCATCATCATATTATTAATAAACAAAATTAAATATGCATGAATAGTAATAGCAGGAATATTGGATGACATATTGAATGCACATACAAGCATACACGCATAGAATCAGTCATGGTATTGGACTCAAGAAATAAAAACAGTTTATTTTTAGTCAATTAGTTTAGGTCTTGTTCCCTCACCTTTACTTGATCATAGGTCCTCTTTCAAGCTTTAAGAATCAACTATATATCGATGTTATATCACTAGAAGACCTAACCAAGTCGATAGAATTTAATTAGAATTAATTTAAACTTTAAAAAGCATGCTGTTAATTGGGGGTCAATGCTAGGGTCGGAAGTTCCATCGACCCTGGGTGCGACCACCCACAGTCTAGACTTCTCGAACACTGGGGGTCGATTATCAGGGTCTGGTAGGGTCGATTGGCCATCGACCCCCCGTGCGACCCCCTGTGGGTTTAGTCAATTTTTTCTCCTACAGTCCATTCTTCGTGTTTGGGGTCCTATGGCTTGCTTCTACAATCCATTCCACACATGTTCTATGGTATAGAACCGTAGTTCACTCACCTATATGGCTTTCATGATTTCCCCCATGGTTTTCCATGAAAACCTAACCATGGGTGGATGATTTGGGTTTCTCCTAGATCATTCCCTCTTCTCTCTCTATTCTAAGGTCTGTAGAATTACATGGAGATAGTATCCATACCTGAGAATTAGGTTTGTTTCTCTGAAGCCTTCTCTTTGATCTTCTTCTCTACTTTCCTTCTCTTCTCTTTCTCTTCTCTTTCTCTCAATCCAATTAGGGTTCTAAAAGGAGTGAAAGAGGCTTAGGGACATCCTATTTATAGAGTAGAAACTCCCAAAATAAGTCCCATTGAGATTAGGAAGGAATCCCATTGAAATTTGGAAAATTTCCAAATCACGGTTTCTATCGGCAGACTGGGGGTCGATGAGGGGGTCGGAGATCCTGTCGGCCCCTGGTTCTTAAAATGTCCGACACCCGATATAAAACTCAGGGTCTGACTTTTATACTGGGGGGGTCCGACCCTACCTTGCTGGGTATGCGACCCTCCCCCTATTTTTAGTGTTTTTGGGTTAGTTTAATACCTGGGATCGCGATCTCCCTCCCACACTTGATCCATTTGGCTCGACCATGATGGGTAGACCTGGTTCAAGGTGGTAAGATCGGGTTAGTTCGATACGGGTCTTACACTGAAGTCTTTCATCTTTAGTAGAATTACATCTGCTACTAAAGTTCACCATTCAATCTCTATTCCATAGTTTTTACATACTTTGCTTGACATAAGGGATCTCTCTGAAGGTAAGGATACTTTCAATTGGCTATCCAACCTTTCAGGTAAGCTTTTTGAAAAATCACTCAGACACAAATAAGTGTATTGCACCTGAGTTTAATAATGCAAAAGTAGGCTTCCCTTCTAAAGAAATATAGCCTGAAAATGTATTTCATTAATATAAATTAATATTTATATACAAATAGACTGCACATCATCTCATTTCAACATAAAATGAGCAAGGTAATTTGTCATATAACAACATGCTTCGATATAAAAACAGCATATATAAACTTAAGTTTACCTACCACTACTGTGGGGCCACCTTCCGCTTCTTCTACAATCACTGCATAAACTCTTGCTTGTCCCTTCTACTGCTATCTAGCTTGTCCTTTAGGTTGCTCTTTCTTTTCACCTTGCTGTCCGGCTTTACCTTGGTGAGGTAAAGGACACTTTTTACCATGTGCCTCTTCTCTCTGCATCGGAAACAGGCATCGAAACCCTACTTGCATTCCCCCTTGTGTCTTTTGCCTCATGTAGGACACTGAGGATTCTCTATATATATTCCAGCGCCCTTCTTGAACTTCTAGAAGGGCCTGCTGTCCTTCTCTTCCAATGGTCTTTTCCCAAGTACCTTACCTATAGGTGCCTTACTACTGCTTCTTTCAAATTCAAAGATTTGGGCCTTCTCTAACACCTCAGCATAAGTATATAGCTAAAATGCTCTAACAAGGGCTCTAACCTCATCCTTGAGTCCGTCCTCAAAGTGTCTAGCTCTCTTATTGTCCAAATTGATGTAGTCCCTAGCAAAATTTGAGAGCTCATCAAATTTCTTTACATACTTCTTTAGGGTCATAGTTCCTTGATTAAGCTTTAAAAACTCTGTTTGCTTCAATTTTCTATAGCTTAGAGGGAAATATTTCAGCTCAAATGCTTTTACAAATTCTTTCCAAGTGGGTCTATGCCCATTAGCTCCCAAAATCCTCTTGGTGGCTCGCCAACAAGTATTAGCTTTGCCCCTTGCACATCTACACTGCACACCACTTTGGTGTGCATTAGATATTTCCATAATTTTAAATAACTTCTGCATATTCCTCAACCATTCAGCAACTTGGATAGGATCTGAGGTGGTGCCCTTAAACATTGAGGGTTTCTGCTTTTGGAATCTCATCAATATCCTCTCTAAATTTCCCAGGGGTTCAGTTCTCACTATGATTTCTTGTGCTTCCCTAGCCTCTGCACCCCTCTGCCTTTGCTCTAGAAACAGAGCAAACTCTGCCATCAGTTCCTGGTCAGACATGCTAGGGACCTGTGGCATCTGTGGTGTTTGTGGCATGTAAACCCCGCACTTTACTAACCCGGTCTTACCATGTCGTGTCAGGTATTCCTATCGTGGTTGGATTGAGTAGACCAAGTGCGTGAAGAAACCACAAGGCTAGGTATGTAAATTGACCCAAAATTGGTTAATTTGGAGTGTGTGGTCGCATACCTGAGCTGGTATGATTGACCACACCTTAGAAAAGTGAGACCACTCAATATTCAATGTGCGGTCGCATATTTGGGACGTGTGGTTGACGGATTCTGTGACTATACGTGCGACCGCACGATGATGAGACCGACTCTAAATTTTGGAAACTGTTATAATCTAAGGGATCTCTTTCTTAGTTGAGGGAGAACTCTACATGGAGGTTTTTTTCCTCTATATAAAGGACATCCCTTAGCTCTTTAACTCTTTTAGAACCCAAATTGTAACTCTAAACCTAAGAGAGAAAGAGAGAGAGGAAGAGAAGGAGAAAGAGATATGCAGAGGCAAGCTGAGAGGAATGAAGGGCTTAGCTTGTTACAGAAGGCCAAGGTAAGGAAATCATCTCTGTAGAAATAGATTACATAGTATAGGGTTTTTCCATTGTAAGTCTAGATGTGGAATTGATGAGGAATCTCAACCATGAGACCCCATGGGTAAAATACAAGGGAAAACCATTGAGAGTAGGGTGAATAACTTTGCAAAAATTATGAATTTAAGGTCATAGATCGATCATAGGAAGGACCCTAATGATAAACCAAAAAATTGACTCATGAAGGGATTGGATTAAGGATAGAAATCAACCAAAACTTCGTATGGTCACAGCTATGGTCGACCACACAATGATCACATGATCGACCACACGCTCTCGGAAAGATCCCAAAGAAGGTATGGTAGCATGTGTGGTCGCATGACCATACGTATCGACCACACGCCCTATGGTCACAAATACTGAGACTACAGGTGCTGCCACACCTGCGACCACACAATATCAGGAGGTCTGTTAGATTCCGAATTAGGTTTTCGACTACCATAACTGGTAAACTTAAACCCTAACTTAAAATCCATAAATCTCTTAGGTTATCAAGTAGTTCAAGAGTGATTTACAAGGCTTGGAGAATAACGAGTATCATTACAAGGTAAGGCAACAAAACCTAAACTAATTGGATAATAACAAACTATTTTATTTTATTTATCCAATGCAATTAATGATTCTATGCTTGTATGCTTGTAATGTGCATCTCACATGTCATCCAATATTATTGTTATATTCTACTAATGCATATTTATTTCTATTTATTTATAACATGATATTGATGATGCTAGGAATAGGCATGTGATTGTGTGTGTGGTTAGTGTGTTGGATGCGAGTGGAGCATCAGGGGGAGGATGTGACATTATGGTTCAGCATGGTCACCAGATTTTAGCTTTATCTCTACTCAACTCTTTCCCACTGACATCGTCGTATCGTCATTATCTTAGCAGAACTATTACTTGTAGGGCATCAGGGGAGGTGGTCTCAGACCGTGTGGTCTTTGACTCTGTCGGGGGGTCTTAGTTCTATCTCTATGGACCTATTGAGGGATGCTGGGGTGAGGCCTTGGATACATTTGGATGGCATTATGATTGATTAGTTGCGAGCCCAGTTTGCCAGGCCTCATCAATAGGGGCTTAAGTATTGGTATGGGTAGGGCATCAGGGAAACTATTGGCGGTGTGTGATTTGGATACTTTAGCTTTATCTCTGTTCCATGGTGGGTGCATGTGGAATGACAATGGTGTTTGATTTATTGGGTGGATTCACATACTCATGCATAGAGGTGCGGTGGCCGCCAAACCTTTCTATAGCACATTGTAAACTTAAAACCAGACCAAAGATATGAATTGAATGCATGCATATGATTGTGTATTATTTTGTTTGCTCATTGAGCCATGATGTGTGCTCACCCTTTTGACGTCAAATATTTTTAGTTGTTAATGCAGGTCATATTGTGAAAGATTATACGAATGCATCGGCGTATGGTAAACATAGCAGCCATGGACGTGAAACCGATGGAGGAAGCGCATGATCCGTCATGCGAGTGCAACCAATGTTATTAGTTTAGTTATTTTGATTATTAGAACATGTAATTGATTATTTTACTTTATGTCTTGAGTTATTTAGAAATAATTAGATTTAATTATTTATTAACATTGTCAAATACTCAGTTCATTATTAATAAAAACTTTCCCTATCGTTTATTTGCTCTGATTATTATTGTGAAAATGTATTTTGGTTTAACATGGTTGGCACGGCCTATACAGGATCCTATTTTGAACCGTTGGTTCCCATGACGA
This sequence comes from Protea cynaroides, assembly GCA_028583415.1. Taxonomy (NCBI): domain Eukaryota; kingdom Viridiplantae; phylum Streptophyta; class Magnoliopsida; order Proteales; family Proteaceae; genus Protea; species Protea cynaroides. Next base: position 22,946,186 of record CM053266.1, read on the forward strand.
TTCATCACACCACTGGTTAATCCAGAATTGGGGTGTGACATGGCATATTACCTCCCTGAGCATTGTCTTCATGAGGAACATTTCCCTAGCCTCTCTACCCCTCCACACCTTGAAAGATGTCCACCATGGGTCTCACTTCCTGTGGCTTCCATTTTGGCTATAGGCGCACTGTCTAGTTAGAGGGTGTGGATGCAGTTTCCCTCTGAACACTTTACCTCCGGACAATGACAGACTGATGTATTGACCTTTGGTTTGCATTTCTCTTGAGGCCCGAGTCCTTCTTGACTCATATTAACTTCCACCAAATTTATACATTACAATCTAGTGTAAGGTATGATTTACCATACTTGGAGTTCAAGTGGTTACAGAGGTGCATAGTACATAACATTTCAGTGGGAAGACCGGCCACAGGCCAAAATCCAAATTAGTATGGGATTTTGGGTGCGGGTCTTACAACTCTTGTCTTAGGTGACTTCTCAATAAGCAACCTCAATAGGAAAAAGAAGACTCTGCTCTGATTGATGACATATGAGTTCGTCCCTATGCAAAAATGTATCATATGTCCTTAAGAGGAAATGGACAAACTAGTGAAGCTTCATAGAGCTCGACTCCGCTTCAAGGACATCACATAGCTTCTATGCATTCCTATCTGGTAGCAGTTTATAAACCCTCAAGAGAAAATGACCAAACTAGTAGTGCTCCGTAGAGCTAGGCTCTATCCAAAGGATAGCAACACAGTTTCTATGTGTGCCTAGGTAGTGGCTGTAAAGGTGCCATCCTCCCCTCATTCATGAAAACTTAAGTAGTCAATCTAGGTCGATGAAATGAACCAAAGAACCAAACTTTGGATTTGTAATGAGCCTAGGAACCAAATCATGGTTACTGGACAAGATCTTGACCCTGAACCATTCAAAAATCAGAACCTCTTCAACATCACTCTCAAGAGTCTAACTGATCTACTATACTCAACTCTTATGTGCCAGCCTCCCGACCTCAATCTCCATCCCATCATTTGACATGATACATACAGGGAGAAGGACTCTCTTTTTCTTTCTCCACTCAGACCCTTACAGTGATTGGAGGGTCACCTCTCAAGGTGTTACATCCCACATTAACAATGGTAAATCTTTAATACTTAAAATTACCTACCAACCAATATTTGTAAGCACCCCATTTTTGCCACCATTTTTCTGATCCAGGATTCCTAACATTTTCCGTTTACAATGTAGATTCGTGTGGAATCAGTATTTTCTCACTAAAGCAGATTTGCACGAGATCGATAATTTCGACCTCGAATCATCTCTGTCAAGTATTGCAAGGAAATAGGCCATAATGGAGCATCTAGACTCAACCCAAAGGAGAAATCCCCATAAAATTGACTAGAAAACAAATTCGCGTAGAATTGTCTTTTCCTACGAAAAAGCTGCCTGGCGTAGAATCGGCGTTTACGGCCTCAGATTTTTTCCTTCGAAAAATATTACAAGGAATGGGACCAAAATGGAGTATCTTAACACTAGCAGTGGAGACATCCGAACGGGACTTATATTTCCTGCTAAAAAGCAGATTCGCGCGGAATCGACTTTTCTTACTAAAAAGTAAATTCTTGTGGAATCGACGCCAGCAGTCCCAGATGTTCTGTCAAGTGCCACAGAGGAGGGGATCACATTGGAATGCCCAAATCCAGCCCAGAGAAAGGTAAGAAGCAAAAAAGGTAAGAAAAATGTAGTGGCCAATCTGGTCATCACCTAATTATCATCCAATCCTTACCCAGTGTCACCTGAGTTACCTAAGGTCTTCCATTGTTACCCAGAGTCACCCTTTACCATCCAGAGTCATCTCTTACCATTTGTTACACAATATCACACATAGTCGATTTTTCACCCATGTCACTCGTAGTTTAAACGTCACCTAGTATCTAGTTGTCAGCTAGGGGTTTCCCCGTGTCACCAAAATGGCACATTTCTCCCCCTTAATCCATAAGCAAAAGAACAAGCATAAATCTGTGTATCTCATATTCAAAGTAGTACACATACATAACCGGACACCTCTAAAGAGGGCTAGGGATCGGGGAGTAACATCAAATTTAAGCTTAATAATCTTGAATAATATGAATAGGTGTTACGTACGTTGAATCTCGTAGTACCGATCATCGGAGTAACAAGACTTCAGGTAAGGGACAGAACCCAAACTTTGTTTTGGAGTATTTTTAATCACTTGTATGTCTGTGTTGTAATCTTGTTGAATAGCATGCCATCCAATATATATATATTTGTGTGCGTGTGTGTATATGTATGTGTGATGAACTATATATGAGTGGGATGTTGGGAAAAGGGCGACGACTACTGTACTAGCTCGCCACCTAAACCTTGCTATGCATTGCCTCATATCCTAGTGGATTGACAGCTTCTAGGGGGTAGACAAACGGCCTAGAATTTCTACTAGGGTATTGTGGAGGTGTATTTGATAACATATAGGATAGGTTAATGGCATTATCCAATATATGCGACCCTAGCCAGTAGGGGGTTAGGTACTGGTATGTGATGGGGGGGTGAGGGGGAGGTGTTGGTAGTGTTTGTTGAAGCGTTATTGGTTGGACCTTTACCCTATCACTGTTTATAGTGGGAGACGTGTAGCTTTATTGGCGATATTGGAGCATGCTAGCAAATGTCCATTTTTCTCCAGTGCATGGAGGTTATGGTCAGCTTTGGTGAGTGTGGCCAAGCCTTGCCATAGCACATGGCATATATTATACCAGACTTTGTTTGTAATAACTTATCATGCATTACTGCTTGCTTGCTCATCTATTTCTCACTGAGATCAAGATGTAGAGCTCACTATAAGACCCGCACTCCACGAACCGGTCTATCATGGGTTATTGTATAGTGATAGGTCTTCCTATCATAACCGGGTCAAATAAAACAATCGGATGACGAAGCCACGTGTCAAGGTATAAAACTGACAACTTTTACTTTGTCCGGTCTGACTGGTTAAGCTTGTCTAGTCTCACGGATAGTGCCACAGGTTAGTGCCACTGGTCAGTGCCATCGAACAACCCAAATTCCATTCCGTGAATGGAATCTAGTGGGAACCACTTTCCAATTCTTGTATGAAAACCTTCCCATGCAAGAAGTGGATCCATATAGGGATACTCTCTCTATATAAGAGCCTTATTCTTTCATTCTCTCTTATACTTTCACCATCCAAAACCCTAAAGCTGGAGGAAAGTCTGAAAGAGGAGCAGTGAAGGAGAAGAAGGCATTGCAGAGGATTTTCCAATAAGAGTTGTCGTCGGTTTCCATCAACATCATTGTGAAACCTACGGTAAGTCTTTAAACTGGGTAAAAAGGATAAGAAACGTATGCATTGGGATCAATACCATCAACATCTATTGACTGATCCCAATACATATGGTTGATTAAAGGATTCGCTAGATCCAGAGAATTGAACATTATAGACCTAACCCTAATGTATCTTTGGCCATAGAACGATGTAGGATGAACCCTAGAACCAGTCGATGGATCGACTCTAAAGAAAATACAGATGGAGAACTAACCTAGACAATGTCCAATGTGTTCTCCAATGGGACTCATAGTCACACCGATGAGTTGACCGGTGGGACATATAGTGCCACCGGTGATTTTCTAACTGTCATATTCAGAAAGTCCTAAAACTTTGACTGGTGGGATGACCAGTGTGGCTACTGTCAGATCGGATAGTGCCACCGGTCAATGTCCAGTGGGACTTTTTGCCATCCGGACAGTAAATCCAAAAAAGAAAAAATTACCAGAATTAAACCTAATTAAATATTATTATTTGTTTAGGACACATGAGAGGGCAAGGCTAGTCTCTGCAGCTCAGAGAGTGTCAAACATCACTCGACAGGTGAAGGAGGGAACCCCAAACTAACTGGTTAATAATCAATGAACCTTACATGCTGTTGTTTAGTGTACTATGCATTTAACATGTCATCTAATATCTGTTATTTACAGTTCATGCATATTATTTCTATTATGATGAGATTGAGGGTAGGCATGTGTTTGTTTAGTTAGTCTGTTAGGTGAAAAGAAGTTGGAGCCTTGGACTATTCACCGCACTGACACTGCTTTGTATCACGGTCTATCTTAGTGTAACTTGGTACAGGATAGGGTATTAGGGGGAGTACTGGCGGTATTGGACATAGCCTTATCGTTAGACTCAAGCTCTATCTCTATCTTGTATTTAGAAGTACTGGGGTAGGGCCATGGATACACTTGTGATGACAAGTAGGATTGGTTAGTAATGGATCCCTAGTTTTCAAGCCCTCGCCAATAGGGGTGTACGTATTGGTATATGGTAGAGTATCGGGGGGTACTAATGGTTTGGTTGTAGCATGTCGTTGGGCTCTAACTATCTCTATCTTGTAGTGAGTGTTGTAAGGTGTTACGGGTAAAAACATCACCCAATGAAAATCTTACACGTGGCACTCAAAGTCATGTAGTCTGACCAGGTGTGACAGAATTGCACTCAGCTTTGGCTACTCTGAGGCATAATCCTATCAGGACACAATTCCTGGTCGGAGGTACAATCCTACTGGGTTACATCTTCTGGTCGGAGTCTAGAGTCCTAAGGCGATAGGTTACGTCGTAGGAGTCCTTCTCCTAGTACAGTAGATGTAGACCATCATAGTCATACGACCACTTGTATGGTGACACGTGTCACTCTTATTGTTGACCAACTTGGCTTCCTTGGCTACAGTCTCCTACTCCTACTCCGAGTCTATGACCTAGCCGTCCCTCAGGGTGACACTTGGCAGTCCTATTGGTGATCTACTTCCCACAGTCCTGGTGCCTCCATGCTATCCCAATCTCTATAAGTAAAGGACGACCCCTGAAGGTAACTCACTCACAATGTCACTATTCACCACCAATTCTCTTTTACGCTCAAACTCTCGTTTTGTTTTCCTCTTTCTCTAAACTGGAGATAGCTTCCTGCTATCTCTTGACTGTTTACATTGGGAACCTCACTTAGGCATTAGAGGGTACCCGAGGCTTAGTCACCCAATTCTCTTATTTAACTTCTGTGATTACAGGTTGCTCGGATGATCATAGATCGATGGGCGATTTCCAATAGTAACAGTTTAGCACCCACCGTGGGGCCCTTTTGATTGAGTTTGACAAACAGTGTACGAGGACTTTTAGTCATGATTTAATGGCCCATCGGAGAACTCAAGCTCAAACCTCTCAGTTACCTCCCTTTGACCCATCTGTGCAAGTTCATGAAGACAGCAGTGCTAGCATGGTTGGGATAAACCATGCTCCACCACCAGCACCTACCCCTACAGCCATGGTGCCCCTGCCTCCTCCCCAGTACGTAACTCTCCAATAGTTCGATGAGTTGAGGCAGCAGATTAACCAGTTGGGTCAAACACTACGTGCGGCTCATGCAAATAACTCAGGGGTCAGAGGAGTAGGAGCAAATCCTCCCCCCGCACCAGCATCGAGCACACTACTTGCGGCCTACTTAGCCTCTATTCATCCTGCTCCTGCAAGATCAGTCAGAGCAGCACAAAGAAATCCACACCCTCCTGTTGAATCTTAAGATCGCAGTAGGGCTCCCGACGTGCCAGCTGGTAGCGCGGTAGGATCCTCCATGAGCCGCCATCTAGAAGACCGCCAGCCAGCACAGGGCATACACGGTCTGCCCCTTCAACCTGAGCAGGCTGCAAGGTCCTTCCTCGATGCCATCCCCCAGCAAAGGGCTAGAGCCAACTTATAGACTCCAACCACTGCAAAGGTCCCTCCGCTGGCAACCCCTCAGACTGAAGTCGAGAGACAACTGTTAGAGCTGACCACTCTGCTTCAGCAAGTAGAGCAGAATTGGGTATGCCACAGAGAACCACCTATACGACTGTTACTGAGCTCTCTGACTAGATCATAAGAGGCTCACCTCTAGAAAACTTTAAGATGTCGGTCCTCGATTCTTACAATGGGATGACCGATCCGGAGCAGCATCTGGATGCATTCGTCTCCAACACACTCTTCTACCCGTTGAGTGACAGCCTGATATGTCGAGTGTTTCCTTCGATGCTCAGGGGTTACGCTCGTACGTGTTGTCAACAACCTGCCCGCGAGGAGCATTACCTCGTTCGAGTAGCTGTTGAACAAGTTTCTAACATACTTACAGGCCAGCCAAGTGCGTAAGAAGACATCCTACCATCTATCCACGATAAAGTAGTAGAAGGACGAGTCCCTATGGGACTTCATCAAGCGTTTCAATGCTGAGGTGTTAGAAATCAAGGACGTTGAACCAGAAGTACATATGTTGTCACACCCCAATTCCGCACACTTCAGAATGGTGTGATGAACCGCTAAATAGCCAACGGTTCAACCATGATCTCTAATAGGCTATCCCCGCGTTATCCAAACTTTACACGCATTCACAATCATAATCAAAGTAAATACACATTAGCGGAAATATTATAAATAAATGAACTGATAACTAAATGATATTAATAACTTAATAGAAAATTATTCTGTATCAAACCGAGACATAATAATTAAGTATCAAATACATGTCTAAAATCCAATAAAGAAACCTATAAAAAATATCTAATCGAATACACACGAGTTGCACTCGCAAAAGGAGTCGTGTGTATCGTCTTCAACTCCAACTTCCATAGCTGCTACAGTTCCGTACGCCGATGCGTTCATATAATCTTCAACTGTATAACCTGCATCATCAACTAAAAATATTCGACGTCGAGGGGTGAGCACACAACACGGCTCCGTGAGTAGCCAAAACAATGCAACATTACATATGCATGCAAAAGTCAATTCATATCTTTGGTCTTGGTTTATAGTTTGCAATGTGCAATAGAAAGGTTGGTGGTCAAAGGTTACGTTTATTGACACCGCCTCTATACACGGGGTGGAAGCCCGCCCGAAGGTTAACGTTTATCGTCGTCCCCATCCACCCTACCATAACATTATACAACAAAGGTTAACGTTTATTGCTATATAATGCTATACCAACACGTAAGCCCCTCGTTAGCGAGGGCTTGCAAACCGGGCTCGCTGCTAACCAATCCTAATGCCAAACAAAGTGTATCCAAGGCCTCACCCCAAGCATCCCTCGAACATCCATAGAGATAGAGCTAAGGCCCCCCGGTAGAGTCGAGACTACAAGGACCGAGACCACCTCCCGATACTCTATGACATAATAGTTCCGCTAAGGTAATGGCGATACGACGATGTCAATGCACAAGACTTGAGTTAGAGATAGAGCTAAAGTGCCGAGACCCACTAAAGGTTAACGCTTATTGACGTTCTCATCACACCTCCCGATACTCGCCGCATCAAGCACATCAACCACACACATACAAGCACATGCCTATTCCTATCATCATCATCATCATCATGGTATAAACAATAAAGTAAATATGCATGAACAAGTAATAGAAATATTGGATGGCATGCTGTATGCACATTACAAACATATTTGCATAGAATCAAACATGACATAGGACTCAAGAAATAAAAAATAGTTTATTATTAACCAATTTAGTTTGGGGTTAAGGTTCCTCGCCTTAGCTTGCTAATAGATATTTTTCCAAGCTTTAGAATCACCTTTATATTGCTAGCAAACCTAACAAAGTCGATAGAATTTAATTAGAATTAATTCAGAATTTAAAAACCATTCTGTCAACTGAGGGTCGATGCTAGGGTCGATGGGTCTATCGACCCTCCCTCCATTCCCGAACTTCCCGAATCCGAGGGTCGATGGTCGAAACACCTAGGGTCGGATGGTCTATCGACCCTCGGTGCGACCCTTGGTGCACTCTGGTCCAATTTCCACTTTTAATCCATTCTTCGTGTTTGGGGTCCTATGGCTTGCTTCCTTCATTCACTCAACATTCAGTCCATGGTCTAGAACCATGTATAATCCATCTAGATAGTTTTCATGCATCCTCTTATGGTTTTCCATGAAAGCCTAACCATGGATGGATGGTTTGGGTTTCTCTGAAATCCTACACTCAACCATATCTAACCTAAGGTCTGTAGAAACTCATAGAATTAGTATCCATACCTGAGAAGATTACTTTTCTCTGTAATTTCTTCTCCTTTTTGCTAAGCCTTCTTCCTAGCCTCCTTTCTTCCTATTTTCCTTCTTCTCTCTTTCTCTCAATTCAATTAGGGTTGTGAAAGGAGTGAATGTGGCTTAGAAACATCCTTTAAATAGACTAGGAATGTCCTATAATAATCCCATTGAGATTTGGAAGGAATCCCAACAAAAAATTAGGAAATTTCCTAATTTCAGTTTCGTCAGAAACCGAGGGTCAATGGGAGGGTCGATGATCCCGTCGACCTTAGGGTCTTAAGCTGTCCGACCCTCCCTTCAAAAGGGATCTCGATCTCCTTCATGCCCTTGGTCCATTTGACTCGACCATGATGGGTAAACCTGGTTCAAGGTGGTAAGACCGGGTTAGTTTGACACGGGTCTTACATATGTCCAGTCTACAGGCCGGGGTGACAAACGAGAAGCTTTGTTGGTCCCTTGCCAAAAAGCCTCCCAAGACCTTAGACGAACTGCTGGGCAGGTGTGAAAAGTACGCCTCTATCGACGAGACGACCAAGGCCCAGAAGACCAATACTATTAATAATTTGAAGGTCAACCAGAAGACAGCTGAGAAAAAGAGATCTGACCCGGTGGATCAGATCCAGAATAATAGTGATCCCAAGAAGCAAAGGTCCTACAAAGAACAGGTGAGTTGACACCCCTACAAGACCTTTGACTACTATACTCCGCTTACTACCTCGATGACGGAGATCCTAGAGGTAATCAAGAACAATTGAAACCTTCGACCACCTCCAAAACAGCTCGGTGAAGGCAGAAACAAAGACTGTTCGAGATACTGTTGCTTCCATCACAATAACGGTCATGACATAGATGATTATAAGTACCTGAAAGGTGAGATAGAAGATCTCATCTGGAGGGGATACTACCGTAACTTCATCAGAGATGCTGGCCATGGCCCAGCACTAGCTAGGAGGGATCATGATTTCCCTTTACCACCTCTAAGAAACCAGCAGCCCAATGATTGTAGAACAGAGGCAGGAGAAGGTCCTAAAGGTAATAGGAGGGACTACTGGGATCTTGAGGCTGGGGTCAACTGTGCCCAGGCAGTGGGTCAAAGCCATCCAGTTTGGCTCATTTAGAAGCTCATTTGAAGACCAGCCACCCAGGGTATCAGTAAAGGAGTGCCTAGGCAGTAGACAACACCTCTAGTTTGGGTCCTTCCCAAAACTTGCGAGGATCAATCGAAGTAGGTAGAGATCCCATTCAGCGTAAAAAAGGTAACCCTTCAGTCGACCCTTCGTGGCCAGTCCTCCACTAGAAAGTCGACCCCGCACTTCCATAGGACTAAGGATTTTGGGTGATAGTGGTGTTTATGCGATCACCAGAGGACCCAAATCTAAAGGGAAGATAGTCTTCACAATCATTGGAGGACCTGCAGTTGGAAATACATCCAACAGATCGGCCAAAGCATACTCGCACCTTGCAGCAAAGACAGAGTAGCCATCCAAAAAGGCAAGGACTAGAGCAGTCATCACTTTTAGTGACGAAGACCTCGTCAATGTGGCAGTGCCTTACGAGGATGCCATCGTCTTTACTATGGGAATCAAACATTGCAATGTGACCAAGTGCCTGGTAGACACCGACAGTTCTGTGGACATCATATTCTACCATGTATACCAAAGAATGGATATAGTAGATGACCAGTTACAACCTGTTACATTTGACCTCATCAGCTTCTCAAAAGATTCAGTGATGGTGAAAGGAGGCATACAATTGCCTGTACTGCTCGTTCGAAAGCCTAAGCAGTAGAGGGTGCTGGTGGAGTTCATGGTTGTAGACCAGCCCTCGAACCACAACGTTATACTCGGTCGCCCATCATTGAAAAAGCTCAAGGCCTATATGTCCACCTACTACGTGGTGATGAAATTCCCCACAGAAAACAGAGTCGATGAATGTAGAGCTGACTAGGTAACATCCAGAAGGTGGTACACCAAGGAGCTGCAAAACAGTCAAAGAGCTCTGAAGTCTGCTCCAGTCCATATAGTAGACATAGAAGATGTCAGAGATATCAACCGCCCTGAAAGGGGAACGTCGAAAAAAGAACTGCAGCTGATCCCTGTATCAGTTGGCCAGCCAGAGAAGACGTTTCAGGTTTGCTCCTTGCTGCTTGAGAACAAGAAAGACGAATTGATTGAGTTACTAAGTCAGAACCTTGACGTATTCACATGGTCGGCTTCGGAGATGTCGAGAATCCCTAGAGAGGTCATCGAGCACCACCTTACAGTAGACCCGCATCATCGTCTGGTCAGACAAAAGAAGAGGAGCTTCGCACCAGCCAGTTAGTCAACCATTGATGAGGAGGTCCAGAAATTATTGAGAGCTGACTTCGTCTGCAAGGTAACCTATCCTGACTGGCTTATTAATGTGGTCATGGTCCCTAAGACGAACAAAAAATGGATGATCTGCATAGACTTCATAGACCTCAACAAAGCCTGCCCGAAAGATAGCTACTCGTTGCCGTGTATAGACCAGCTAATAGACGCCACGGCTGGACACGAGCAGCTCAGTTTCCTCGATGCATATTCTGGGTACAACCAAATCAAGATGAAGAAATCTGATTAGCAATGCACATCTTTCATCGCCAACCAGGGGCTCTTCTACTATATGGTTATGCCTTTTGGCCTAAAAAATGTAGGGGCCACCTATCAGAGGTTGGTAAACAAAGTGTTCAGGAACCAGATCGGTTGCAACATGGAAGTGTATGTTGACGACTTCCTAGTAAAGAGCAAACAAGTTGACCAGCACTTGACCGACCTGGATGAAGCCTTCCAAGTCCTCCAAAAACACAGCATGAAGTTGAGCCCTACAAAGTGTGCTTTTGACGTAGCATCAAGCAAGTTCCTAGGTTTCATGGTGTCACAGAGGGGCATAGAGGTGAACCCCTCAAATATAACCACAATACTTAACTTGACTGCTCCGACCAAGCCAAAGCAGGTGCAAGAACTGAATGGTCAGATAGCTGCCCTCAGTCGTTTCATGTCCAAGTCGGCTGAGCGATGGCTGCCCTTCCTTAAAACATTGAAGGGAGCTGGAAAGTTTGAGTGGATGAAGGAGTGCCAGAAAACCTTCGATGACCTCAAGGCCCACCTAGCCTCACCACCATTGCTGGTCAAGCCAAATCTTGGGGACGATCTGCAACTATACCTTAGAGTATCAGATCTGGTGGTAAGCGCAGTCTTATTGAAGGGGGAAGACAAGGTCCAACACCCTATATACTATGTCAGCAAGGTGTTGTTGGACTCAGAGACTGGATAAAAGCCGATCGAGAAGCTAGCGCTAGCTCTGGTCACGGTAGCACAATAGCTCCGATCTTATTTCCAGGTATACTCCATCTTCGTGCTCACCAACACACCTCTGAAGAAGGTATTGTCAAAACTGGATTCTTCCGGTAGCATGGTCAACTGGGCTATGGAGCTCGGCGAGTTTGAATTAAAGTACATGTCAGGAACCGCCATCAAAGTACAGGCTTTGGTGGACTTCATAGTGGAGAACACGCTGCCAGAAGAGGACTTAGTAGTGCAAGAGCTAGAAAACAGGCCATCACTAGTCGAGGCGCCATGGACACTGCAAGTAAATGGGTCCTCTATGGACGGACAGTCAGGTGCAAGGGTGATACTCACCAGCCCAGAGAAGTTCAAGGTTTGCTTGTCGGTCTCCAACTAGGAAAAAGCTTAATGGTCAGACAACTCATAGTTCACAGCGACTCACTGCTCATAGTTCGCCAGGTGCAGGGGGACTACGAAGTCAGGCAGCCAGGGATGCAGAAGTTTTTAGAGAAGGTCAACTCAGCCATAACAGCCTTCCAGAGCGACAACTGTAGTATGTAAGCTGAGAGGAGAACACTAAAATAGACAAGCTGCCTAGGTTGTCCCTGACAGACATCTCTGAGCTGGACACTGCAATGTATGTAGAGCTACTAGAGCACGTAAGCAGCACTACCTAGGAAGTCACTCCGATTGAGGTCACCTTTAGCTAGTATGACCCTATCTACAGCTACCTTCGGACGGGCACACTAGCAGAAGACAGAAAGGAAGCGCGACACATCTAGGCCAGGGCACGACAGTACACTTGTAAGACTTGTGTCAATCTAACCCGGTCTTACCACCTTAAACCAGGTCTACCCATCATGATCGAGCCAAATGGACCAAGTGCGTGAAGGAGATCGTGATCCCAGGTATTAAACTGACCCAAAAACACTCAAAAAGGGGCGAGGGTGGCACACCCAGTGAGGTGGGATTGGACCCCCCCGGTACAAAAAGTCAGACCCTCAATTTTTAATCGGGGGTCGGACATTTTAAAACCAGGGGTCGACAGGATCATCGACCCCCTCATCGACCCCCAGTTGCCGCCAGAAACAGAAATTTCCTAATATCAAAGGGGCTTATTTTAGGAGTTTCTACTCTATATAAAGGACGTCCCTAAGCCTCTTTCACTCCTTTTAGAAGCCTAATTGAATTGAGAGAAAGAGAAGAGAAGGAAGAGAAGAAGAAGAGAAGGAAAGTAGAGAAGAAGGCAAAAGGATAAGAGTTTCAGAGAAGGAGTACTCTTCTCAGGTAAGAATACTAATTCTATATATTTTGTGAGACTTAGAATACTTAATGAGAAAAGTATGATGTAGGAGAAACCCCAAACCATCAATCCATGATTAAGTTTCAATGGAAACCATGGAGGAGATCAACTAAACCATATGATATGTAAAGAGTAGTTCTAAACCATAGGAAGTGTATGGAATGGACTATGGAAGGAAGCCATAGGATTCAAACAAGAGAGAATGGACCAAAAGGTGATTTATCGACCAAACCCACGGGGGTCGCACCTAGGGTCGATGGACCCATCGACCCTGGCATCGACCCTACTATAGGGGGTCGCAAAGATATTGCTACCCTAGCATCGACCTGTCCTGCTACCCCCAGTTAACAGCAAGTTCGAAAAATTAGAATAAAAACTAACTAAATTATATCGACTTTGTTAGGTCTTCTAGCAATATAATATCAATATAAAAGTGATTCTTAAAGCTTGAAAGAGGATCTACTAGCAAGCTAAGGTGAGAAAACAAGACCTAAACTAATTGGTTAATAACAAACTATTTTTATTTCTTGAGTCCAATGCTATGCTTGATTCTATGCGAACATGCTTGTAATGTGCATTCAACATGTCATCCAATATTTCTATTTATTGTTCATGCATATTTACTTTATTGTTTATAACATGATAATGATCATGATGATAGGAATAGGCATGTGAATGTATATGTGTGGTTGGTGTACTTGATGCGAGCGAGTATCAGGGGGAGTGTCATAGGTCAGGCCTCAGCACTCTAGCTCTATCTCTAACTCAAGTCTTGTGCATTAGCATCGTCGTATCGCCATTACTTTAGCAGAACTATTTCTTCGTAGAGTATCAGGGGAGGTGGTCTCCGTCCTTGTAGTCTCTGACTCTACCGGGGGGCCTTAGCTCTATCTCTATGGGCGTTTTGAGGGATGCTGGGGTGAGGCCTTGGATACATTGTTTGGCATTAGGATTAGTTAGTTGCGAGCCCAGTTTGCAAGCCCTCGCCAGCAGGGGCTTACGTGTTGGTATGGCAATGTACAGCAATAAACGTTAACCTTTGTTGTACAATGTTCATGGTAGGGTGGATGGAGACGACAATAAATGTTAACCTTTGGGCGGGCTTCCACACCCTGTGTATAGAGGAGGGGTCAATAAACGTTAACCTTTGATCTCCCACCCTTTCTATTGCATATTGCAAAGTTTAAACCAGACCACAGATATGAATTGAATGCATCCATATGTATTGTTGCATTGTTTTGTTTGCTCACTGAGCCATAATGTGTGCTCACCCTCTCGACATCGAATATTTTTAGTTGATGATGCAGGTACTATCGTCGAAGATTATGTCAACACTCCAGTGTACGGGCACATGGCGGCGATGAAAGTTGAAGACGAAGTGGATACGCATGACTCCTCTTGCGAGTGCAACTCATGCGTATTCGATTAGATTTTATTTTAATTATTTGGATTTAGTAAAGACATGTAATTGGTATTTTATTTATGTCTCTGTTGAAACAGAATAATTGGATATTTTAATATGATTATCATATTTAGATTTCTCAGTTTATTTTATTATAGACTTCCACTATTGTGTATTTACTCTGATTATGAATGTGGATGTATGAGGTTTAGATAAAATGGATATAGCCTACTCGAGATCCTGGTTGAACCGTTGGTTTGTTGACGGTTCATCACACCATTCTGAATAGTGTGAAATTGGGGTGTGACAACACCATTTACCAGGATGTACTATACAGGCGATCCTATACCATGCCATTACTTCGATGTCTTAGATCGAAAGAGCTAAACAGGTGATGAAAGAAGTACATGAAGGCATCTACAATTGGTACCAAGGAGGCTGATCACTATTCCAGAAGATCCTCTGACAAGGCTACCACTGGCTAGGGATGCAAGATGACTACATCGAACTGGTGCACAAATGAGAAAAGTGCCAGTTTTATGCACCAGTACCTCATGCTCCAGCAACCCCCCTACAGCCCATCACCAGCCCTCTCCCCTTTGCCATATGGGGCATGGACATCATGAGGCCCTTCCCCAAAGCAACTTATGAATAGAAGTATGTCATCATGACTATCGACTACTTCATGAAGTGGATCGAGGTTGAGGCCGTCGCCAAGATTGACTCAACCAAGGTAGAGCAATTCTTCAGGCGTTCTATGATATACAGGTTTGGTGCGCCCCCGAATCCTCATCATAGACAATGGTACATAGTTTTCCAGAACATCCTTCGTAGAGTTCTGTGTGGAGTCCACACAGTCCGGATCGATCATTGTTTTGGATTGGTCATCCACCCACAAACCAGTGGGCAGACGGAGGCCACAAATAAAACTATACTATCAAGACTAAAGAAGAGGGTGGTCGATAAGAAGGAGAAGTGGGTCGATGAGCTACCAAGCATTGTCTGGTCGTACAGGAGCACCAGTAGAACCCCCACTGGTGAAACTCCATTTATGCTTGCCTTCGGCATAGAGGTAGTTATCCCAGTGGAAGTTTTTCACCCCACCTACTGGATCCTGAACTTTAATGAAGAAACTAACTACAATGATCTACGAACCAATCTACATGACTTAGAGAACATTAAGGAATCAGAGACATTCAGAGTGATCGAATACCAGTAAGCGACGGCCCGATACTATGACAAAACAATGCGGTCCAAGATATTCTAAGTAAGGGACCTAGTCCTACGGAAGGAAGCAATCTCCAAGCCAACCAACCAGGGCAAGATGGCCAAAAATTGGGAAGGCCCTTATTTTGTCATCAAGACAGGCTGACCTGGATCACACACCTTGGCTACCCTTAGTGGAAAAGAGATACCTCGAACTTGGTACGCCATCAATCTTTGTAAATACTACTAGTGAGCCTCCCTCGACAATAGCCCAGTTTACCACTTTTTACTTAGCCTTTAATTAAGTAGGTTTCTTTCAATTGAGTCGGTCAACCAGTCCAGGCCAGTTATGTAAATTCTCTTTCATAGCAAGTATTTTAGTTGTCAACTGGACCCTCTAGGGGCATCCGCTCAGAAGAAATTTTAAATACATGAAGTCTTTTCATTGCGTCCCCATAACTGAGCGATTATGCACCTCGGACCTCCACATAGCCATTCCATTCTTCCCAGCCGGCCTACTCGCACCCACAGGCAGGTACGAGTAGCATGCCGGTCCTCAATGACTCTACCTATTTACTCCCACAAGTAGGTATGAATAGCTTGCAAAACTCACTAGACACTCTGCCTACTCATACCCACAAGCAGGTATGCATAGCAGGTAGACCATACATGGCACAACTTACTCGTGCCCCAAGCAGGTACGAGTAGCATGTTGGTCCTAAGTAACTCTGCCTATTCACACCCACAAGCAAGTATGAATAACATGCAGACCTCACTCGAATATGCCTACTCACACCCACAAATAGGTATGAGCAGCACATAGAACACACTCCGTATGGAGCTCAAGTACCAGGCCGACCCTCAAGAAACTTGCCAACGAACACCAAAGGGTACTAAGGGCAAATCGCTCAGCGATACGTGCTACCATAGCCTATCCCTTAAATGACTCCGCAACTTCAAGTGTACTTGGTCTGCCAAGCAATCAAACCGACTACATTTCAGGGTACAATGGGATATACGTAAAGACGAGCAGACGTTAAGACGAGCAGAAAGGGAAAGCAAAGAACAAGCCTTCTCAAAACATGTTTCATTAACAAAAACTCGCAAGGGGCAACATTATAAAAGCCCACAGTGGGGCAACACTTTACAAAAAAGTGAAGAAAATAGATAAGAGCCACGGATGCCTAGGGGAACCTCGGAACCTTAGGGGGGACCACCCTTGGCAGTAGGGTCAACAGTCGAACCTCCTTGAGGGGTGTTGCTCGACAGCGTGACATTCAAAAGATTGGCGATCGGCCTTTGAGGCACCTTGTAAGAAAGCAAGTCTTCCTCCAGGGGGTCCTTGGCTTCTTTCTGTTCGGTCACCTCTTCTCTCCCCTGATCAGCCAAGAGGGGAAGGGTGGAGAAGTTAACTCCACCCCCTTACCTACAAGGTACTGCTATAGATAAAGGGCCCCCTTCTGGAAAAATCCCCTTATGGCCTCCTCCACTTTGTCAACATACTGGGCCAACCTCTGATAATCCACCACGGGCTACTCCCGGACCTTGGCCTCGAGCTTCTCCTCCTTCGCCAAGGCCCCCTTGGCTGACGTGGCCTCAGTTTCGGTGGCCTGTCTATCATCCTCTGCTGCCCGGAGCGTCACCTCCGCCTGGTGCACCCACTCATGCTTTTTCGACAGAGACATCTCTGCCTTGTCTAGAAACACCCTAAGGTTGGCTTTCTCTGCAGTAAGGCCATCCACCTCAGAAGTCTTCTCGTGGAGTCTTTCCTCGATGGCCTTCAGGGCTTCTCAGGAGGCCTCTTCTATCACCTTCAGCTCACCCATCTTGATGTACAGGGACGCTGCCTTTTGGCACAGCTCTGCCACAAGGTTGCCTCCCTGAAAAACCCAAACAGAAGAGTTAGCATACTCACACAAAAAGAAAGCAAAAATTAGGAAAGCGAACAATGCCTTACCTGAGCACTGTTGAGGAACACCCACTTCAGCAAGTCCCCCATCTCCAGGGACGCAGTATAGGTGACGTCCTTGGAAAGTTGGTTCTCCATCACCATAATAAGCGCTGCACGGGTGCTCTTAAACACCAAGTCGGTGCTCTTCAGGCTGAGTTGCGGGATGAAGGGGGTCGTCTCTGGCTGGTCCTCAGCATCTTCCCTCCCTGGCCGAGGCTCATACCCTAAACCTTTAGGTTGGCCGACTGGGTCAAGTCAATAGTCTCAGCTACCTAGCAGGGCTGGGCTTCCTTCGCAGCAGGCTCCCATCGATCATCCTCACGTGGGCCCACCTTTAGGGTCCCCTGGGCCTTGTAAATGTCATCCGACAGGTCATGCACTAACTTGATCCTCTTCTTGGCCCCCTCCATCAGGCCAACTTTTTACCCTTTGGGTCCTCGACGGCCTTTCGGGACCGGGTGACAACTCCTCCAGTGGGGGCATCTCTCAGAATTATCGATCGGCCCTCCCCTGCTTCGCTTTGAAGTGTTCGTTTGAGTAAAATTGGGGCCACCAGCTGATCATTCGAGAAGTTCACTGCAACAAAAAAGAACAACTACACAGTCAGTACTGATCATAATACTCCGGTGAGAGGTTAAAAGCTACATGTCAAAACTCACCTAGTAGGCCGTGCTCGACCAGGGTTTGGGGGTCTGCCAGGTAGGCATAAGGGATAGTTTGGCCCTCCTTTACCTTCCAAAAGATGTGCTTCTCCTCCATGTTTAGAGTAGGCTTCTTATTGAACCCAGATCCATTGACCACTAGCAACGCGTTCGATAGTTGAAGCGGTAGATCACCCGATGGGGGGGCTATGAAGAAATATTTTTCCTTTCACCCATGGATAGAGGAAGGCTTTTGGGAGATCAGAGGGAGCTTCTTCGTTTCCCTCTAACTGAAGTATTACCATCTGCTCACGAAGTTCATTTTGGTCAAACTATTGAAATTGAACAATGACCGAAACAAGTTCACGGTCGGAGTCTTTCCAAGATGGCAGATGAAGATGATGAAGGCATAGATACACCGCCACCCATTCAGAGTCAGTTAGGTGGGGGTGATGCGATACACCCTCAGAATGTCAGTTACTTGGGTGTAAAGGGAGAATTGGAGGCCAGACTTCAAGGCGTGTTCATACACACATATCTCAAATGGGAGTAGGGTGGAAGCCCTTTCTTTGAGCATAGGAGGTTAAACCATGACATCCATCATGGGAGTTTCAAGTTGATAAGCCCTACAAGATTTGGGACAAGGCTGATTCAAAAGCCACCCTATTGGGTATCTCCAATGCCGGGAATTTGTCCAAAGGAGGAATATTCGGTCTGCCACTTTTCTTACGAATGACCTTCCGAGCGGAGGTATCGCCAGGTTGGCTCCGCTCAGCAGCCTCAGAGGAATCTTGTTATGGACTCTTTTCAAAAGTGTGTTCGAAAGACGAGGGGACGACCTCCGAAGATTTGGGACACTTGGCAGCCCTATAGGACCCTTCCGACCCAGTGGCATCTGAGTTGAATTCCATACTAATGGAATCTTGGGGTTTCCTCTTCCCATGGGGATTCTTTTGGGTGGACTATATTTCAGCCAAAGGATCAGAAGACTCCTCCGAAGAGGAAGTCTTGTAGTGGGCCATGGGTACTCTCTTACTCACTTTACCTCTCACAAGGGGGTCGACTGTAAGACCTGTACTCTACTAATGGAGTCTAACCATGTTGTGCTAGGTTTTTCCATCATAGTCAGATCGAGTGGACCAACCGTGAGAAGAAACCACAAGGTAGGTAAGTAAATCGACCCAAAAATAGTCAAGTTTAGTCATGTGGTCGGCTACCTGAACTGGTATGGTCGACCACACCATAAGGAAAGTGAAACTAGTCAAAATAGTCGTATGGTAGATACATTTAAGTCATGTGGTCAATGGATTTTGAGACCACACCTATAAATCGTAAGTTTCCAGATCAGACTCTGAGATTTGGAAACTTTCCAAATAAAAAAGGATCTCTTTCTTATTGATGGAGGGCTCTATATGGAGAGTTTCTCTCTATATATAGAGGATGTCCCTCAACCCTCTGTTACTCTTTTGGATCACTATAAAACCTTAAAACCTAAGGAAGAAAGAGAGAGAAAGAGAAGGAGAAGGAGATTTGGAGAAGAAGGCTAAGAGAAGGAGTTCTACAGACACTACAATCAGTAACGTATGGACCTTGTCTCTGTAGCTGTAGAACACCTAGAATTGGAGTTTCTAATGCAAATTGAGATACCAAACTCAATGTAAGGATTCAACTATGAATTTTCTAAGCAAATCTCAAAGGGGATCATGGAGAATGGATTAGGATAAATAGTCTGATAAAAACTAAGATTAATGGGCATAGAATGATCATTAGGGAGAACCCCGTTGATGAGCCAAGAGGAGGAACTCGTATGAGAAGTAAAAATCAACCAGACCTTGTGTGGTCGCAACTATTGTCAACCATAGGATGGTCAGTAAGTTGACCATAGCCATTCAGGAAGTTCCCAGGAAACATATGGTCGCATGCTATGGTCGCATGATGCACGACCATACGTATCGACCGTACGACGTGTGGTCGACATAAACTGAGACCATACGTATCGACCACAAGTAAACAGGAAGTATATTTTGAGATCAAACAAGATTGTCGACTACTGTAACTTGGTCAAATTGAACCCTAACTTAAATCCCTACATTTCCTAGGTTCCCAAGTAGTTCAAAATGATTTTTGAGGCTTGGAAGGAGATCAAATATCATTTACAGGTGAAGGAATAAGACCTAGACTAATTGGATAATAACAAACTATGTTTCTTTTATTGCTTCCAATGCCATGAATGATTCTATGCTTGTATGCTAGTAATGCGCATCTCACATGTCATCCAATAGTACTATTATTTATTTTTGTTATTTATAATATGATGATGATGCTAGGAATAGGCATGTGAATGTGTTTGTGGTTGGTGTGTTAGATGCTAGTAGAGCATCAGGGAGAGGACGTGGTATCATGGTCTTGGGCCTGGTCACCCGACTCTAGCTTTATCTCTACTCAGTACTATTCACAGACATCGTCGTATCCTCGTTACCTTAGAGGAACTGGTATGCTGTAGGGCATTAGGGGGAGGACGTGGCATTGTGGTCTTGGGCCTGCCCACCAGGCTCTAGCTCTATCTCTATAGGCATATTGAGAGATGTTGGGGTAAGGCCCTGGATAAATTTGGATGGCATTAGGATTGGTTAGAAGCGAGCCCAGTTTGCAAGCCCTCACCAATAGGGACTCATGTGTTGGTATGGGTAGGGCATCAGGGGAAGTGTTGGCAGTGTTTGATCTAGATACTTTAGCTCTATCTCTATTCCATAGTGGGTGCATGTGGGATGGCAATGGTGTTTGATCCATTGGACGGATTCACACACTCATGTATAGAGGTGCGATGGTCGTCAATTCTTTCTATAGCGCAGTTGTAAACTTAAAAACTAGACCAAATATATGAATTGAATGCATGCATATATTTACGCATTATCTTGTTTGCTCATTGAGCCGTGATGTGTGCTCACCCTTTCGACGTCGAATATTTTTAGTTGATGATGCAGGTCCTATTGTGGAAGATTATATGAATGCGTTGACGTACTAACACGTGGAGACTATGGACGTGAAAGCTATGGATGAAGCGTATTATTTGTCATGCGAGTGCAACCAATGTGTTTTTTGATTAGTTTAGCTATATTTAAATATTGGAACATGTAATGGATTAATTTACATTATGTCTTGAGTATTTTGGAGATAATTAAATTTAATTATTTATTTATTACTATTAGACCTTAGTTCATTATTAATAAAGACTTCCACTATTTAATTATTTTCTCTGATTATTATTGTGGAATGTGTTTGGTTTAATATGGTGGGTACGGCCTATACGAGATCCTGGTTTGAATCGTTGGTTTTAGTGACGGTTCATCGCACGACTAGTTAGTCCAGAATTGGGGTGTGACATCGACACTATTAGAGGAGGAGGAAGAATGTAAAAGCATATAAAAAGAAGGTAAAAGCGAAGGCCAGGTGAAAAAAGACTTACTGATTGAAGAGAGGCAGAGGAGATGCATAAAGGACTCGAAGACTGGGAGGACCTCTGATTAGAAATGTTGAGCTCGAACCTTGGATCGTCCAAATGGTCGAACGAAAGGGGGGGAAAGCATATTTATAAGGCACAAAGTTTGAAATGTGGGGAGTAACTCCCGTCCATGGGTCGCTACAGCAGTGAGCTCTGCAGCATCGGACACGACGTGATAGGATGACGCCAGCCATCATAATGGTTTGGGCGTGGCTTTATGGCTTGTCTTCTACAGCAGTGAGCTCTGCAGCATCGAACGCTACATGACAGGATGACGCTAGCCATCATAACGGCTTTGCAAGTGGCTTTATGGCTTGTCTTCTCGAGACGCGTCGATTTTTTCTCCACCATTGGATTAAGCCGACCATTCATGATCATAGCGGCTATTCATGGTGTGTCTTCTCGAGACGCCTCGGTTGGTTTCTGACCATCGAATGGGGCTGGCCATTCAAGTGTACAAAAATCAACGGTGAGAGGTGCTTAGAGGTTTGAATTCATGACTCCTCGGGTTTCGCACTCCAACGGATAGTGGAGATAACTGGCAACAACTACCAGGCGCTTGATCGAAGGTTTTGATTTCATTAGAAGCCGATCAGGTGGCAGTAAGATGATTAAAGAGCGTGCTCCAATAGACGCAGGTTGCTTCCTATCGGACCCAGATTGTTTGGCTGGAGATATTTGCATTATCGAATCCCTTTCATCTGACAGCGCAAGGGGCATCTGTTATGGGGGAAAAACATCACCAATGAAAATCTTACATGTAGCACCCAAAGTCATGTAGTCCAACCAGGCGTGATAGAATTACACTCTGCTTTGGCCTCTTGGAGGCACAATCCTATTAGGACATAGTTCCTAATCAGAGGTACAATCCTACTGGGTTACGTCTCCTAGTCTGAGTCTGAAGTCATAAGGTGACTAGGTTATGTCGTAGGAGTCCTCTCATAGTACAGTACAATGCCAACCATCGCGGCCATACGACCACTTGTATGGTGATATGTGTCACTCTTATTGTTGACTGACTTAGCTTCCTTGGCTACAGTCTCCTACTCCTACTCAAAGTTTATGACCTGGGCGCCCTCAGGACAACACTTGGCAATCCTATTGGCGATATACTTCTCACAGTCTTGGTGCCTCTATGCTATCCCAATCTCTATAAGTAAAGGATGATCATTTCAGGTAACTCACTCACAATTTCACTATTCACCACTAATTCTCTCTTATGGTCAAATTCTCTCTTCGTTTCCCTCTTTTTCAAAACTAGAGATAGCTTCCTGCTATCTCTTGACTATTTACATTGGGAATCTGACTTAGGCATCAGAGTGTACTCGGGGCTTAGTAGTCCAACTCCCTTGTTTAACTTTTGTGATTGCAGGTCGCTCGGATTGTAGACTGGCGGATGATTTCCAACTGTAACATGGGGTGACAATGGTTTTGGTTGGAGCCTGACCATTGCGTGTGCTCACACTCTCATGTATGGAGGTATGGTTGTAGCCTATCCTTACCATGGCACATTATAAACTTACTAGACCAAATGATTGAATATTATCTCATGCATATTGCTTGTTACATTCTTTTGTTTCTCATTGGGAAAAGTTGTAAACTCGTCCCATAATATTATTTTCTTTTTAGTTGATGATGCGGGTAATACTATTGAAGATTACATCAATGAGCCTTCTTATGGACAAATGGCGGTTCTTGATGTGCAGTCGGTGGAAAGTGAACATGACTCATCATGCGAGTGCCTGTACTGTATTTATCTTTAGGTTTTTTTTTCTATTTGTATGGATTTATCAGATCATATTAAGATATTATTTAAGTTTTGATTATTGAGATAAATAGATTATTTATTTAATTATCATTTAGATTCTCAGTTCATTAATAAAGACTTCCGCTGTTATTTTATATATTCTGATTATGGGTTATGTGCATGGTTTGAATGTTGGCACAATTCTTTGTGATCCTGGCTTGAGCTGTGGTTTGTAAGGGTTCAATTACACTTCTGGTTCGAATAATATTGGAGTGAGACAACTTGTTATCAGAGCGAAAAGGCTCTGTTAATCAAACCTGTTACATACATTAACTTGTATCTATAAACTGAGAAAGGGTAATTTAAAAGCATTAATATAAACACACTACAACGAACATTTCATGTTGAATTAGGAAGGGAACTAAGCAAGAGCCTAATGCACAATTAAAAAGGAAATAACAATATATATAAATGAAAGAATTGAAGTTCGAACAAAAATAATAGGGTATAGTCCATAAGCCGGATAGTTATCCTGAAAGGAAAAGAAAAACATGTGATAATAGAATAAAAAAAAATAAATGAAAATGCTATCATGAAACCGGTAGGGGAGGTGGTGCAGGTATTGCCTCATCTTGCTCGTAGTCCTGCTCATACTCAGTATGGAGCCAATGTACCTACTGCTGGGTAACTCTGAGACTTTGAGTAAGCTCTATCACTAGCTAGTCCATTACCCGCTAAGCCGCTCGAATAGAATCCTGACCCTCTCGAAGAGCCCGATGATCATTTCGAATCAATCGTTGGTCCTCTCGAATGGGCTGCAGGTGTGATACTGCTCTATGACAAACTGTAAAGGTCCGGCCTCAGGTGTAAGACCCGCACTCCACTAACCTGGTCTAACTGTGTCGTACCAGGTCTTCCCATCATAACCGACTCGAGTGAACCAACCAGATGAAGGAACCACAAAGCCAGGCATGGAAACTCAACCTTCGAAGGTTGTCTAGTTGGACAAACCAGTTTGTTCGGTTTACGTATTAGGCGATCGGTCAAGCGATCGGTCAATCTTAGAATGGACTCCGAGTATTAGAAAAGTTTCCTAATTTTAGGAGACCACTCTCATAATTGGAAGAGGATTCTATATGGAAGTTTTTACTCTATATAGAAGGTGTCCCTTCACTTCCTCCCACTCTTTTGATCATTCTCAAACCCTAAAATTTAAAGGAAGAGTAAAGAAAAAGGCTTGGAGATGGAAAAGCCTTAGAAAAAGGAGAAGAAGCTCTGCAGAGAAGAGTTGCCGTCGGTTCCCAACCTCAGTAGTGAGGAATCAACGGTAAGTTTAAGTTTTTCCCGTCTATATAGAAGGTTAAGGTGTGGAGATTTCAAATATAGTATTGGTAGATCTAACCCCAAGACTATGGTTGTGTTACAAGATCTTCCGCATAAGCGTAGAATAAAATGTAATAGTTAGGGTTGCCTTAAATGACCAAAACCTAAGGATTTATGACCAGAGAGTGGCTTTAGGATGAATCCCATTGAGAGACAAAGAATCGACCAGGACGAAAGATAGATTAAAAGACAGCCTGAAGGTTGTCTGATCCCATTGACCGGTCCGACAAAGGCCAGACTGGAGAGGGGATTGGATACTCTCAGAAAGTGTCTCAAGCTTTGTCTAGATTGATGATCGATTGAGCCATGCATGACCGGACATGCGACCGGACAATGTCCGAAAGGCTAGAATGCCAGACCGAACAGTCAGTCTGAGTACTAAAACCTTGTTAGGATAAACCCTAATTAACTTCTATGATATGTTTAGGTCTTCAATCAATTCAAGATAGCCTTTAAGGCTTGGGAAAGGAACAACAATATTCAATAGGTGAGGGACAAGACCTAAACTAATCGGATAATAACAAACTACCTTTTATTTTCGTTCATTGTCTGTTACTATGTTCTATTGATTGTGTATATAATATGTCATCCAATAACTGCTATTATTGTTCATGAATATTTTATTATTACTTCCTTATGTGATGATGATGATAAGAATAGGCATGTGTATGTGTGTGGTTGGTGTGTTGAATGGGGAGAGGTTGTAGCATCAAACCGTTCACTACACTGACATCATCGCTATTACCTTAGTGGACTTCGTACATCATAGGATATCAGGAGAAATGTACGGGGTGTGTGGTTATAGCTCTGCCAACGAACTCTAGCTCTATCTTTCTACCATATTGAAGGATGCTGAGGTAAGGCCTTGGATACATCTTGATGACATCTAAGATGGTTAGTTACAAACCCAGTTTGTAAGCCCTTGCCAGTAGGGTCATATGTACTGGTATGGGGTAGAGCATCAGGGGGAGTGCTGGCAGTATGTGATCCATTTGGCTCTAGCTCTATCTTTATTATGTAGTAGATGTTGTGGGGCAACATCGGTTTTGGTAGGTGTCTGACTAGTGGGTGTGCTTACACTCTCATGCATGGAGGTATGGTGGCCGCCTATCCTTACCATAGCACATTGCAAACTTATACCAGACCAAAGAATTAAATGACAATCATGCATATGTTTGCTGCATTGTTTTGTTTTCTCATTGAGCTAAGTTGTGAGCTCACCCCACAATGTCATACTCTTTTTAGTTGATGATGCAGGTATCATTTTTGAAGATTATATCAATGTGCCTCCTTACAGACACGTGGCAGTGATAGACGTGCAAGCAGTGGAGAGTAAGCACGATTTGTCATGCAAATGCTTTTACTGTGTCTATACTTAGGTTTTATTTTCGTATTTGAGTTGTGGTTTGTAATAAGATATTTAACTTATGTTTTGGTTGACAATGGATAACTGATTTATTATTAATTATTACTGTAGACTCTCAGTTCACTATTAATACAATTTCTGCTATTTATTTATTATCTTTGATTATGTGGAATGTATGGTTTGATTGTTGGCATGTCCTATGTAGTCCTGCTTTGAGCCTTTGGTTCTATAACGGTTCATTCACACTTTTGGTTCTACCAGAATTAGGGTGTGACATCAGGAATGGGTTGGGCCATAGGGGCAAGAATGTCGTCCACATCCATATACATATCAGCCCCGACAACCTTTACGGCTACTGCTGCTACCCCTTTTAGTGGCTACTCATGAGCCTCAAACTCCTCATTGCTGAGGATGACATCATTCAGCTTCATCTTGTAGATGGCCTCCCAGTCTAAGTCTGCCATCATAGTCTCCTCGTAGGCCTGCTCACCCTCCATGTCCACCCCAAGACAGGCCAGAAGAGTAGTGATCAGTCGACCATAAGGTAGGTTGGCCTTCAACTTGGGCATCGTAACATGGTACATGGTCCGAATGATGATGTAGGGGAGGCAGACCTCCTGCCTAGTAGCCACACAAAAAGTGAAATACTGACCTAATTTAGATACCTCGTTGTAGTGCCCACTTTGCGAAAGGATGTTGTATTGAATAATCCTATAGTAGACATGAGGCAAGGGCAGCATGTTGGCCACCTTCATGTGATGCCCTGGCAGTAGGATCTGGTCCCAAATGACCTAGCGAAGATCCTCAGTCAAGTACTTGCGCTCCTTAGGCGCGTAGTAAACCAACTCACCAGCACTGGACACCCCTAAGAGCTCAGCCAACTCCTCAGTGTCGAAAGAGATGTCCACCCCCTTCACCCTGCTAGTGATGCATAATTCTCTGCCCCGAGCAAAATCATTGGGCTTGCCCTTTAACTACAAGTTGCAGTAAACTACCTTACTAAATCTAGGTGAGTGACTGCATTATACTGAATCACTAACATCTAACTCAGGGCGACGAACGCCACCAGCATGTCAAACTGCTTTAACTGTGCCAGGTTTACATAGCGGCCAACCTCTACGCTCTTGTCTTGGAACCATGGATATTGTGCCTTTACCTTTGTTGAACGGAAACGGTACCCATCATACAGTCTTGTCGGCGGTGGTGGATCACGAGAACCGGATGCAGCATTCTTGGCAAGAGCACTACGCCTAGACATTATTGCACCTGCAAAACTAGGCAAAAGAAACTAAGGGAAATTTTTTTAAAGTTTTGATAGCATAACGGATGTAAATTGGAAAAAACCTCGAACTGCCCCTAATATGAGGGTAGGAGGACTTACATGAGAGGGAGGACATTCCAAACAAATCAAACCAAACAAGAATTTCAAGAAAACATGAAGAATTTAAAAAAAAAAATTTGAAAAATTAGAATTTTCCTAGAAAACCTAGGTCAAAATTCAAAATTTTTAGGGGTTTCAATGAAACACTCAATCAAACACCAAAAAGGTTGAGGGGTTTTGTATGTAAGGCTCCCAAAACCATTTCTAAGCCAAAGAACAAAGTTTTCCACAGTTGTATTCAATCCATAAAAATAAATATATATACATATATTCAATCCATAAAAATATAATTTAATATCTAATGCAATACATAATCTAATAATATGTATAATATACATAATATGGATGCACATGGGTCCAATAGATTTGGTCCGGATTGACAAGGATTGACTGGGTTGGGCCAAGACTGTTTTGGGTTGAGCTAAGTTGACTGGATTGACTGGGTTTCTCTCTCTCTGTCATTTCATGGGCTATTTCCGTTTCCATTTCGCATGGAATTTTTTAATAGCCTTTATTCTAAATTTTCTACGTTCACTTTTTAGAACACTAAAAATGAGGAATATTGGAGCTTGAATAACCTCATTTGGAAATAAAATGGTCAACCTATGAATTTCTGAAGTTTAAGCAGGCCAATTATCGATAATTTGGTTGACCCTTCTGCATGGGATCCTTCGGGGACTTCTATCGGAAATCCTTTATGTCCACTTTGTAGAGTACTAAAAATGGAACATAATGAAACTGAAATTACCTGATTTGGATATGGTGTGACCAAAATATAAATTTTCAAAGATTAAATGACCATTTCCATATGTAATTTTGCATGGGACCCTCCAGAGACTTCTACTCGAGATTTTCCACGTCCACTTTATAGGACATCACAAATGAAGAATAATGGCCTTGGAATCATCTGAATTTGATGTAGAACGACAAAGATATGAAGCTTTGAAGTTCTAACGATAATTTTATGAAAGCTTGCATGGGGCCCACCTGTGACTTCTACCCGGGATTTTTCACGTCCACTTTGAAGAGGACTAAAAAATAAGAAATAATGGTACTTAAACCATATGGTTCAGATGTTGGATGATCAAGATATGATGATTTGAAATTCAAACAATCCAACTTACGATAATTTGCATGAAAACCCCTGGGATTATTTATGATAATTTCAAAAACCTCCCTTGTACGTATCATCCGACTAAAATGATCATATCTTCTTCATTTGATATCAGAATTGAGCAATTCTGGTCTTATTTCAAAGATAATTCCATGACCTATGCATCCATGCAGATTACAGCCAGTGACCTTGTTATGGGACCCACCAAAAACTACCTCGAGGTCGTAGTAAAAAGAAACCAAATTTTTACTCATCTCTCTTCCTTTGTTGTCCACACACCAGTAGGACTTTGTTCAGTTGGAAATGGTAAAAATGGGGTGCTTACACCCGTATCATTTATGGAGCCTATAAACCTGGTGTTTCATGACATGTTGGACACCTCAGTCATAGTTTTCATAGACGACATTTTAGTTCATTCCAAGGAAGACGATAATCATGCAACACACCTCAGAGTAGCCTTATAATGGCTAAGAAGGGAGAAAGTCTATGCTAAGTTCAAGAAGTGTGAGTTTTGATTGAACGAAGTGGCTTTCTTAGGTTACGTAGTTTCATTTGAAGGGATAGAGGTAGACCCAAGTAAGATCATAGTAATCGTAGGGTGGGAAACACCTAAAAATGTTGCAGAAATAAGAAATTTATTGGGATTAGCTGGTTATTACAGACGATTCATAGAAGACTACTCTAGGATCGCAATGTCTCTTACCAAGGTAACTAAGAAAGGAGAGAAGTTCATTTGGATCAAGAAGTATGAAGATGTGTTTCCAAACTTTGAAGTTAAAGTTGATATCGGCTCCTATATTGACCATTTCGATACCAAGGCAACCATTCACTCTTTATAAGGATGCTTTCGAATTAGATTTGGGATGTGTTTTAATGCAAGGTGAACAAGTAATTGTTTATGCCTTAAGACAGTTAAAGGAGCATGAGAAGAGTTACCCTACACATGACGTAGAGCTAGCTACGGTGATTCATGCAATCAAGATTTGGAGACACTAATTGTACGGAGAGAAATTTCAGATCAAATCAGATCATAAGAGCCTCACCTATCTCTTTACTCAGAAAGAGTTAAACACAAGATAGAGAAGATGGCTAGAGTTACCAATGGATTATGACTGCGACATCCAATATCATCTAAGAAAAGCCAATGTAGTGGTAGACGCATTGAGTAGAAAGGGAATTGAAGCTGAAAGGAGGACCCAGTACAAATGTTGCTTTGTGCTTCGCGGTATCAGCTTCCGAAAGAATATAGTGCAAAACGTACTAGAATCTCCAGATGACCAGATAGAGCAAGGGCTAATCCATAAGTTTTTACTTATGTTCGTTGCACTGAAGATTCTACCGGATCTGATGGATGAGGTGAAAGCAGCAATTTAACAAGATCCGTATCTAAGAACTGTATAAGAGGAGTTGGAAAAAGGTAAGCCCAACCTAGATTTTACCTTGGATATAGAGAAGGTACTCAGATACAGAGGCAGATTGTGTACATCTAAAAGTAAAGATTCAAACCTCAAAGACAGAATAATGGGAGAAGCTCATTCTACTCCATATTCAGTACATCCCGGAAGCACCAAGATGTACCATGATTTAAGGAGATTATACTAGTAGAGGGAATGAAAGTCGATGTGGCTAGGCATGTGTTTCAATGATTGAATTGTTAGCAAGTGAAGGCCGAAAGATAGAGAACTGTAGGTTTACTACAACCATTGCTAGAGCTAGCATAGAAATGGGACTGCATTACCATGGACATCGTCATTGGACTACCGTTGACTCCTAGATCAGTTGATGCGGTTTGGGTGATTGTATATCGCCTTACAAAGACAGCTCATTTCATTGCGATAAGACCTCAGTATACCTTGGATAGATTGGCAAGATTGTACGTGGACAATATAATCGGACTCCATGGTGTATGTCACACCCCAATTCTGGCTGAACCAGAAGTATGAGTTTACTGCTACCAAACCAATGGTTTACACTATAATCTCAAATAGACCGTGTCAATACGCAAACCATGCATTCCAACCACAATCAGAATATAAATAAATAGCAACGAAAGACTTTATTAAATGAACTGAGGTCTACATGATAGAATAGTAATTTATCAAATTATCTTAATGTACCGAAACATAATTAAATAATCTATTACGTCGTCTTATAATCCAAACTGAAAAGAAAACCTAAAGGAATATATAGTAGTGATGTCACACCCCAATTCCACACCATTCGGAATAGTGTGATGAACCGTCAATAAACCAACGGTTCAACCAGGATCTCAAAATAGGCTATCCCACATATGATAAACCAAAATACATTCCACATTAATCAGAGGTAATAAAATAAATAGCGGAAGTCTTACAGATAATGAACTGAGAAATTCTAACTGTGATAGTCAAAAATAAAATATCTAATTATGTTGTTTCAACCGAGACATAAATAAAATATCGAATACATGTCTTTACTAAATCCAAATAAATAAAACAAAATCTAATCGAATACGCATGAGTTGCACTCGCAAGAGGAGTCATGCGTATCCACTATGTCTTCAGCTTCCATTGTCGCCACATGCCCGTACACAGGAGCGTTCATGTAATCTTCAATGGTGGTACCTGCATCATCAACTAAAAGTATTCGAATTCGAAAGGGTGAGCACACATCACGGCTCAGTGAGCAAACAAAACAATGCAACAATACATATGCATGCAATCAATTCATTTCTTTGGTCTAGTTTAAAGTTTGCAATGTGCTATAGAAAGGATAGGTGGCCGCTGCACCTCTATACACGAGTGTGTGGAAACGCCCAATGAAAACGGCACCGTCGCCCCACATGCACCCACCATGGACAATATACACCCCATGAAAACGGCATGGCTGTACCGGTTGCCCATACCAACACGTAAGCCCCTGTTGGCGAGGGCTTGCAAACTGGGCTCGCAACTAACCAACCCTAATGCCAAACAATGTATCCAAGGCCTCACCCCAGCATCCCTCAATACATCCATAGAGATAGAGCTAGGGTCTGGTGACCAGGCTGAACCACAATGCCACGTTCCCCCCTGATGCTCTACGACATATTAGTTCAAGGTAATGGTGATCGACATGTTAGTGGACAAGACTTGAGTAGAGATAGAGCTAGAGTGGTGACCAGGTGAACCACAATGCCACGTCCTCCCCCGATGCTCCTCGCTCAAGCACCTAACCTTGCTTAGTGGACATGACTTGAATAGACCATGGCCAATATACACCCCATGAAGACGGTCATGGCTGTACCGGTTGATACCTCCCTACCCCACCATATACACTGCCAAACACAACATTCACATGCCTTTCCTATCTCTCTCATCATCATGTTATAACGGTAAAATAAATATGCATGAACAATAATAAAAATATTGGATGACATGCTGAATGCACATTACAATCATACCGCATAAATCATTCATGTCATCGGACTCAAGAATTACAATTTATTATTAACCAATTAGTTTGGTCTTGTTCCTCCTTGCTTGTTATTAGTCCTCTTCCAAGCTTTAGAATCACCTTTATATTGTTATTATATTGCTAGCAAACCTAACAAAGTCGATAAAATTTAATTAGAATTATTTCCAATTTAAAAACCATGCTGTTGGCCGGGGTCGTCGGAGGGTCGATGGGTCATCGACCCCCCCGTCCGAACTTCCCGAATCCTGAGGGTCGATGGTCGAATGCATAGGGTCGATGGGTCTATCGACCCCGTGTGCGACCCCTCGGTGCACTCTGGTCCAATTTCCAATTTTTAATTCATTCTTCATGTTTGGGGTCCTATGGCTTACTTCCACCATTCATTCTATACATGTTCTATGGTTTAGAACTATACTTTATTCACCTACATGGTTTCAATGAATTCCTCCATGGTTTTCCATGAAAACCTAACCATGAATGGATGATTTGGGTTTCTTCTAAGTCATATCCTTTTCATAAACCATTCTAAAGTCTTAACTAAATCATGGGGAATGTATTCATACCTTAGTTTTGCTGAGATTCAGAGTTTCTCTGAATTTCTTCTTCTTCCTTAGCCTTTTCTTCAAGTTTTCCTTCTCTTCTTCTCTTCCTTCTCTTCTCTTTCTCTCAATCCAATTAGGGTTGTAAAAAGGAGTGAAAGAGGCTTAGGGACGTCTTATTTATAGAGTAAAACCTCCCAAAATAAGTCCCATTGAGTTTAGGAAAGGTTCCAATCGAAATTAGGAAGGTTTCCTAATTTTTGGTTCGTGCTGTTTTTCCCGAGTACAGAGGGTCGATGGTGAGGGTCGATGAGAGGGTCGGACAACTCATAGACCCTCATCGACCCTGGTTGAGGGTCGATGGTGAGGGTCGTTGGGAGGGTCGGACCTGTCTATTAAAACCTGCTACCCTACCCTCATTTTGACTGTTTTTGGGTAAATTTTCATATTGGGTCTTGGGTTTCTTCACACACTTGGTCCACTTGGCTCGACCATGATATGTAGACGGGTCCCGACACGAAATGTAAGGTTAGGCCGGGTTCGTGGCGTGCGGGTCTTACAACTCCACCACCCTTAAAAGAAATTTCATCCTCGAAATTTGAAAGTACAGATCTTACAACTCCCCCATCCTTAAATGAATTTTGTCCTCAAAATTTGAACGTATGAATCTTACAACTCCCCCATCCTTAAAATAAATTTTGTCCTCAAAATTTTGAATTTACTTTGAAGTCAATAGGTGGGAATTCTATTTCTGCATTGCATCTTCGTCCTCCTATGCACTCTTCTCCACGTATTGTCTCTGCCAGGTTACCTTCACATAATAATTGATACCAAGTTTTTAAGGTGTTGTACCTTTCAACTAGTGAACTAGGCTGGTACCACTTCAATAGTTAAATCTCTTATTTAATCCAGTGATTACGTGGTCAATACTTTTGATATGGATTTCCAATTTACTTCTTCAATAGAGACACACGAAATACATCATGCACACTAGACATGGATAGCGGTAACGCTAATTGATATGCAACTTTTATACGTCTCTCTAGAGTTTATAAGATTCGACGCATATAAAAAAATACTACTTTCCTTCTTGTCTAATCATTTCAAACTATGCATAAGTGATATCTTCAATAACACTTTGTCACTTATGGCAAACTCAAGGTTTTGGTGTCTATTCTGAAAACCCTGAGCTATCCTGCCCCTTTTCTTTGATTTAGTCTGCCACTCGATAGTTTTCTTCATTAGACTTAGGTTTCCAAAATTCTTCATTCACCAACTTTATTTCAAAATAAAGGAATTTTACATTTCCACCGTACCATGCTTGATAGCTGACATTTACATGGTAGCTCAATAGCAACTTCAATTCACGGTAACTTCTCAACTCAAGTTCCTTGAAATCAATTTCATAAACTCGGGGCATATCTCTTAGGATTTGTATAGT
Organism: Protea cynaroides; assembly: GCA_028583415.1. Lineage (NCBI taxonomy): Eukaryota > Viridiplantae > Streptophyta > Magnoliopsida > Proteales > Proteaceae > Protea > Protea cynaroides. The sequence goes on from CM053266.1 coordinate 22,979,978, forward strand.
CCGCCCCGACTGTCCGTCGGTTTAAGGTAAAATGTGGTACTAAACTTCAACTTTGTTCCCATTGTTTCCTATAGATCCTTCCAAAACTTCAAGATAAAGCATGAGCTTCTGACCGATACGAGGTTCTCAAGCATACCATTCAATTTGGAAATACTATCCACATATAGCTTAGTTAGCCGCTCCGAAGCATACCGAGGTCGTATAGCAATGAAATGAGATATCTTCATAAGGCGATCAACAATCACCCAAACTGCGTCAACCGATCAGTGGTCAGTGGCAAATCAATGACATAGTTAATTGTAATGCAGTTTCGCTTTCAAACTGGTTCTAATAGTTGTTGTTGTAAGCCATGTTGGTCTTTGTCCTCCAGCCTTTACTTGCTGATAATTCAGACACTGGAACACGTACTAAACCACATTTGTTATCAGTCCTCTTTACTAGTACAATCTCTTCGGGTCATGATACATATTGGTACTCCAGTATATCCTGAATTTTGAGTACAATGGGCTCTTATCATTATCCTCTTCATGATATTCGAGTCTTTATCTTCAGGTATTCAGAATCTACCTTTGTATCTGAGTACCGTCTCCGCATCCAAAGTAAGTCAGGTTTGGGTTTTTCTTGCTCTAAATCTTCTTGCATTGTTCTTATATACATATTTAACAAAATTGCTACTTTTACTTATTCCATCAATTTAGAGATGATCTTTAATGCCACAAACGTAGCCGAATTATTGCTCCATAAGTTCATCCATAAATTCTCGCTCAATTGGATCGTCACTAGCTTCTATTATAAGTTACTCTTCTTCCAAATCTGAATCTGTTGCTGCGGAACATAAGGCAGCATTTATACTGGGTCCTTCTTGGACTTCATAATTCCCTTTTTGCTTAAGGTCTTAGTTAGTTCACTAGCCTTCCTTGGATGATACTAGATATCCCCATCTTAATCCTTGAGCAATTTCAGCCATCTTCTTATCCTCATGTTTAACTCTTTCTAATGAAGAGATAAATAAAACACTTGTAATCCGATCTAATCTAAAATTCTTTTCCGTTTAAATAATGTCTCCAAGTCTTGATTGCATGAATCACAACTGTTTACTCTAATCATGAGTTGGGTAACTCTTCTCATGCTCTTTCATTTTCTTAAAGCATATGAAATCGCTTATTTACCTTACATCAACCCGCATCCTAGATCCAATCCGGAAGCTCCAATGGATAGGGTAAAAGGTTTCCCTAGTGCCGAAACGATCAAGACGGGAGCTGATATCAATCTTACTTTAGAATCTAAAAATATTCTTCACCCTTCTCAGTCAAATTAAACTCCTTTCCTTTCCTGGTTAGCTTGGTAAGAGGTATTGCGATCTTAGAGTGGTCCTCCAAAAATCGTCTGTAATAACCAGCTAACCCAAGAAACTTCTTATCTTCGCAATATTCCATATAATTGCTTCTATCTGAATAGGGTCCCCTTTAATCCCTTTATATGATGCTACGTGATCTAAGAAGATCATTTTGGTTTATCATGTATCTTGTTTCTTGGACTTGACATGAAGCTTTTCACTTCACAGCTGTTGTGAAGCTGTTCTACAATCCGTTGTATGAGTTGCTTCATTCTTGGAATCAACCAAATATCATCTATGAAAACTATGACCGACGTGTCCAACATGTCATGAAACACCCAGTTCATCAGTTCCATAAAATATGTAAGGGCATTGGTTAATCCAAACGTCAAAATCGATAACTCATAATGTCCAATCCTGATTCTAACAGCTATCTTCAAGATATTTCTATCCAAATTCTTCAGCTGATGCTATCTTGATCGAAGATCAATCTTAGAAAATACCTTTGCTCCTTGCAACTATTTAAACAAGTCATCGGTCTGAGGTAGTAGATATCGATTCTTGATCTTGAACTTGTTTAGTTCCCGGTAGTCTATGCATAATCTGACCCTACCGTCCTTCTTCTTCATGAATTGCATTGGCACTTCCCATGATGCAATACTTAGCCAATTAGAACCCTTGTCTAATAACTCTTGTAATTGAGTCTCAATTCCTTAAACTCCATAGGAGCTACTCTACAGGTGCCTTTGACACAAGTATCGTCTTTGGTAACAAGTCGATGACGAACTCGATCAGTTAATCAGATGGTAACCCGATAAGTTTCTTAGAAATACATCAGGAAATTCATGCATCACATCAATATCTTCCATCTGTGGTGCTTCTTTGGTAATGTATACCACAAGATACCATATATCCAACTTCTTTCTCTTCAAAGCATCTCTTCGCCTTTAGCATAGAGAGGATCAGCTTCCGCTTCCTAGGCAATAGGCTTCCAATAAAACCAAATTGTATGCCATCTTTATTCTTGAATGATAACCTCTTCTATGCACGTAATCCCTTGTAGAGTGTTGAAACAACTAGTCTATTCCCAAGATGACGTCAAAGTCTGCCATCTCAAGTTTATTTAGGTTGCGTTCAAATTTTATCCATCCATACGATTTGGACTTTGTCCATAACACTCATCTAATGCAACATTTAGTCCAAAAGGGCTTGAACTAGCAAAATCTGGTGTAAGGGTCTTAAAGAGCTTGCCTAGTTTCTTCATCTCTTATGATTTTTCAAAAACTATCGTCAAAATCTCATATCCCAAATCTATTTATAAGCATTAGGGTATATACTTATAATTTCATTAATTCAGTCAAACTCTTTTGGTCTTTTCTTAATCATATCACTTAACATTGGGCATAACTTAGTATTACTTATACTGAATATTATCAATGCTACGATTTTGGACTTTATCCTTGTATCCACTCTTAGATTTGTCTTTAGGAATCTTCAACCTTGTCGAAGTTCATACCGATATAACCATCTTTAACATTACTTGAGTGCTATCTATTTCTTTACTGGCTACCCTTAATAGTTCCCACATTTTCTCATGTACTCTTTTACAGACATGATTCATATCCATCCATTTAGCAATCTCAAACAAATTCTCCATCACTTCATCTGAGTTTCATTGGCTATAGCATTTAATCTGAATCCCATCATCTTTCTTCCAATAATTCCATTATCACCACACATCTTTATCAACAATGATCAGAGAGTGTATAAATCAGAATGTTTGTCTAAAACAATTCATTTCCTTCTTTCAATTTAGCATAATGGCAATACTTGCTTTATCTAGTGAACCTAGGTTTAAAGGATCAGGAGTAAATCTGTGGTAATCCAACCGGCATCCAAAGGTCGTTAGATTACACGGTGGTCCAAATACATGGAATAGAAGTTTTTCAGTTCTTAACCTCATGGTTACAGGTTCTATGGAATATATAATGTCATTGGTCGAGGTACTACAAGAGTAAATCTGGAGAAAGATTTCGCACATCAGTAAATCAGGTATAATCTAGAGGAAAATTTCGTACATCAATAAATCAGGTGTAAATCGAAAAGATGTACGCTCAACATGATTAAGCATTTAACTGTTCATTCAGTTCGTATCTCTGTTCATGTTGTTGATCATGAGAGTGGTTTAGATTGGTATAATCAGGACTAAGACTAAAGAAACAATATCTATAACTCCAATTGACAGGTTAAATCAAGAAGGTATCATGTCAAGGTACGAGAATTAAAATCAAGTATGTGCATCCTCTATAATCATAAGAGTAAGTCAATAATGCACCGCATCCTATATAAACATATCCAGTTATATGGCCACAATTAGATTTGATCCTCTACTGAAAACGTTTAAGGCGTCGTCTTCAGAAAATATTCCTCAATCCTTGGTCGGATCATTGCAACTATCCCATACATCGGTGGCTGATAAGGTTAACCACCTTGATATACTGCTTGTTGTGCACCAAACTTCTGCACTGGGATATGCATTATTGGGACATGCTATGTGGTAGGCACCGTGTTATGGCTAACAGGTGTTGGGGTACACTGATGCTACCAATTGGTACCATACTTAGTTTGACCCGGAGGTGTTGATGTAGCATCAGCAACTTGGGTAGTGATTTACATAGAAACTTTCATAGTCGGTCTCATCTGTTGTTGCTCTTGTATTTTATTGGGCCAAGTTTATGACAACCGTGACCAAGGTAATTGGTAGTCCAGGTGGTTGGCTGGAGTGGCCTGGTTGTTCACTCTTTTAATTCGATACAGTCTGATTATCTACTCAGATGAGTTTTCATTATCCATTCTCGACCCTGATAGTGGTGGGATCAAGTTGCAACCTCTTCTTAATGCTCAACGGTAATGGATCAGCTTGAAATGGATCTCACTCTGAGTCTCCACGTCACCCAGGAGTATAGCTTAAGCTTCTTTATAGTTGCTCTTATTCTTAATGTATGGCCATTATTCTCCTATCTCTATTGGATTTAACCCGAGATCTTTCTCTTTATCTCCACAAGGATTTAGGCATTACTAGCCATTTTCCTTCTTTCCCAAATACATCGAGTTTCACATATTGTGAGTATCAACTCGGTATTCCAATTTTCTGCTTTACAGAAGCTCCCTTCTTGCTACTGTACTATATCCTTGTATACTTGGATAAGTACCCAACTTATAGATAATACCCTAATTTTTTTTGTTTATTAGGATAATTCTTGGTCTTCTCTTTCTGTGTGAGTATATATGTATGGTTCCACCTTTTATATGTACATTATTGTCTTGTTTAGGTTTTGTCTCAACCAACACAGGTGCTTATTATGTGTTTGTATTAAAGCTTTTAATTTATCCTAACCCAGTTCATGGACTCTAGTGGAAGTACTCAGGTTTAATGGGTAAGGCCTACGAGAGCTCTGATACCAAGTTGTCACATTCCAATTCCACACCATTCGGAATAGTGTGATGAACCGTCAATAAACCAACGGTTCAACCAGGATCTCAAAATAGGCTATCCCACATATGATAAACCAAAATACATTCCACATTAATCAGAGGTAATAAAATAAATAGCGAAAGTCTTACAGATAATGAACTGAGAAATTCTAACTGTGATAGTGATAAATAAAATATCTAATTATGTTGTTTCAACCGAGACATAAATAAAATATCGAATACATGTCCTTACTAAATCTAAATAAATAAAATAAAATCTAATCGAATACACATGAGTTTTACTCGCAAGAGGAGTCATGCATATCCACTATATCTTCAGCTTCCATTGTCGCCACATGCCCGTACACAGGAGCGTTCATGTAATCTTCAACGGTGGTACCTGCATCATCAACTAAAAGTATTCGAATTCGAAAGGGTGAGCACACATTACGGCTCAGTGAGCAAACAAAATAATGCAACAATACATATGCATGCAATCAATTCATATCTTTGGTCTAGTTTAAAGTTTGCAATGTGTTATAGAAATGATAGGTGGCCGCCGCACCTCTATACACGAGTGTGTGGAAACGCCCAATGAAAACGGCACCGTCGCCCCACATGCACCCACCATGGACAATATACACCTCGTGAAAACGGCATGGCTGTACCGGTTGCCCATACCAACACGTAAGCCCCTGTTGGCGTGGGCTTGCAAACTGGGCTCGCAACTAACTAACCCTAATGCCAAACAATGTATCCAAGGCCTCACCCCAGCATCCCTCAATACATCCATAGAGATAGAGCTAGGGTCTGGTGACCAGGCTGAACCACAATGCCACGTTCCCCCCTGATGCTCTACGACATATTAGTTCCGCTAAGGTAATGGCGATACGACGATGTTAGTGGACAAGACTTGAGTAGAGATAGAGCTAGAGTCTGGTGACCTGGCTAACCACAATGCCACGTCCTTCCCCTGATGCTCCCCTCGCATCAAGCACACTAACACTTGCTTAGTGGACATGACTTGAATAGACCATGGCACAATATACACCCCATGAAGAACGGTCATGGCTGTACCGGTTGATACCATCCCTACCCGCACCATATACACTAGCCAAACACAAACATTCACATGCCTATTCCTATCATCATCATCATCATCATTTTATAAACAGTAAAATAAATATGCATGAACAATAATAAAAATATTGGATGACATGTTGAATGCACATTACAATCATACACGCATAAAATCATTCATGGCATCGGACTCAAGAATTAAAAACAATTTATTATTTACCAATTAGTTTAGGTCTTGTTCCCTCACCTTTGCTTGTTATTAGATCTTCTTCCAAGCTTTAGAATCACCTTTATATTGTTATTATATTGCTAGCAAACCTAACAAAGTCGATAGAATTTAATTAGAATTAATTTCCAATTTAAAAACCATGCTGTTAACTGTGGGTCGATCAGAGGGTCGATGGGTCTATCGACCCTACCCTCTGTCTGAACTTCCCGAATGCTGAGGGTCGATGGTCAGAATGCATAGGGTCGATGGGTCTATCGACCCTGTGTGCGACCCTCGGTGCACTCTGGTCCAATTTCCAATTTTTAATTCATTCTTCATGTTTGGGGTCCTATGGCTTGCTTCCACCATTCATTCTATACATGTTCTATGGTTTAGAACTATACTTTATTCACCTACATGGTTTCAATGAATTCCTCCATGGTTTTCCATGAAAACCTAACCATGAATGGATGATTTGGGTTTCTTTTAAGTCATATCCTCTTCATAAACCATTCTAAAGTCTTAACTAAATCATGGGGAATGTATTCATACCTTAGTTTTGCTGAGATTCAGAGTTTCTCTGAATTTCCTCTTCTTCCTTAGCCTTTTCTTCAAGTTTTCCTTCTCTTCTTCTCTTCCTTCTCTTCTCTTTCTCTCAATCCAATTAGGGTTGTAAAAAGGAGTGAAAGAGGCTTAGGGACGTCCTATTTATAAAGTAAAACCTCCCAAAATAAGTCCCATTGAGTTTAGGAAAGGTTTCAATCGAAATTAGGAAGGTTTCCTAATTTTTGGTTCGTGCTGTTTTTCCCGAGTACAGAGGGTCGATGGTGAGGGTCGATGAGAGGGTCGGACAACTCATAGACCCTCATCGACCCTGGTTGAGGGTCGATGGTGAGGGTCGATGGGAGGGTCGGACCTGTCTGTTAAAACCTGCGACCCTACCCTCATTTTGACTATTTTTGGGTAAATTTTCATATTGGGTCTTGGGTTTCTTCACACACTTGGTCCACTTGGCTCGACCATGATATGTAGATGGGTCCCGACACGAAATGTAAGGTTAGGCCGGGTTCGTGGCGTGCGGGTCTTACAATTCCACCACCCTTAAAAGAAATTTCATCCTCAAAATTTGAAAGTACAGATCTTACAAGTGACACTCGCATGAGAAATCATGCTCCCTCTCCACTGATTGTACATCCAAAGTAGCAATGCCTCCATAAGTAAGAGCACCAACATAGTCTTCAACAGTATATCTATAAGCACCCCATTTTTTCCATTCCCAGTTGAACAAAGTCTTACTGGAGAGTAGGCAACAAAATGAGAGAGATGTGAGAAAGTTTAGAAAGTACAGGGGAGGTGAGTGAAACTCTCTCAGAAGTGACATTCGATCAGTCCCGACATGCTCTCTATAGTGTTTTGAGAATAATTGAGATAATCCCCAGTATGCTAAAGCCTAAAGGAAACTATATTGTAAGTTGGGGAATCCCAATGCAATGTTTAAATTTTAGCTATAATTTTGAGAGGGGTTTTGATGGGCCCCACGGTAAAGACATGGGCTACAACCTGTATGAATGCGTAGGTCTAAGAAATTCCTTTGAAATGAGACCAGAATCACTCAATTCTGATGTCAAATAAAGAAGATATGATGATTTTAGTCTGGGAATATGAATAAGGGCATTTTATGAAATTAATAATAAATGACCAGGGGCTTGCATTCAAATTATCGTAGGTTTAATTATTTAAACTTCATCTTCTCATAATTTTATTATCTAACGTCCAAATGAGGTGATTCTAGCGCCATTATCCTTTATTTTTAGTGCTCTACAAAGTGGACATGGAAAATTTGGGGCAGACGCTATCGAGGCATCCCATGTAGTGTTGCTAGCCTGTTTAAACTTCAAAAATTCATAAGTTAGCCATTTTACATCCAAATCAGGTGATTCAAGCTCTAATCTTCCTCATTTTTAGTGCTCTACAAAGTGGATGTGGAGAAATTAAGACAGAGGCCGCTAAAAATTCCTCAGTAAAATTACAGTTGAAATGGCCCATGAAATGATAGAAAGAGGGGGAGAGAGGAAACTAATCAAACCAAGTCAATTCAAGCTAGTCTTAGCCCAACCCAGTCAAACCAAGCTAATCTAATCTGATCGATTTCAACGAGGCTCGCCCAGTTTAGCCTAGACCAGTTCGAACCAAACTAGTTCACCCATGTGTACATGCATTATTGTATTTTATATGCATCATTATATTATGTATTATAAGGTATTATACTATACGTTATATAATGATGGGTATTATATTATATTTCATGGTGTATAGTATATAATATACATTGTATGATATATTGTGTATATTATATACTCAGGCTGCATAGAATTTTAGAAAGAGACAAGCTTGCTGGGTTTGGGAAGAATAAGGGAGAGAAAAATTAGAAAGTCAGGGATTGAGTGGGATCGAAAGAAGATCTGCTGAACAGATTTCACACAAGAAAGATTATGAAAATTTGAGAAGAGGAAGAGGGATGGAGATTTGGCCACAGATGGAGAGATCGAGAGAATGAGAGACAGGGGAAAGGATATTTGGAAAGAAAAGAGGAAGATAAAAAAAATAAAAGGAAAAAAAAGAGAGAGAAAAGAAGTGAGAAAAGGAAGCTTACGGTGGTTTCAGTGTTAAGAAAGGAAAGAGAGAATTTGAGAGGATCGAAAAAACAAATTAGAATTGGGGAGAAGGAAAGAATTCTTGAGCTGGGTTTGGAAAGAATAGGAAAGAAAAATTCAGAAAATAGGAAAGGAGACCGACCTAGAGAGGAAAGGAAAGAAAAAACTGAGAAGGGAGAGACCGACTGATCAAAGAGAGAGCTAGAATAGATCACGATCAGAGAGAGAATAGGAAAAGAAATAAAAAAAAAAGAAGGGAGAAGAATAAGGATAAAAACCGGAAGAGAGAGAAGAAAAAAAGAAATCGGAGAGGGGAGGCTAGAGATCCGTAGGAGAGAGAACTTGAATCGGGAGATTGGGTCAGTACGACTCTAGAGAGAAAAAAAAAGGAAGCTGGAGAGAAAGAAAAAAATCAGAAAGAAGAGAGAGGAGGGAGAGAAAGTAAAATCAGAAAGGAAGGATTGGTAGAGAGAAAGGAAGAGAGGGAGATTGAGAGAGAGAAAAAGATGAAGAAGAAGAAGAAGAAGACAAAGAGAAGAAGAGAGGGCGATTGAGAGAGATCGATAGAGAGAGAGAGAGAGTAGAGTCGAGCACAAACCAGTTGCCCATCTCAGGTAAGATCGTCGACCACCACCTTGCTGGGTTTCTCTTTTGTTTGTTTTTCTTTTGGTTTATCCTCAATCCCTGCTGCAACTTCATCCTACCACACCATACATCAACCTCTCCTCCAACTCCCACCTATCCACCAACCTTTATCAAGACCACCAGTAATTGTCCTTCCACCTGTTCTTGGATACAACATCACCGGGACAATGCTCCACTTCCCAGCCAAAACCTAATCGATTCCACCTTCCTCTACACCGAGAATCACCTCAACATGCCTTGAACAAACCCACTTACCTAGCTGATCTGTGCAACCACTAACGTTTCCCACCATCTTTCCACCACTACACCAACCACTTGCTGCAACCACATAATCCATTATTAAGACCACCAGTCCACTTGTCACTCCCCAACACCAACTCTAACCTGTTGCAGATCTACTTTCTAAGCCCAATCTGAAAAACCTTCAAACTTCAGCCCGATAACCTTATCCATGGCTTGCTATAATCCTACCTCCTTGGCATCTTCTTAATACTTACACCTATCCTACCATTTGATCAATCTAAACCCCATGGCTATCCTTTGTGAATCCAACTGCCATGATACCTAAACCTGAGTTAATCCCATTGATCCGACCATGATCTAAAGTTAATTCCCACTGATCCATTCTAACCTTGGTCATCAGCTACTCTCCTATTCCCAACAACAATCTCCCAAACCACCGAGAACTTGATCATACAATGGTCTAGCCATATGTTTGAGTTACATGTGTGTTAAATTGATTCGAGTGTGTTTGAATTTCATGTGAGTTAAATTGATCCGAATAATGCTTGAATTTGATATGATAATATTGGTCTGATTGTGAAAATTGAATGAAATTGATCTGATTGATGGAATTGAAATTGATCCGATCATATGCTTGGAATGATATAATTAAAATTGAACCATCGATCTTGAATATAATGTGAATAAATCATGGCCTTTGATTTAGGATTTTTAATGTGAATGAAATCTAGACAATTGATGATTGAATTCAATGTGATTAAAAATATGGCCATGTGATTGAATTTTTACATGATTAAATCTTGGAATTTGATGTAGTTAAAATCTAGCTATTGATATAGAGTTTCTAATATGATTAATTGTGAGCCATTGAAAGATTGATTTTTATTTTGATCATGAGTGATATGAAATATAGACCATTAGATCTTGATTATGAGCATCTTATTTGAATCTAAACAGTTGGATTGACATCATGAGCGATACAAATGAATCTGGGCCATCGAATTATCTTGATGATTGATGTAAATGAATATGAGCCATTGGATCCTTATTGGGAGTGATTTTGAGTGATCTGAACGATTGGATTACCATCTTGAGTGATTTGAACGGTTGGATTATCTTTTTGAGTGATTTAATTGAATTTGAACGGTTGGATTGACCTCATGAATGTTTTAAGTGAATCTGAACCATCGATCAAATATGATCTTGATCACATTGATGATGATCGATTACATCAAATCTGAGTAGTCTATCATTTATGATCTTGGTTACATTATTGATGATCAATGCTTGATCAATGCTCTCACATGTTTGATGCTATATTGATTCACACGCTTTATTGTCATACTTGAGATTAAATATTATTGTTACTTGCCATACTTGAATGATATTTATTGTTGGCAATAACTTAATTTCTGCAACACCCTAGTCAAACTGTCATATCTGTACACCTAGAAGACATATTAGGTGTGGGGACATGCATGTAGGCACCCACATTCACGGGAAATGTAAGAATGAAAATGATAAATTTTAATCAAGAGATACGAAGCCTAGACCAATACATGCCAAATTAGGGTTTTAGGTCAAGGGTAGCTTTAGGACGATCCCTACCCCTCAGCTCATTTCTCCTAGGGTACAGAGAACTAGATAGGTGTGATGTGAATCGGACCATAGAGCATTTAGGTTCCACACCCTAATCTTGAATAATACCTCAATAATTGAATCCGCTTTTCAAACTACGCGGATCCTGATTCTTAAGGCAGCACCCTAGGATACGTAGGTAGTTTGGAAAGATTCTCAAATACGGTTCCACACCCTGATATTGAAAGAAGAACATGAATGAATGAATCAACATTTTGAACTACGTAGATCCTGATTCTTAGGGCAGCACCCTAGGATACGTAGGTAATTTGGGAAGATTCTCAAATACGGTTCCACACTTTGATCTTGAAAGCACATGTTAATGAATTAAATATTTTGAAGTACTCAAACCTTGTCAAGAGGGACAGATTCCCAAAGACGTACTCAGACTCTGTCAAGAGGGATAGATTCTCAAAGACGTACTTAGATCTTGTTTAGAAGGATAAATTCCCAAGAAGATATACTCAGATCCTATCAAGAGGGATAGATTCCCAAAAGACATTCTTAAATCTTGTCCAGAGGGATAGATTCTCAAAGACATATTCAAATCCTGTCCAGAGGGATATATTTCCAAAGGCACACTCAAACCTTGTCTAGAGGGATAGATTCCCAAAGGCATGACCACATTCTTAGTTCCTTTAGGTTATCCATATTTATCACCATCCATGATTATATCCATATCAATATATCCATCAAAATAACCCATCACAGTGAACTACGTTGTACCTGATTTTCAGGACCTCTGAAATACATAGGCAACTTGGAGGACCTCTCCAAGTATGGTACCACATCTTAAAATCCTTAGGTCCTCCATATCTATATCTATATTCATATCCATATCTATATTCACTTCAATCCACATTAGGCTAACTCTAGATTCAATCTCAATCATCATCAAGCATAAACTTCAACTTGAACAATTGAATCTAATGAAGCTTAATCATAAATCACATCCATAAACCTTAATCACATTCCATTCAAACTACGTTATGGACTTGATTTTTAGGATTGGAATACATAGGAAATTTAAAATGTCTTGGACGTCTTAGATTCAGTCTATCACTGAAACACTTTCGGTTCAGTTCACTGTATATTATTTTGCTTGTTTATTTATTTTCAGAACATGTTTAGCTGAACATAGGTTAGAAGAACTTAGAAACTTGACATAGGATCCCCCATGAGCCCTAGCTATCATTTATTGTCCATGAACAGTCAGAACCATAGAGTCTAAGGAAACTAGAATCACATAAGAGGTCAATTTTTAGATCAGACAACTTTAGGTGCCTAACACCTTCCCAAACTGTACTTTGATTGCTTATCCCCCATTCTTTGATACATCAAAGCCAATATATTAGGTCAATTGAGTCAATAGAAGACTTTTCTTATGATGAGACTACATTTTTATAGGTCCTAAACCTTAATCTAGGTGGTGACTCCAAATCATTTTTTTCGTCCCTAAGAGATGGGTGGATTACCTTTGTCATCACAATATCCTGCATCAACATCTAAAAAGAAAGCATATACGCATAGTGAGCTCACAACTTAGCTCAATAAGAAATAAGACAATGCAGTAGGCAAATGCATGAAGTAACATTCAACATTGGGTCTCGTAAAACTTGCAATGTGCTATAGTAAGGATAGGCTACAACCACACCGCCATGCATGAAAATGTGAGCACACCCAACAGTTAGGCCACAATTTACACTATTGCTCTTACCCCACGACACTTACACAGGAATAGAGATAGAGCTAGAGTCTGGCGGTCAGGCCACAATCTATACTATCGCATCCTCCCCCTGATACTCTATCCCGTATCAATATGTACACCCCTATTGGCAAGAGCTTGCAAGTTGGGTTCTGTTACTAACCAATCCTACATGTCATCACAATGTATCTAAGTCCCTACCCCAGCATAGCTCCCTACGAAATAGAGATAACGCTAGAGTCTGATGGTCAGGCCATAATCGACACTACCGCATCCTCCCCCTAATACTCTACCCATAACAAGCATGTTAAGATAGAAGAGATACGAAAAGTGATAGTGTGGGGAATGGTCTAAGGATCTAACCCCTTTACATCCCATACACCAATGAAAACATACATATGCCTAACATCACATCCTATCAATAATAGTATGAATGAATAAGTAATAGCAATGAAATAAAGATGACATGTTATACGCACAACGATCACACAACAATAACAAGCATAGTGGTTTATTGTGTTAATTATTTAGGTTTGGGTCTTGTCCCATACCTGACATGTGATAGCAAGTATTCTCTAAGTCTCAGAGTCCAGCCTCGCTATCCACAAGTCCTAAATAACAATAGGAGTCAATTAGAATTAAGTTTGTAGGACCCAAGTTAATGGGACCAAAGTCTGGACTGAAAAATAGTCCAAAACACCTTGTTCGATCGTACATTAGGGTGTAAACTGTCAAACCGGTATGTTAGACTGGTATGTTAGATCGGATAACTTTTCCAGCCTTCCCGAATAGGTCTAGAGGCTTGTCCAGTCATACTTTATATGCCACTGGACAAAGTCTGTGTGTCCTTGTCTGACTTTCTTTTCAGTAGATCTTCGACTTGATTTTCTTGGGTTTCTCCTAAGCTATTTTATAGTCAAATAAAGCATTAAAAACATTACTTTTAAACCATTCATTATCCTATATTCTCATAAACATTGATTCTAATAATCCCCATGAACGAATCTAGGGTTTTTGCATGGGATTAGGGTTTCGAATCAATACCTGGCCATTCATAGTATTGATCTTGAACCAACACCTTCTTAACATTCCTATAGAGATGGAGCACTTTACCGTTGGCCTCTGACTGATGGTGCTCATCTCCCAACAGAACTCCTCCCTTGTAGAGCTTTCCCGTCCCCACTGCTCCTCTTCAAATCTCTCTTTCAGACTCTAGGGTTTGTAAGAGTCAACAAGAGGTCTAAGTAAGAGCAATGATCAATATATAGAGGAAGGTAGCCTTTTTGGAGAGTTTCCCACATATAGAAGGTGTTTACTAACAAGATTTGGAAGGTGAGACCCACTAGAGTCTGTTTCCAAACCAAGTAAGCTGACCGGTCCGATATACCGATTGGACTGTTCATGAGACAAGTATGTCACAACCAGTCAGACCAAATAAGTTGGAATTATGTTTGTTTGAGTCTTTTTTTGTACCTGGACTCGTGGTTCATCATCTAACTGTCTTCTGACCCGATTATGATTGGAATACCTGTTATGATATGAAAACCTAAGTTAGATTGGGTTCATGGAGTGTGGGTTTTATAGTATACTTGAGAGAATAGTGTTAGATAAAAATCCTCTCTTTACCTCCAAGGTTTGGCAAAGACTACAGAAAGATATGGGAATGAAGCTGAAGTTTAGAATAGCCTTTCATCCTCAGACGGATGGTCAGTCGGAGAGGACTATTCAAATCTTAAAGGATATTCTCCAAGCTTGTGTAATTGATTTCAAAGGAGTTTGGGATGAAAAGTTACCATTAATTGAGTTTTCTTACAACAATAGTTATTAGGCTACCATTCAGATGTCCCCATATGAAGCATTATACGGTAGGAAATGTCAAATGCCTTTGTTTTGGACGAGGTTGGTGAAAGAAGAATCATGTGGCTAGAATTTGTTGAAGAAACTTGTATAATGGTAGATAAGATCAAAGAGAGAGTAAATGCAGCTCAAGTTCGACAAAAAAAACTATACGGATAATAGACGCCAACACCTTGAGTTTTTTGTAGGTGACAAAGTATTCCTGAAGATATCACCTATGAGAGGCTTGAAACGATTCAGTAAGAAAGGGAAGTTATGCCCTAGATATGTAGGACCTTATGAAATCTTAACAAGACAGGCAAAGTGGCATACCAGCTCGCATCGCCACTGTCAATGTCAAGCATGCATGATGTGTTCCACATTTTGTACATTAAAGATCTATCTCACATATTGACTGCAGATCTACCAGACTTGATAGAGGAACTGACTTTGAAGTTGTGCCAATTGAGATAACAAGTCAGAAGGTACAGAAACTCTGAAACTAGGGTATCTTTTATGTCAAGGTGACTTGAAGAAGCCAAGACATGGATGAGATCACTTGGGAGGAAAAAGCCATGATGTATAAGGAATATCCTTATCTATTCGATTCAGAAGGTACGTTCAAATTTTGAGGATGAAATTTCTTTTTAGGGGAGAGTTGTAAGTCCCATACTCTACAAACCCAGTCCAACATGGGTTATCGTGTCATGACAGATCTTTCCATCATAACCTGGTCAGATGAAGCAGCTGAATGGTAAAGCCACGCATCAAGGTACAAAACTGATAATTTTTACTTTGTCCAGTCTCGCGGGCAGTGCCACCTGCCACCGGACAACCCAAATTTCATTCTTTGAATGGAATCTGATGGGACCTACTTTCCAAGTCTTGTATGGAAACCTTCCCATACTTGAAGTGGATCATATAGGGATACTCTCCCTATATAAGAGCCTTATTCTTCCATTATCTCTTATACTTTGACCATCCATAACCTTAGAACTGGACGAAAGTCTGAGAGAGGAGCTGTGAAGGAGATGAAGGCATTATAGAGGATTTTTCAGGAAGAGTTATCGTCGGTTTCCATCCACATCATCGTGAAACCTATGGTAAGTCCTCAAACTTGGTAGAAAGGAATGGATTGGGATCAATATCATTAATTTTTATTGACTGATCCAATACATATGGTTGATTGAAGGATTCACAAGATCTAGAGAAATGCACATTGTAGTAAACTAGGGTTACAGTAGAAGACCTAACCCTAACATAGCTTCGACCAGAGAACGATATTAGATGAACCCTAGAACGAGTCGAAGGATCAACTCTGAAGAAAATACCGACGGAGAACTAACCTGGACTGTAAGACCCGCACTCTACTAACCTAGTCTAACTGTATTGTGCTAGGTCTTCCCAACATAATCGGATCGAGTAAACCAACCATGTGAAGAAACCATGAGGCTAGGTAAGTAAATCGACCCAAAAATAGTCAAGTTTAGTCGTATGGTCTACTACCTGAACTGGTATGGTCGACCACACCATAAGGAAAGTAAAACTAGTCAAAATAGTCATGTGGTCAACACATTTAACTCGTGTGCTCGACGTATTTTGTGACCACACCTATCGACCGCATGTTGCCAAATCAGACTCTGAGATTTGAAAACTTTTCAAATCAAAGGGGATCTCTTTCCTATTGATGGAGGGCTCTATATGGAGAGTTTCTCTCTATATAGAGGATGTCCCTCAGCCCTCTCTTACTCTTTTGGATCACTATCAAACCCTAAAACTTAAGGACGAAAGAAAGAATAAGAGAATGAGAAGGAGATTTAGAGAAGAAGGCTGAAAGAATGAGTTCTAGAAACTTTTGCAACAAGTAAGGTATGAACCTTTTCTCTATAGCCATAGAACACCTAGAATAGAAGTTTCTAATGCAAATTGAGATACCAAACTCAATGTAAGGATTCAACTATGGGGTTTTCTAAGCAAATCTCAAAGGGGATTGTGGATAATGGATTAGGGTAAATAGTCTGATAAAAACTAAGATTAATGGCCATAGAATGATCATTAGGAAGAATTCCGTTGATGAGCCAAGAGGAGGAACTTGTATGAGAAGTAAAAATGAACCAGACCTCATATGGTTGTAGCTATGGTCGACCATAGGATGGTCAGTAAGTTGACCATAGGCATTCAGGAAGTTCCCAAGAAACGTATGTCGCATGCTGTGGTCGCATGATGCACGACCATACGTATCGATCGTACAACATGTGGTCGACATATACTGAGACTAAACGTATCGACCATACGTAAACAGGAAGTATATTTTGAGATCAAACAAGATTGTCGACTACTATAACTTGGTAAAATTAAACCCTAACTTAAATCCCTACATTCCTTAGGTTCCCAAGTAGTTCAAAGTGATTTTCAAGGCTTGAAAGGAGATCAAATATCATTTACAGGTGAGAGAATAAGACCTAGACTAATTGGATTAACAAACTATGTTTCTTTTATTATGTCCAATGCCATGAATGATTCTATCCTTGTATGCTTGTAATGTGCATCTCACATGTCATCCAATATTACTGTTATATATCTGCTCATGCATATTTATTTATGTTATTTATAACATGATGATGATGCTAGGAATAGGCATGTGAATGTGTTTGTGGTGGATGTGTTAGATGCTAGTGGAGCATCAGGGGGAGGACGTAACACCATGGTCTTGGGCCTGGTCCCCAAACTCTAGCTCTATCTCTACTCAGTACTACTCACTGACATCTTCGTATCGTCGTTACCTTAGGGAACTGGTATGCTGTAGGGCATCAGGGGGAGGACGTGGCACTGTGGTCTTGGGCCTGACCAGCAGACATTAGCTTTATCTCTATAGGCATATTAAGAGATATTGGGGTAGGGCCTTGGATACATTTGGATGGCATTAGGATTGCTTAGAAGCGATCCTACTTTGCAAGCCCAGTTTGCAAGCCCTCGCCAATAGGGGCTTACGTGTTAGTATGGGTATGACATCAGGGAAAGTGTTGGCAGTATGTGATCTGGACACTTTAGCTCTATCTTTATCCATGGTGGGTGCATGTGGGATGACAATGGTATTTGATCCATTGGGTAGATTCACACACTAGTGTATAGAGGTGCGATGGTCGTCAATCCTTTCTATAGCACAGTTGCAAACTTAAAAACCAGACCAAAGATATGAATTGAATGCATGCATATGTTTGTGTATTATTTTGTTTGCTCATTGAGCCGTGATGTGTGCTCATCCTTTCGACGTCGAATATTCTTAGTTGATGATGCAGGTCTTACTTTTAAAGATTATATGGAGGTTTCATCGTATGGACATGTAGCGGCGATGGATACGCAAGCTGTAGAAGATGAGCACGACTCTGTGTGCGAGTGTTTTTAGCGTCTTTATTCCTAGATTAGTTGTATTTTTTATCATGGAAACCTGTAGTAGAATACTAATTATGTTTTGAACTTATTTAGAGATAATTAGATTTAAATATTTACTTATCATGCTAGACACTCAGTTCATTATTAATAAAAACTTTCGCTATCTATTTTATTATCTCTGATTATGTTGTGGAATGTGTATTTGGTTTGAATTATTGACACGGTCTATAGGAGATCCTAGTTTGAACCATTGGTTTTATGACGGTTCATCACACTACTGGTTAGTTCAAAATTGGGGTGTGACATGGACAATGTCTGATGCATGAGTCCCACCGGTGAATTAACGGATGGGACATATAGTGCCACCGGTGACGCCACCGGTTATATTCAGGAAGTCCCAGAACTTTGACCGATGGGATGACAGAAGTGGCTACTGTCAGACCGGACAGTGCCACCGGTCAATGTCTGGTGGGACTTTTTGCGTACAATGAATCCAAAGAAGAAAAAATTACCAGAATTAAACCTAATTAAATATTATGATTTGTTTAGGACTCATGAGAGGGCAAGGCTAGTTTCTGCAGCTCAGAAAGTGTCAAACATCACTCGACAGGTGAGGGACATAACCCCAAATTAACTGGTTAATAATTAATGAACCTTGCATGTTGTTGTTTCATGTACTGTACATTTAACATGTTATATAATATATGTTATTTATTATTCATGCATATTATTTTTGTTATGAAAAGATTGAGGGTAGGCATGTATTTGTTTAGTTGGTGTGTTGGGTTAAAAGTGGTTAGAGCCTTGGACTATTCACCCCATTGATATTGCTTTGTATTGCTGTCTACCTTAGTGTAACTTGGTACCGGATAGGGTATTAGGGGGAGTGCTGACGGTGTTGGTCATAGTCATACCATTAGACTTTAGCTCTATCTCTATTTCATATTGAGAAGTGCTTAAGTGGGGCCATGGATACACTTGTGATAAAATATAGGATTGGTTAGTAATGGATCTCTAGTTTGCAAGCCCGCACCAGTAGGGGTGTACATACTGGTATGGGGTAGAGTATCAGGGGGATGCTGATGGTTTGATTATAGGCTGTCGTTGGGCTCTAGCTCTAACTCTATCTCTATCTTGTAGTGAGTATTGTAGAACGACAGCAGTTTTAGTTGGAGCCTGACCGTTGAATATGCTCACACTCTCTTGTACGGAGGTGTGGTTGTAGCCTATCCTTACCTTAGTACATTGTAAACTTGTCGGACCAAATGATTGAATGTTATCTCATGCACATTACTTGTTGCATTGTTTTGTTTCACATTGAGCTAAGTTATGAGCTCACCCTGCGATATCGTTTTCTTTTTAGTTGATAACGCAGGTAATACTATTGAGGATTACATCAATGCACCTTTTTTGGATGAATGGTGACTCTTGATGTACAATTGGTGTAGAATGAGCATGACTCATCATGCGAGTGCCTCTACTGTATTTATCTTTAGGTTCTTTGCTATTTGTATGGATTATTAAATTGTATTAAGTTATTATTTACATTTTGGTTATTGAGATAATTGGATTATTTATTTAATTATCATTTTGATTCTTAGTTTATTAATAAAGACTTTCGCTATTATTTTATATATTCTGATTATGGGTTATGTGCGTGGTTAAAATGTTGACATGGTTCTTTGTGATCTTAGCTTGAGTCGTAGTTTGTAGCGGTTCAATCACACATCTGATTCGACCCAAATTGGGGTGTGACAATCACCCTACAATGATAACTCTTTTTAGTTAATGTTGCAGGGAAAGCCACGGTGAACTTCACTGATGCACCAATGGCAACTAACCTCGCCCATACAAAGACTCCAGTGATCGAGGAGGAAAGACATGGCAAGCAATGCGAGTGCGACTATCTATTTAGGATAGCCTATTTGCCTAATTATAGCAATAAGGTCCTACCATCACTTCCTTAGACTGTGCTGATCTGATTCGGTATCACTTCCTTAGAATATGCCGGTATGATTAGGCATCACTTCCTTAGACTGTACCAATCTGATTCGATATCACCCCCATAGATTGTACTGGTTTAATTTAATATCCCTTCCTTAAACTGTGCTAGTCAGATTTGACATCACTTCCTTAGATTGTGCCAGTCTGATTCTGTATCATCCCTTAGACTATATCGATCTAATTTGGCATCAGTTCCTTAAACTATACCGGTCTAATTCGGTATCCCCCTTAGACTGTACTGGTCTGATTCGGTATCACCCCCTTAGATTGTGTCCTTGGTATCACCCCCTTAGACTATACTGGTCTGGTTCGGTATCACTTCCTTAGACTATATCGGTCTAATTCGGTATCACCTCCATAGATTGTACCGGTCTGATTCAGTTTCATTGTTATTGTTTTTTCCTAACAAACTACTTTGTACTTGATTTATAGGGCAAACACTAGAATACATAGGCAATTTGGAGGAATCTCCAAGTACAATACTTCATTCCACAAGGATTATCCAGATTCAATTTCAACCATACATCAAGCATAAATACCAACTTGAATTGAATCTAGTAAAGCTTAAGCATAAATCAGATCCATAAGCTTTAATCAATCATTTTGAACTATGTTATGGACTTGATTTCTAGTATAGAATATGTAGGCAATTTGAGATAGGCATCTCAGATTCAGTACATCACTGAACCATTATTTAATTCAATTTACTGTATATTACTAGTTTATTTATTTATTTCAGAACATGTTTGGCTGAACCTTAGGTTAAAAGAACTTAGCAATTTGGTATAAGATTCCCCCATGAGCCTAATCATCCATTGACCAAGCAATGACAAAAACCATATAAACCCCAAGGGGATAGCTTAGTTGGCAAAAGACCAATACCTCAAAATGAAGAGGTTATAAGTTCAATTTTCCTTGGGGCTATACTTACCCAAAAAAAAATGTCAAAAACCATATAATATAAGGAATGTAGATCAGATAGGAAGCCAATTTTTGGATCGGACAGCTTTGGGTGCCTCACACCTTCCCAAACTGTACTCTGAATGCTTACCTGTACTCTAATAGGCCAAAGCCAACTTTTAGGTTATGAGTCAAAAGAAGTCTTACCTTATGATGAGACTACATTTGAGGTCCTAGACCTTAATCTAGGTGGTGACTCTAAATCATTACCGTCCATTGGTGTGGGTTGACAGGATCAAAGGCAAAAGCCAATGATCCATATTTTTTTTAGGAAAATCTGAAGGCGAATTTTCCTCCTATCTCCTCACACCCAACTGGGAAATCTTCTTTGTTTCTACCACATCAATATTGAATCGAATTGTATTAATGAGGCGATCGACGTCTCATTCCAACGTTCATTAAATGGGGAAAATCATCCTTGCCAACATCCTTTCCTTTACTAAAATTCTCGACCGACGAAATCATTTTTTACCAACATCCTTGGGCCGACAAAATCATCCTTTATTGGTTGTAAACCTAGCAGGGGAAAAGTTGTCTCTTAAAATTTACACTTAACACTATTAACAAAATGGACGTTTTTGTTACAAGGATCTGAAATTAGGGGTAGTACGTGTAATTGTCATAAACTATTGGGTGGTAGGTGGAAATAATCTATAGTCCAGGGGTAGTACATATAATTTTAATATAAAAGAGTCTATAAATATATTAAAAACCCACCAACAGTTGATTAGTTACACATGTCAACCACAAGAGATGGCAATAATCATGTATGATGGAATATAGGGATGGTTACAACGAACCCGACCTTTAGATCCTCATCAGAGGACTAAGGGACTCTCCCACATCCACACGACCCCCTAACGATGGGGATGAAACAGTCAGAGGTGCCGTGGACTCCCACACTATGATGATAACTCCCCAAGGATCTCGGATAGAGTCCCAAAATTTATGCAACTGCAAGGATATGTTCCTAAAATCAAGGCTACTCCATGCTTTCTACTAATACCCCCAATATCAAAGGTAAACGGACCAACTCTTTGAGATTTGACTAGCTCATTGATTCTCTCTCTCTCTCTTTTATATCCAAGAATTTACTTAAGCCCCTCTCTACCTAGAACTTGGCTTTCTTTATTCCTGAGTTCATTTATTTATCGCCATTAAGAGCTAACTTCGGTATGAAGTGGCCACAGGGTTATCCATCCCACCCCTCTAGTGTCTACTTGCTTTTTGTGAGAAGTGTTGTCATTAGGAGCCCAGACCAAATCCAACAATAATAGGGATATTCATGAAAAACAATATGCAAAAGGTTTTCTGATATGCAAACCGAATTGGTATTTTTGATCTGAGGAAGATTTGGTGATTCTAAACATTAAGTTTAGAGGGTGGACTTGATGGTCATAGGTTCGAATCTAAAAATAGCTCTATGTAAAGTAGGGGTAAGGTTGCATGTATAAGCCCCTCCCCAAACCCTACAATGGCAAGAACCTCGTGCATTGGGTATGCCAATACTTGTAAAATTTTATAACTCAAATTTAATAATGTATATGTCTTCTTATCTATTGACTTCTCATGTTATATTTTTTTGATCACTTATTAAATATCAAACTCGAATTTAATCATATATCATCCCATGTATTGACATCTTCTATTGTAATTTTGAAAAATCCATGCATAGCTTGTACCTCTCTATAGTCTTGGATTTTGAAATCTCTATTTCACAACTATAATTTGGCCAAAGTTGTAGTGTCTGAAACTTCAATACGTGAGTAGGAGTCCTTGAATCTTGATTTATCTACAAAATCTTAGTTACACTAACCTTCAAATTAATAGAAAATTTGTGCAAACCAAAGAACCCTTCCCAAACAAGATAACATAGATCCACTCTTTATGCACACGTAACATGTAATTAATTAATTGGTATTATTATTATGGATGGATTTCACACATGGCTCGTGTATGTACACGGTTAAGGTATCAACCTGCATTTAATAGGAAAAGGGTAGTTTTGAGATTATATTTCTTCATCTGATGGTTGAAAGTATAACCGTGTACATACACGGTCGTATACGAAACCTTTTGCCTATTATTATTAGGCAAAAGTTTTCATATGTGGCATGCATGTGCATGTGCACTGCCGCATTCAATGAGGTCAAATGAGCATAATTACTCATTTGGAATATCACAAACACCCTGTTAGGGGAAAATAATAGTAGATACGAAATCTGGCCGTTGGAAGAGAACTTAGGATGATCCTCGGGAGAGGGACACATGGCGTACATCCAAGGGATGAGGTATGAGAAGAAAGAAATGATGAAAAATGTCAAAAGGAACTCATGTTTGACCCCCTATGCTGACTCAGATAAGATGTGACGGATTTATGTGGGTAGTTGGGTCATTTATGATTTGTCATTAATGCTCATAAATGTTGACAACAACCATAAATGCAAGGCATGCTGACTTGACCAGCCAAGTCACCCTAGCATGGACCGAATCAGCATGAAAGCCAGACCCATACTTGATAAAAGTGCCAGGACAGAAACAGGTATGAGAAGGTATGGGAGATATAATTCAAAAAGGGGGTCGAAGAGGATCAAAGGGGGTCGTAAGCGGCTGACAGGACGTCCTAGCACTATCCTGGGGGGACGTAGCCGCATGAACCTACTATTCTCTAGGTAGCTGATGATTGAAATAGTGATAGGTATAGAGGAACTTGCGGAGGAAGTCTCCTATTGAACCTATATATGTAACAAGAGGACATGAATGAAAAGGACCGGGATTTTCTCTAATCACCAAGAAAAACTTCTCATCTTTGAGTTTGGTATATCAGTTGTCTTCTGTTCTTTTCTTTTGGTTCCTATCTCAGCAGAAGGGAAGATTGTTACAGTTGATAGTATCTCAAGGAACCCTTATTTCTGAAGGAACTCGAATGTTTCACTAAGAATTTCATATTGTATGTCTTGAGAAATTTAGTCTAATGGATTACATCGACAATAGTTTGATGCCCACCGTGGGGCCCTGACATACTTTGTCTCTTGAAGTCTTTCCTTTCCCCTGAACCAGTTCAAAAAGAAAAGCCTCTACTACTCTCTTCTTCCTTTTTCTACTTTACTTCCCTTCAAGTTACTCTATACTTTTCCCCATTGGCATATTCTTACGGATGGCACCATCAGGAAGAGCCGAAAGTTCCTATAACCTACGGGAAAATCAAGCCCATCGTGCTGAAGCGAATATACCCGGGAAAATGTAGATATCCTTATGGGTCCGGACCCACAAGATGTTCTACCAGAGGAGCCTACCACGGAAGGAGCAGGTGGTCCCAACCCTGACCCATCACAGTATGTCACCAGGGTACAATTTGATAGACTGGCCTAGCAGTTGGCAGCTTTGACGAAATTATTACAGCATCGACCCCCAAGTGTACCTGCTACTTCAGCACCTCCAGTCGATGTCCTGGAAGTCCCCCAGAGATCTCGATAGTCCAGACGCTCTGCGCCACAGGCTTTGCCCCCTAGCCCAAGGAGGGATAGTCCTTCAGTAGATTCATATCATAGTAGTGGTTGAAGTGATCGTTGGGAAGAGCCTCAATCTCAGTATGTCCCAGAAGTCGACCTTACTGAAATCATCGAAAGCAGCCATGAGTCCTTGGCTGTCTCTCGACGGTCATCTATCTCAAACATGTTGGGGTCGAGACGGGAAGATAGGTAGGCCAGAGGCAGGATGTATACGGAGGCGGATGTGACGCGGGCGGGAGGCACAAAGGAGGGTCGACGAAGCCAGACGTTCCCAAGAAGATGCCTAGGCCAAGGTCGATGCTGCTTGATAAGCCCGAGAGGATACCCAAGAGAGGGTCAAAGAAGCTAGGTGAGTCTAAGAAGAAACCCAAGCAAGGGTCGACGCTACACGAGGAGAGAGAGCAACGGATATGCCATCTATTATAGCACCTTGGCCTGTTGTACCAGTGGCAACCGTTCCCTCAGCATGTAGCACTCCCACAGGAGATGAAAATACGGCCCGACTAGAATGTCTCATGAAAGACTTGATGGATCGGGTGCAACATGTTGAGAGAGGGGTCGATTCGGCAGCCCTCCAAGAGTATGTTACAGAGACTGCTCTGACAGATGAGGTTATGAACCATCCTCTACCTACCAACTTTGCCCTCCCAAATGTTGGATGGTATGAAGGCAAGACGGATCTCGAAAAATAATTGGACAATTTTAAGGTGGGAATGGTTACTATGGCCACCACGATGCTTTGTGTTGTAGAGCTTTCCCCTCTACGAGAAGCAGGAAGGACATGGTTTAATAACCTTCCCCCTCAATCGGTGGGGACTTTCAAGGAGCTCAGCAGTTTATTCCTCTCCCACTTTTAGGGGAATCGTGTTCAGAAGAAGAACTTATCCCATTTGATGGCAATCAAACAAGGCGAGGGGGAGCCTCTTCGACCCTTCATCACCCGTTTCTTGGGAGTAGCGGGAGAAGTTAAAGACATGCAACCAGATGTGGTCGTGTCGACCCTGTCCAAAGCTTGTCGAGATCCTCAGTTAGTATTTTCTCTCAACAAGAAACGTCCTAGAACTCATGCGGAGATTTTCAGTCGATGCTACCAATACGCATCGGGAGCAGAGGCTGTGGCGGAGTTACCAGGACAAGTGAATCTGTTTCCTCCAGCTGCAGAAAGAAAGAAGAATGAAGCTCTGGAGAAAGCTCCTAAAGAAGGAGAAACAAGCAAGAAAACTATGGTGGCCAAGGAACTGTACCCGGCCTGCCCTGCACCTGAGTATACCCCTCTTAATCGGACCATGGTTGAGATACTAAACATCAAAAGAGGAGATTCCTTATTGGTCCCTCCACCTAAGATGATGGCCCGGCCCGAAGAACGCAACAGGCGGCTATACTGCATGCTTCACTAGGATCATGGCCATGACACCAACTCGGGCAGACATTAAAAAAGCCTGGTTGAAGATTTGATCCAACACTGGAGATGGACGGATTTTGTAGACCCAAGACCAGTACCACTTCCGTCTACACCCACGATGGTGCTTCCCCCGCCTCCTCCCATGAGAGCCCTGGGGGGAGGGAGAGGGTTGAACAGCCTCTACCACCCCCAAGGTAGTCCCCAAGGGGATTCATGGGCCAGATTGATCTATGCTTCGAGGATCGACAAGAAAGGATGAAGGAGTACCCTGCCCGAGGGGTTCGAACTGTTAGTGAAAATAGTCCCCCGCGGAGGTTATTGGGAAAGGTGGGCCCGAAACAAAATCTGGGGCTAAGCGATGATGAATATGTGACATTGAGTCATCCAGAGTGTATGACGGTGACTGTCTAGCCCGAACATATGCGGTGCGAAGTACTTTCGATCGTGGTAGAGCCTGTGGAAGAAGAAATAATTAAAGGAAAGCAAGCCCGCAAAGGAACAGAAGACATGGGGGGTTGTCCTCTAAAAAAGTTAGGTACGAGGGGTATATTTATTTTGGTGATGATGACCTTATTGATGTTGCTACCCCTCACGAAGACCCCCTCATTATCAAGATGGCCATTGGATAAGAATGGGAAGTAAGTCGTATATTGGTCGACACTGGTAGTGCTTGTGAGATCCTTTACTACGACACCTATCAGAGATTGGGCTATAAGGATGAACAGTTAAGACCCATTAGATATTCTCTTTTGGGGTTTAATGGCGAAGGAGTACGGGTGAAGGGAACTATTCAAATCGATACTCGCTTGGGGACTTATCCAACGCGAGTTAACATCAATATGAAGTACATGGTGGTAGACACCCGGTCGAGCCACAATGGTATCCTCGATAGGACTGGTCTTAACAAGCTACGGGCCTGCCTATCAACCTATTACCTGGTTATGAAGTTCCCCACTGAATGGGGAGTCGGATGTTGTAAGGTGGACCAGTCAGTGTCAAAAAGGTGTCATGCAGCCTCCCTTGCTGCCATCGAAGAAGATCAACCTGTTCAAGTAATCCAGCTAGATGAATACCATGATGATTTTTTGGTGGAATGGACCACTCCAGTCGAGGATCTCATTCCGGTGCCTTTTAATGATGACCATCCAGAAAAGGCATTCCTCGTTGGCTCGGCTCTCCCAGAAGATCAAAGACAAGAGCTCATAAAGTTTCTAAAAGCGAACTCTGACATTTTTATCTGGACTTCCGAAGACATGCCTGGGATTTCACGTTCAACCATGGAGCATTAGTTAAAGATAGATCCACACCAACGCCCTATTCGTCAAAAGAAAAGAACAGTTTCGATAGAGAAGCAAGCAATCATAGATCAAGAGGTCAAAAGGTTATTGAAAGCCGAATTTATTCGAGAAGTATATTATTCAGACCGGCTAGCCAATGTTGTACTGGTGCCTAAGTCTAATGACTGCTGGCGTGTATGTATCAATTTACTGATCTTAATAAAGCATGCCCAAAAGATTCCTACCCCTTGCCTTGGATAGATCAGCTCATTGATGTCACTGTAGGGCATGAGCTGCTATCTTTTCTAGATGCATATTCAGGGTATAATCAAGTAAAGATGGCCAAAGAAGACGAGGAGAATACAGCCTTCATCACCAGCAAGGGCACCTACTGTTATACAGTAATGCCCTTTCGATTGAAAAATGCAGAGGCGACATACCAGAGGCTCATTAACAATGTCTTTGAAAGACAGATTGGTCGGACCATGGAGGTATATGTGGATGACTTCTTAGTTAAGACAGCTTGGGCGACAGATCACCTGACGGACCTCAAGGAAGTCTTTGATGTGGTGCGGAGAAATTCCTGCGTCTCAATCCCTCAAAATGTGCTTTTGGAGTACAGTCTGGCAAGTTCTTAGGTTTCATGGTGTCCAGAGGGGGATTGAAGCTAACCCCACGACGATCGAGGTGATCCAAAATATGAAATCTACAACTACACCGAAGCAGGTTCAAGTGCTTACAGGATGAATTACTGCCCTTGAACGATTCATGTCCAAGTCTGCTGATATATGTCTTCCATTCTTCAAGACTCTTAAGGGATCCAAGACTTTCGAGTGGACGGCCGAGTGCAAGGAAGCGTTTCGCGGCTTCAAGCGATACCTATCTTCACCCCCATTGTTAGTAAAGCCAGAGACAGGAGATATGCTACTACTCTATTTGGCAGTCTCGCCATGTGCGGTCAACGGAGTATTAGTCAAGGAGGTTGATAAGGTACAACATCCAGTTTATTACGTTAGTAAGGTCTTGTTAGATGCAGAGACTAGGTATCAGTCTATCGAGAAGTTGGCTCTAGTCGTGGTGGCTTTTGCCCGTAAACTACGGTCATACTTTCATTCTTACTCCATCACCATATTAGCATATCGACCTCTGAATAAATTCCTCTCCAGAGCAGATGTGTCAGGATGTATGATCAACTAGGTAGTCGAACTAGGGGAATTTGACCTCAAGTTTCAACCATGGACCACCATTAAAGCACAAGCCTTTGTAGATTTCTTGATTAAAGTACCCTTCCAGGCGGTGAAGAACAAGGGTTGAATACCGAGCGAGTGCTTGAAGAAGCTAAGGTTAAAATCTTTCTTGGCCCTGAAGAGCCTTCTTGGGTCATGTACATAAATGGAGCTTCCAACAAAGACGACGCTGGAGCAGGTATTGTCCTCATCAGCCCTGAAGGGTTTAAGGTACTGACATCCGTACGCTTTGGCTTCTCAACAACCAATAATGTGGAGGAGTATGAAGCCCTGGTGGCTAGGCTTAAATTGGCTAGAAAGCTGAGGGTTACCCATTTGTTAGTGCATGGGGATTCCCAAGTGGTCGTGCGGTAGGTTACGGGGGTTTATGAAGCTCAACAGAACTGTCTCGCTAAATACTTGGCCCTCGTAAAACAACTCATTGAACCTTTGGAGAAGTTTGCGATGGTCAACATACCTCATGATTAGAACACTGAAGCAGATGCCCTCTGACACTTAGGATCTAGCGATTTGAACAGCTTCGATGTGCCGGTGTATGTCGAGCACCTATCAGATCCCAACATTGACCCCGTAGAGGAAGTCTTACTCATAGATGTCGAACCCTATTGGATGGATCCTTTGCTCACTTATCTATGGGAAAACATCTTGCCAGAAGACAAGAAGTAAGCCCAGTGCATTTAAACTCAGGCGGGGTCGTATGTCATTCATGACGAGGTACTATATAAGAAATCTCATACCTTTTCCTTACTT
The DNA here is from genome assembly GCA_028583415.1 of Protea cynaroides. Classification (NCBI taxonomy): domain Eukaryota; kingdom Viridiplantae; phylum Streptophyta; class Magnoliopsida; order Proteales; family Proteaceae; genus Protea; species Protea cynaroides. The sequence continues at coordinate 23,009,342 of CM053266.1, forward strand.
TTTTGTATTCCACCCTCGAGGGTCGAGTATATCATGGCGGAGGTTCATGAGGAAATCTGTGAAGCCCACCAATGCGGGTGCACCATGTGCTTTAAGATCATTCGAATGGGCTATCATTGGCCCCATATGATGAGCGATTGTGAAAGGTACACCAAAACTTGTGAAACGTGTCAAAAACATACTCCCATGTCTTACCGCCCATGCGCTCAATTACAGCCTATCCCTTCATCCATTCCCTTCGCAGTCTGGGGTATGGATATTCTGGGACCTTTCCCACAAGCAAATGAGAAACTTCAATATATCTTGGTGGCAATTGATTACTTCACCAAGTGGATTGAGGTAAAAGCAATGGTAAGGGTCACCGCACATAAAGCCAAGGAATTCTTCAGACTTGATGTCTTCTATAGATACGGGATCCCACAAGTATTGGTTACCGACAACAGTCCCCAGTTTTCAAGTCGAATCTTCCATGAATTTTTCCGTGACCATAGAATTGGGCATAGATTTGTGTCATTAGCACACCAGAAACTAATGGACAAACAGAAATCACCAACCGCACTCTGCTGCATGGCCTAGCACGACGTGTGGAAGAAAAGAGGCAAGCATGGGCTCAAGAGTTACCCAGTGTGGTATGGTTGTATCGAACCACCTAAAGAATGGCTACAAGAGCCACTCCTTTCAAGTTGGCATTCGGTTCCGAAGCCGTTATCCCGGTCGAGGTAGTGGAGAAGAGTTATAGAGTATTGAACTTCAATGAGGATACTAACAAAGACGTCCTCCTGATGGACTTGGATCTTCTGGAAGATGTTCATGAGACTGCTCGACTGCATATAGCGGCGTACCAAAAAAAAATGCCAAGTATTACAATTCTAGGGTCAAGGAGAATTTGTTCCAAGTGGGTGACTTGGTTCTACGATCGACGGCTGTCACTGTTGCTACTTAGCAGGGCAAGTAAACTCCAAATTGGGAGGGGCCATATTGGGTTATGAAAGCTACCAGACCAGGGTCGTATCACCTGGAGACAATGGATGGGTTGGCCCTACCACGGACTTGGCACTCCAAGAACCTTCGGAGATACTATGTGTAAGGTTCATTTTCTATTTATTTAATGGAATCTCTACATACACTATATCCTTTCTACTCCGCTTTCATACGGGTCTCGAAAGAGAACAAGGCCTACGGGTCTCAAAAAAGAAAAAGGCCTCCGGGTCCCGAAAAAGAAAAAGGCCTCTGGGTCTCGAAAAAGAAAAAGGTCTCCGGATCTCGAAAGAAAAGGCCTACGGGTCTTGAAAAAGAAAAAGGCCTACGGATCTCGAAAAAGAAAAAGTCCTACAGGTCTCGAAAGAGAACAAGGCCTACGGGTCTCGAAGGAGAATAAGGCCTACGGGTCTCGAAAGAGAAAAAGGCCTACGGGTCTCAGTACGTAGATGATCTCCATCGAAGACTTAGTCATCGACTTTCACAAATCTACTATTTTGGTCTTAAATAATTGGCAGAGCACAATCATATAACGCTAGGGGGCGTGGGGTGGGGTACTTAGTAAAAGAGAAATTCCAAAAACTCAAAAAGAAAGTATAATGAGTAAAATATATTGAGTACAAGTAGGGATACAACCTAACATAAAAAAATTATATATATATATATATGTGTGTGTGTGTGTGTGTGTGTGTTTGGCTTGTACATGGGTGCGCTCATTCGTTCAGAGGCGCTTCTGTTAAAGGAGTACCAGAGGAGGTCATACCAAGGGTTTCTTCCGACAGAAGAGATGAGGGGTCCTCAGAAGCTGTTCCTGGGGTATCCAGTGGAGGAATAACAGAGAGTGGAGCTACTTCTTGAGGAGAAGTCATCACCACCAAATCAGTACTAGAGGCCATTGAAGGAGGGAGACTCGAAGGCTGGCCATGTTTGTCCCGAATCACTGTACTCATCAGGGGGATGCAGGAAAAATTGAAGGTCGAAAGGTGAGTGGACATTTGTGAGTGAACGATAAGGAGAGCTTCCCTGATGGCTCAAGCTCTCTCCTTCCTAGAGAGGCCCTCTATATCATCAGATTTAAGCAAGGTGCTCAGAGTATTCTCTTTATCTTGTGCTAAAGATGCATGGGCCCGTGCCAACTCTTCGATCTACCGGCCATGGAAGACTACATGTCAAAACTTCGATCCTTCATGGTAGCTATCTCTCCTTTAAGGGCTTCCTCCCTGGTTAAGGTGTGGGACAGCTCGACCTGCAACCTGTGATTCTCCGCTGACAAATTGGCCCTCTCCGTCACTAATTCATCCCGGGCCCCCTGGAGAACTCTGACTTCCTGTTCCAGTTGATTGTTGAGGTCGGTGGTCGCTTTGAGTTGGTCTGACATGACCCCATTTGATAGTCGCACTTCAGCTAACTCCTTCTGGGCAGCCTCGAATACTTTGGCACTGGCGATAAAGTGTTCATCCAATCTCCTGTACCTGGTCTTTTCACCGGACAGCCACCACCGGTTTAGTTCCAAAGATGCTTCGACAGAGCGCCATTTTATGTCAAGATCCTTGGCCCGATCATCTGCTTCCTTGGCTAGTTCCTTGGACTCTGAGGCTCGGGTCTCAGCATCATCTCTCTCCTGCTCGACCACTTCCAACTCCAAAGAAAGAGTATCCTTCTCTTCTTTCCAAACCTCCTCGGCTTCAGCGTGGGCTGCGACAGCGGCGTCTCGATCGTGGATGGCTTGGTCGCACTCCACTAGGGTAGTCGACAGAAGCCTGTTACTTTGTTGAACGGAAGTGTGCACCTCTTTCAGTTTGCGTATGGAACTCACCAGCATCTTACGATAGTAGTTTGTCCCGTACATTAACTGCAAAAAAATGACAAAAAGAGAAGGAGAGATGTGAGAGATGGACCAGTCGGAAAAAAAAAAGAAAAGAAAAATCTAATAAATACAGGAAAAGGTACTCACCTGGTATAGGGCCACGCATTGGCCCTGATCGATGTTCTCAAGTTGGGCTTGTTTAATGAAGTCTACGTCGGCGGGTAGACAAGCATGATGAACAACCTCCTGAGCCACCGAGAGATTGAATAACCCCGTGTCTGTCGAAAAGACCTTTCAAGGAGGAGCGAATAATGTTGGCTCAGTGGCAGAACTCGAGCTGGTGGCAGAAAGGGTAGAACCAGCCATAGAGGGGTCGAAGCTGGGCCTTGGAACGTGGCGATAGGCAGAATGGCAGGGCCTTTCCCTTTGGTACCTTCCTCGGCAGGTCGACTAGAAGGAGAGGATTGTACCAGCATGAAGGAGGTGGTGATCTATGGAAAAGTGGAGGGGGCCAGTGGAGGAAAATCTCCAAAAAGTGGGCGAAAGGAGGTAACTACAGTTGAATCAGTAGGGATGGAGGGTAAGCCTGTGGGGGCTGGAGGAAAGGCTTCCAGGCTCGAGTCCTGTGGTGCTGTTGCAACTGTGGTGACTGTGGTGGTCTGTGCAGAACCAGGAGGAGAACTGACCGTGAAACTTGCATCTATAGTAGGGGGAAAGTCGTGAGTAACCCCCGGGAGGATGGTTGTAGCGGGGACAAGAGAGGCACCGCTTGTGTAAGACCCGTATCAAACTAATCGGTCTTACCACCTTGTACCAGGTCTACCTATCATGGTCGAGCCAAGTGGACCAAGTGCGTAAAGAAAATCACAAGACCAAGTATAAGTCTAACCCAAAAATAGTAAATGTGTGGGTAGGGTCGCATGCCTAAATAGGTAGGGTCGACCCCACCTCAACAGAAGTCCAACCCATGACTTTCTAATCGTAGGGTTGCATGACTAGAAAAACATAGGGTCGACGGATTCTGCGACCCTACGTCCGACCCTACGATGATAGACAGAAACCGTAAATTAGGAAACTTTCCTAATTCCAAGGGGTTCTTTCCTAAACTCGATGGGACTTATTTTAGAGGGTTTTCCTCTATAAATAGGATGTCCCTTAGCCTCTTTCACTCCATTTAGAACCCTAATTGAAAGTGAAAGAAAGAGAAAGAGAAGAAAAAGAAGAAGATAAGGAAAATTGAAGAAAAGACTAAGGAAGAGGAGAAAGTTCAGAGAAACCTCTGAATCTCAGCCAACCTCAGGTATGAACCTAATTCCCTTCATAAATTAAGAGCCTAGAATAGATTATGAAGAAGTTAGGATTAAGACAAACCCCAATCATCCATCCATGGACGAGTTCTAAAGGAATCCATGAAAGTAATCATCATAGGCAATGGAAAGTGTGTAAAAATCATAGTTATGAGCCATAAAACAATCTTAAAATGGACCTACGAGACCACAGGATTGATCACATGCCCTCGGGAAGTCCCAGGGAGGGAGTGGTTGCACGTAGGGTAGAATGGTATCCGACCCCACTTCCGACCCTACACCCTAGGATTGCAGAAAACTGCTACCCTAGGTGCTACCCTACTTGCGACCCTACGATTTAGGTTAGTATAAATTTATTGGAATTAATTCTAATTAAAATCTATCGACTTGTTAGGCCTTTCTAGTGATTTAAAAGTGATTCATAAAGCTTGAACGAGGATCTATGCTCAATCAAAGGTGAGGGAACAAGACCTAAACTAATTGGCTAATAATAAACTGTTTTTGTTTATTAGGTCCAATACCATGAATGATTCTATGCTTGTATCATTGTAATGTGCATATCACATGTCATCCAATATTCTTGTTATTATTGTTCATGCATATTTAAATTCTGTTTATTTATAATATGATGTTGATGATGATGCTAGGAATAGGCATGTGATTGTATGTGTGTGGCTAGTGTACTTGATGCGAGTGGGGCATCAGGGGAGGACGTGACACTGTGGTTCATCCTAGTCACCAGACTCTAGCTCTATCTCTACTCAAGTCTTGTCCACTAGCATCGTCGTATCGCCATTACCTTAGCAGAACTATTATGTCGTAGGGCATCAGGGGAGGTGGTCTCGGACCATGTAGTCTCTGACTCTGCCAGGGAGCCTTAGCTCTATCCCTATGGACGTATTGAGGGATGCTGGGGTGAGGCCTTGGATACATTGTTTGACATTAGGATTGGTTAGTTGCGAGCCCAGTTTGCAAGCCCTCGCCAACAGGGGCTTACGTGTTGGTATGGGTAGAGCATCAGGGGAAGTGTAATGCGGTGCGGTCCTAAGCACTTTAGCTCTATCTCTATTCCATGGTGGGTGCATGTGGGGGTGGCAATGGTGTTTGATCCGCTGGGCGGTTCCACACATTCTTGTATAGAGGTGTGGCAGCCACCTATCCTTTCTATAGCACATTGCAAACTCATGAACCAGACCAAAGATATGAATTGAATGCATGCATATGTTTGTTGCATTGTTTTGTTTGCTCACTGAGCCGTGATGTGTGCTCACCCTTTCGACGTCGAATATTTTAATTGATGATGTAGGTACCACAGTAGAAGATTATATAAATGCTCCGATGTATGGACATGCGGCGGCGATGGTCGCTGAAGTTATGATGGAGTCGCATAATTCTTCATGTAAGTGCAACTCTTGTGTTTTCGATTAGATTTGGTTTAAATTATACAGACAATGTAATTGATTTAATTATTTTAATTTATGTCTTAGTCCTTGTGGAGATAATTGGATAATTTATTTACTCTATCACAGTTAGATTCTCAGTTCATTTAATATATAAGACTTTGGCTATTGTTTATTTACTCTGATTATGGTTGTGGATGTATATGGTTTAAGCAAACGGACACAGCCTATTTGAGATCCTGGTTAAACCGTTGGTTTATTAGCTGTTCATCATACCATTCTGAATAGTACGGAATTGGGGTGTGATAACTAGCTCTCAGGCCCTGTCTATTAAACCAGTATATTTCCACAAAAGTTCGTGAACTGAGTTAGGATAAAATTTAAAAACTTTAATAAGAACACACTGTAAGCACCTTTGTTGTTTGAGACAAAATTTAGAAAGAAAATAATGCATATATAAAAAGGAGAAACAAGTTTTATATACATCAAATAAAAAAAAACACGTTTATGCATATCCAAAGCAGAGTACAGTCCACAACCCGGACAGTTACTCTATAGTATAAAGAAAAATAAAAAGAAAATATACATCATGGAGCTGGAGGTGATGGAGGAGGAGGTGCCTCGCGATATCTGTCATAGTCCTCAGCATACACTCTAGTCAACCAGGCTACCTGAGTCTGGGTCGTCTGGAGACTAGCTGTCAACTCGGTCATCCCCTGATCAGACGCACGATGAGCATCTAAAAGCTCGTCCACTCCCCTATCTGTCGTGCACTGATCATCTAGAAGCTCTCCCACTTTCAAGTCTGTCACGCACTGAGCCTCTCTGATCTCACGTAGTAATCCCATCATATCATTAGATGGTGGGTGTGAAGGACCAGCCATGTGTGAAGGAGCCCAAAATGGACCAGCTCCAGTAGAATGTGGAGGTGATGGAGGAGGTATAGCGTCTACATCCATATACATGTGATCCTCATCCTCAGCATCACCCCCATGGACCCTTGCTCCGGCTGCTGCTGCTGCTGCCGCCTCAGCATCTGCTATCTCTACTAGAGTATAAGGATGCACCAGAGCGTTTCTCTCATCATCACTGACCAGAGCATCCCGCATACCCATCCTACAGATGGCCTCCCAGTCTAGAACCGATGAGAAGGTCTTCTCCTGAATCCTCTCATCTACTAAATCAATGCCTAGGCAGGTGAGCAGTGTAGTGATCAGATGTCCGTAGGGCAGGTTGCCTAGCTGACCAGACAACGTAGCACGGATCATCGTCCTCATGATAATGTAAGGTAGGCAGACAGGCTGCCTAGTGCAAATGCCGTAGAGGACATACTGAGTCAACTGGGAGATCCTCTCATAATGTCCACTCTGGGGTATCAGATTGTGTTGGATGATCTTGCAGTACAGTCGAGGCTCTGGACGTAGGTTGATCGCTTTCATCTCCCAACGATCATCTCTAATACGCTGACTGTCAATCTCAGCACGCATCTCCAAGGATAGGAACTGGGGCTCTTAGGAGCACAGTACACCAAAGGGCCATCATTTGATATGCCCAAAATATCAGCCAACTGCCGTTAGTCAAATGAAATCTCTACCCCTTTGACGTAGCTCGTGATCCTGAGCTCCCTACCTCTCTCTATGTCATTGTGATCCCCCACTACCTGGAGATTGCAATAGAACTGTCTCACCAAATCAGGGTGAGTACAAGCCTCATAGGTGATCACAGGAAGCCAGCCCATGTCACCAAAAACACCCTCCACATTGAACAAGGCTAGACTAGCCAAGTGCACACAGCGACCCCCTTCTACTTTCTTACGCTCATAGCGAGCATACCGAGTCTCGGCCTCGTTGGAGCGGAAACGAACTGGGTCATGAGCCCTAGGCACCTTGGTACGAGCCATACTATCTGTCAAGACACAGAAAAACAAACAAGATATTAGTAATGGTGAAAAACTCAAAATTTTGGCATTATAATGGCATGATTTGGTCAAAAGCCTCACTTTTCACCCAAACAATTGGGCAGGAGGACTTACATAGGTTCCAAACCATCCTGCAAGGCTCATACAGTTGGAAATTTAATCTAGAAAGATCGAATTTGAAGAAATTTCAATAAATTCAAAAAATCTCAAAAATTAGGTCAAAAATGAAAATTTTCAAGTTTCTCGATAACCAACGGATGAAACTCGAATATTTTTTAGGGATTTTGTCCATTGGGTGACCAATAGCAAAAGCCCCCAATAAAAATTAAATTTTTACGATTAGAAAAAGTTTAATTTGAAGAAAACGATGTAAATGGATAAAAACCTAGTTTAGAAAGCTTAAAAAATGGGAAACAGTAGAGAGCATACCATTAGAGAAGGAGCAGAACTCACAAACGGAAGGAAAGATCACCAAACACTAGGGGTCGATACTGTAGCAACTCAAGGAAATGGGTTGAGTTGGAAGGAAGGAGAAAGAATGGGAAATGAATCCAAAATCGGGTTTAAAAACCTGATTCTGGATCTTAGGGTTGCAGAATTCGACCAAAATATGCGACCCTATGTCAGACCCTACCATCGACCCTAGGCTCTCGGTGATCTGACAGAGAACCATGGGTCGGACCTAGGGTCGGACATATACCGACCCCATGATCGACACCTATGCTAGCAGGACAAGCTAGCACAGTACCAGGGGGAAGCAACATGGTACCCCACGCACCTCAAACACCAGTCATGCCGGCTCAAGTACAGAATCCTGAGGTAGCTCAAGGCAGTTACCAATATCAACCACCTATGTATGGGGCCTATGCTCCATATTAGTTGGACCACTCCCGACTGATCGAGCATTTTCTGAAGATGAAGCCCAAAGAATATAATGGTAAGCCAGCAGATCCTTTGTGGCCAGCACACTGGATTGATGAAATGGAAAGAAATTTCATGATGATGACGGTAAAGGAGGAGGAGAAAGTGTTGTGTGCAACCTTCATGCTGAAAGGTGATGCACACCACTGGTGGAAGTCCACACGGACTTATCTATTGACAAAGCATGCCCAATTGACCTGGGCTATATATAAAGAGGCATTCTTTGAGAAGTACTTCCCCAGAAGTTTCAGAGATTAAATGGAGAGAGAGTTCCTGAGTCTATATCAGGGTCAGATGACTGTGGATGCATACCAACAGCGTTATGAGGAGCTGTTTTTCTTTACACCCATCAGCATGCAGGAAGAAAACACAAAGACCCGAAGGTTCATCATGGGACTCAGGGGAAGCATCCATGAGCATGTTCTGGGATTGGAAAAGAAGGTCTACAATGAAGCAGTACAAATTGCTCGAGTAATAGAGTCGAGCTAGAAGGAGAGCTACTTTGCTCAAAAACAGGGGTATTAAAAGGTCAAATAGGAATTCTTATAACAGAGGGAATACAAGGACATTCAAACCCTTCCGTACTCAAGGTTTCAATGCTACAGCCAAGACTACTCCAGCAGCTCAATCGCAACAAAAGCAAAACAATGAAGGAGTAAAATGCTTTAACTGCAACCAAATAGGACATTATTCAAGAGAGTGTTCTAAACCCAGAAAGCAACTACAGCAAGGGAAGGTTTATGCTGTTACATCTGAGGATGCTGTCGCATCGCCTAATGTGGTCATAGGTATGACCTGAACCTTTCATTTGTGTTACATTGCGTGATCATGTTGACTAAAACTAAAACAAATCACAGGTATTGTACCTATTAATGGCATACCCGCTAAAGTACTCTTTGATTTTGGAGCTACTCATTCTTTTATATCTGTATCATTTGGAAAGAAGCTGAATCTACCCCTCAAATCTTTAAACTACAAACTACTTGTACAATCACCGATGGGATTAGAAGTCGAATTAGAAAAAGGTTATGAACCATGTCCAGTTCTTATTGACGAGAAGACTTTGGATGCAACCTTGATTCAACTTGAGATGGCAGACTTTAACGTCATCTTGGGAATTGATGATTAGCTCGGCATTCTGCAAACATATTATGTGCAGAAAAGAAACTGACATTTAAAGACAAGGAAGGAGCAGAGTTTAGTTTTGCAGGAACCAAACTTTCCCGTAAATGAAAACTCATCATCTCTGCATTAAAGGCTAGGAAATGCCTCGAGAAAGGAGGAGTTGGGTATCTAGTATCAGTGGTCGACCTCACCAAGGAAGCACTACGAATGGAGGATATTGATGTTGTGCTTAACTTTCTAAATATATTTCCTGAAAAACTACTAAGACTACCACCCGACCGAGCGACAGAGTTTGTTATAGATCTGATACCCGGAGCCGCACCAGTATCTAAAGCACCTTATAGAATGGCTCCTACTGAATTGAAGGTATTAAAAGTACAATTACAGGAATTATTGGACAAGGATTACATCAGACCTAGCATATCACCATGGGGAGCGCCAGTATTATTTGTAAAGAAGAAGGACGGTAGTGTTCGACTGTGTATAGACTATCGGGAACTGAATAAGCTTACAATCAAGAATCGATACCCATTGCCTCGGATCGATGACTTGCTCGATCAGTTGCAAGGTGCCAAGGTGTTCTCCAAGATCGATCTTCGATCAGGATACCATCAGTTGAAGATTAAGGAAGGAGATATTTCAAAGACAACATTCAGAACAAGATATGGACATTATGAATTTTTAGTCATGTCTTTTGAATTGACTAATGCACCCGCAACTTTTATGGAACTCATGAATCGAGTATTCCATGATATATTGGATACGTCAGTCATCGTGTTATTGATGATATATTGGTCTACTCCAAGGACAAGGAAACTCATGTCATGAATCTAAGAGCCGCTCTGCAGCGACTAAGGAAAGAGAAGCTTTATGCCAAATTTACAAAGTGTGAGTTTTGGTTAAATGATGTCACTTTCTTAGGCCATGTTGTATCCGCTGAAGGAATTAAAGTGGATCCTAGCAAGATTAAAGCCATTGTGAAGTGGGAAGCACCAAAGAGCGTTGCAGAAATTAGAAGTTTCCTAGGTCTAGTTGGGTATTATCGATGATTCATGGAAGACTATTCCAAAATTGCCGTACCTCTCACCAGTTTGACTAAGAAAGGAGAAAAGTTTGTTTGGACTGATAAATGTGAAAAAAATTTCCAAACATTGAAGGCTAGATTGATATCTACTCCAATCTTGACTATTCCTATTCCAAGACAGCCATTTATCTTGTACACTGATGCGTCGGGATTGGATTTAGGATGTGTACTTATGCAAGGAGAACAAGTAATTACGTATGTTTCAAGACAACTGAAGACACATGAGAAGAACTATCCCACTTATGACTTGAAATTAGTGGCAATAGTATATGCTGTCAAGATATTGAGACATTACTTGTACGGAGAGAAATTTCAGATTAAATCAGATCATAAGAGTCTCACTTATCTTTTTAATCAGAAGGAGTTGAACATGAGACAAAGAAGATGGCTGGAATTATTGAAGGATTATGATTGTGATATCCAGTATCATCCAGGAAAGGCTAATGTAGTTGCTGATGCGCTAAGCAGAAAAGCAATGATAAAATCTCAAGGAGAGGTTAACATAACTGCAGCAATGTGTACTACAGGAAAAGTATCCAACTACGGTAATGAGCAGTTCGTGATAGATGCACCGGGTGAATCAACCAACCAAGAGTTTATTCATCGGTTTTTGAATATGTTCGCAACGTTGAAGATTGTACCTGATATAATTGATGAAGTGAAAGCAGCTATTAAATCAGACCCTTATTTGAGAACGGTACAAGAAGACATCGAAAAATGTAGGACTATTCTTGAGTTCACCTTAGATGATAAAAAGGTACTGAAGTACAAAGGAAAAGTATGTGTTCTTGAAACAGAAAATTTGGACATTAGACACCGACTAATGAAGGAAGCTCACACTACTGCCTATTCCGTACATCCTGGAAGTACAAAGATGTATCATGATTTAAAGAAATTATATTGGTGGAGAGGAATGAAAGCAGATGTCACACCCCAATTCTGATCCAACCAGAATGGTATGAGTGAACCGTCATTGAACCAAAGGTTCACACCAGGATCTCGAATAGGCCGTGTCCATTCATACAAACCATTACACATAACCAACAATCAGAATATAAATATTACAGCGGAAGACTTTAAATAAAATAAACTGAGTATCTATTGATAACTTAAATAATTATCCAATTATCCAAAATCAAACACATAAAATAATATCATTACATCCCTTTAATCCAATAAAAAATAACTGAAATAAATAAATAAAACAAATCAAAGGTACACGCAGAAAGGGCACTCGCATGAAGCGTCATGCTCGTCCTCTCCTGCTTGTACATCCAGAGCAGCCACAGCACCATACGTCGGAGCGTGTACGTAGTCGTCCACGGTGTAACCTGCATCAACATCTAAAAGCAATGTATATACAAAGGGTGAGCTACCAACACACCGAAGACAATCGACGGTCACAAGATTATGCATGGGTAACAATCAGTTTTATGTTGTGGTCTAGTTTTAAGTTTGCAATGTGCTATAGAAAGGTTTGGTGGCCCCCGCACCTCTATACATGAGTGTGTGGCACCTCATGGATCACACCCCCATTGGCCCACATGCACCCACCATGGAATAGAGATAGAGCTAAGATACCCACGTACCTCCCCTGATACTCTACCCATACCAGTACCTAAGCCCCCTCGGCCGGGCTAGCAAACCGGGCTCGCAACTAACCAATCCTATATGTCATCAATGTATGCTCTATCCCAGACGCCGTCTACGGCATAGAGATAGAGCTAAGGCATTCCCACACCTCCCCGATACCCTATCCGCAACTAACCCACTAGGGATAGAAACAATACAGCGGTAGACCCTATCCCAACATAACTCCCTACGGCATAGAGATAGAGCTAAAGCATCGTGGACAAGCCGTCGACTCAATCCACGGTACCACATAACAATGGCCGGGACAACATCAATATCGGAGACCACCGTACCACCGACCTTCCCACGATGCTCCACCCGTACCGAGCATGTTAAGACGGAATACTACAAAAAGGTGCTAATGTGAAGAGCGATCCCAGGCCCATGCCCCACTCCACACACTAACGAAAACAATCACATGTCTAACAATCACATCCTATCAATGCATGAACAGTAATAATAACTGAAAGTAAAGGATGGCATGCGAATATGCACAAACAACACATCTCATATAACCAGGTGATTAACAACAATTTACTGTCCGTTAATTATTAGGTTTAGGTCAGATTCCCTTACCTGACGCTCGTTTGATAACTTGCTCCACGTCGCAAGATCCAAACGATATGTCACAAAGTCCTACAATATTATTTGGGTTTCATTAGAATATTTTCTTAGGGTTTTATGTTGGTCGGAAACCAACATGGATTACAAAATACCCTCACAGAGCTGACCGGTGGCATGTACCGGTTGCAGCTCTGTGGGAAAGACTGGCGATCGGTATGGTCAGCCGGTCCCCCACAGACAACCTCCCGAGAGATAGCGGTCGGAACATACCGGTTGCACTATGTGCACCCGATATAGTCGACCGGTATGTCTCCGGAAGACCATACATGGGTTTTTTTACTGCCGACGATCATCCTCCATGGATTTTCAGGGTTTCTCCTATCCCTTCTAGGTCTAATCATTGAGTTAGAGTTATCCCCAACTCATTCAAGTCTCGTTTCGATGAATATCATCTTGAAACTCGAATCTAGGGTTTGACGGCAACTTAGGGTTTATTGGCCAATTTAGGGTTTTAGATCAATACCTACTTTGCATGGTATTGATCCACCCACACAACTAACATAGGGTAAGAAGATGGATTCAAACACTTACCGTTGACTGGCGTAATGAGAGCGTCTTCGAACGGTAATGGCGGCACCTCCTTCTTCTTCCTAGCTCCTTATCCTTTCCAAGCTCTTTCTCTTCTCTAGGGTTTGTGAGAGACAATGGAAAGGATTTGGGAAGGCTTAAGGGTGTATTTATAGGCTAAAAGTAGGGTTTAGTAACCCTACTAGGATTAGGAAACTTCTAGGATTCGAAATCAGGAAAGCGGGACCCGTAGAGACCAATTTCCAGATTCCCGCACATAGCTGCGCAGGCCATACCGATCGACCGGTACCAAGACCGGTACCATCGACTGGTATACCTAAAATCAGGTATAATTGGTCGACTTTGGTCCGATTTTGTACCTGTTTGTTATCCGCTTGCCCCGTCTGGCCCGATGATGATCGGAAGACATGTCATGACACAAAACCAAGGTTTAGACCGGGTTTTCAGAGTGCGGGTCTTACAACTCCACCACCCTTAAAAGAAATTTCATCCCAAAATTTGCATATAGGTTTCACAACTCCCCCACCCTTAAAAGAAATTTCGGCCTCGAAATTTAAACGTACCTTGATCGTCAAAAAGGTTAGGGTACTCCTTCCTCATCGCGCTCTCTTCTTCCCAAGTAATTTCCTCCACACTTTGGCTTCTCCAATGCACCTTCACATAATGGATATCCTTGGTTCGAAGTTGCTGAACTTTTCAACTTGAGAGCATTACAGGCACCACTTGAAAGTTAAGTCTTCGGCAAGTCCGGGGATCAACGGTCAAGATGTGCGATGGATCTCTAACATACTTCTTCAGTAATGATACGTGGAACACATTATGAACGCTAGACATAGATGGTGGTAGAGCCAATTGATATGCTACATTACCACGTCGGGTCAATATCTCATACGGTCCCACGAACCTGGGGCATAGCTTCCCCTTTTTACCAAACCGTTTCAGACCTCGCACCGGTGATACCTTCAAGAACACTTTGTCACCCACTGCAAACTCCAGATCTCGACGTTGGTTATCCGCATAGTGCTTCTGTCGAACTTGAGCTGTCTTTACTCTCTCTTTGATTTGATCAATCATTCAGCAAGTTTCTTCAACAAACTCGGTCCTACAATTCTTCTTTCTCCCACCTGTTCCATAACGAGGTGTACGACACTTCTTCCCATAGAGTGCTTCATATGGGGCCATCCGAATTGTAGCCCGATAGTTGTTGTGCGAACTCGATAAGTGATAGCTTCTCATCCCAAGCTCCCTTGAAATCTATCGCACAAGCTCGGAGCATATCTTCCAAAATTTGAATAGTTCGCTCTGACTGTCCGTCCGTCTGAGGATGGAAAGTTGTACTGAACTTTAACTTTGTTCCCATAGCTTTCGTAATCCTTCCCGAACTTTGATGTAAAACGGGGATCTCGTCGATACTATACTCTTTGAAACGCCATGAAGTCCGACTATATTATCAACATATAACTTGGCCAGTTTCTCCATGGTATACCGAGGTCGATCGCATAATCGAGGTGTCTTGGTGAGTCGATCCACTATAACCCAGGCGCATCCAGCGACCTTGGTGTCAAAGGTAAGCCGTGACAAAATCCATAGTAATACAATCCCACTTCCACGCGGGTTTCGGTAGTGGCCGAGTAAACCTACGGGTCTACGCCTTTCGCTTTAACTTGTTGACAATTCGGACCCTTGGAACACAAAGCGAGCTATATCCGCTTCCATACCCCTCCACCGGTATAGTCTTCTTAGATCATGGTACATTTTGGTACTTCTCGGATGTACGAATATGGAGTGTAATGAGCTTCGGTCATAACTTCGGTCTACGATATCGCGGTCTTCGCTCTCGGTATACATAACCGTCCACGATACGAGTACCTTGTCCGAATCCAAGGTAAATTCAGGATTGCGATACCCTCCAAGTCTTCTTGCCTTGTCTTAAGATGAGGATCCTGTAGAATTGCTACCTTGACTTCGCGACTAGATCCGGCGAGATCTTCAAGCTGCGAACATCATAGTGAACTTATGAATCAAGCCTTGCTCAGCTGGATCTTCTGCGGTCTCTATAATATACCCTTCATCACCTTCGATTGAACTTGAAGCTGCGGCACATAATGCAGCATTTGTACTTGGCCCGGCCTCGGGTTTCGATGCCCACTTTCGCTTAGGCGTCGGCCACCACATTTGCTTTACCGGATGGTGCTGGATGTCGCAATCGTAATCTTTCAACAATTTCCAGCCATCTCCTCTGTCTCATATTCGGATCCTTCGGTGAAAAGGTAGGTTAAGCTCTTGTGATCGACTTGATCCGAGAACTTCTCACCGTACAAGTAGTGTCTCCAAGTCTTGATTGCATGAATAACCGCTGCTAGCTCCAAATCGGGCGTAGGATAGTTCTTCTCATGCTCTTTTAAGCGTCTTGATGCGTAAGCAATCACATTCTCCTTGCATCGAGACACACCCAATACCCAACCCCGAAGCATCCGTATATAAAGTAAGCGGTGCGGGTTGTTCGGGATGGTCAAGATGGGTGCGAGACAAGTCTTGACTTCAAAGTCTGAAAGCACTTCGCGCACTCATCTGTCCATATGAATTTCTCTCCCTTCTTGGTCAATCGGTGAGTGGAACAGCATCCTAGAGTAATCTTCCACGAATCTTCTATAATAACCAGGTCAACCCAAGGAAACTACGAATCTCCGCAACAGATTTTGGTGCTTCCCATCCTACTATAGCAGCTATCTTGCTTGGATCAACCTTGATACCGTCTTCGGATACAACATGGCCCAAGAAGCCACTTCCTTCGACCAAAACTCGCACTTCTTGAATTTTGCATAAAGCTTCTCCTATCTCGGCCGTTGTAGGGCTGCCCTCAAATGTCTGAAGAGTCTCCATGTCCTTAGAGTAGATCAATATGTCATCGATGAATACGATGACCGAAGTGTCCAACATATCATGAAACACTCGATTCACCGGTTCCATAAGCGGCGGTGGAGCATTGGTCAACCCGAAGACATAACTAGAAACT
This sequence comes from Protea cynaroides, assembly GCA_028583415.1. Taxonomy (NCBI): domain Eukaryota; kingdom Viridiplantae; phylum Streptophyta; class Magnoliopsida; order Proteales; family Proteaceae; genus Protea; species Protea cynaroides. The sequence goes on from CM053266.1 coordinate 23,025,682, forward strand.
CATAATGCCCATACCTCGTCCCGAAAGCAGTCTTGAATATCTCGGCCTTGATGTTCAATTGGTGATACCACGATCGGAGATCGATCTTTGAGAAAACCTTTGCACCCGTGGCGGTCAAACAAGTCATCGATCCTAGGCAAAGGATACCGATTCTTGATCGTCAACTTGTTCGGTTCACGTAGTCAATACCACGGCCTTACACGTCCATCCTTCTTCTTGACGAATAATACAGGTGCTCCCCAAGGCGATATACTAGGTCGTATGAAGCCCTTATCCAACAATTCTTGTAACTGGGTCTTCAACTCCTTTAACTCGGTCGGGGCCATTCTGTATGGTGCTTTAGACACCGGCGCCGAACCTGGCATAAGGTCTATCACAAATTTTGTAGCCCTATCTGGTGGTAAACCTGGAAGCTCCTCTAGAAATACATCTGGGAACTCCCGAACCACATCTATATCTTCCATCTTGAGTGACTCTGCCGTGAGATCGACTACAGATACTAGATACCCCACTCTCCCTTTCTCTAAGCATCGCTTCGCTTTTAGGGTAGAGAGAATCAGCTTCCGCTTCCTAGATAGCTTGATCCCAGCAAAACTATACTCCCTTCCCTCTTTGTCAATAAGCACAAGCTTCTTTTCACCACATAAAAGGACGGCCGAATGATGGCCTAGCCAATCCATTCCCAGGATGACATCAAAGTCTGCCATCTCGAGTATTACTAGGCTTGCTTCTAAGTCTCGGCCCTCGATACATACAGTACATGGTCCATAATATTCGATCAAAGCCACTTCGACTCCTAGTGGAGAGTGGACTATCAAGCTTGGGTTCAAATGCTTGATTGGTAACTCCATTCGCTTCCCAAAAGAATTAGAAACAAAGGAGTGCGTGGCCCTAGAGTCAAATAGTACTCTGGCGGGTATACCAGCTACATTTACAATTCCTGGAATTTATTGCCCCTTAGTTCTACATGCTCATGCAAAATGAAAGAATAAGCCAAATAGTAAGGGATAGAGTCGTACCAGTTACCACATCAGGTGATGCGGCTGCCTCTTCAGTGGTGACCGCATACACTTTTCCTTGTTGGGGAGGTTGCTTCTTAGGTAGTGTGCAGTTCCTTGCGACATGTCCCAGTGCGCCGGTTATAACATTTGATATTTGGGTTGCGTCCGGGAGTAGCCGGTGGTGCCGTTGTTTCTTGTAGGTGCTGTAGCGGTCGAGCCCCGTATGGGCGAAATGGTCTAGTATTACCGCCACCCGGGCTCTCACTAGCGGTCTCTTCACTCCCCTGTTCTGAGCAAAGAAGTTGTCCCTCTAACTGGACTCTATCACTCTAGCAACCTGCACAGCCTCATTGTAGATCTTCTTGTCCAAGCCCAAGATATGCTCTCTGATGCTCCCATGTAGTCCCATAATGAACCTACGTGTCTTGGTCTCTTCTTCTTGCATACTTGCCGGTGCGAAGAAGAATAGCTCTTCGTACCTCTGCTGTTAAGCATCTGCGGTCGACTGAGACTGCTGCAGATTGAGAAACTCTTTTCTCCATTTGATCCGTGAAACTCTTTGGAAAATACTTGTCGAAGAAAGCGACTTTAAACACTTCCCAATCAACCGGTATACTTGGTTTTCAGATATGTCCGTGTAGAATTCCACCAAGCATTTGCGTCTTCTTTCAGCATATGAGTGGCAAACAATACTTTTTCCTCCTCAGTACAAGTCATCAGATGGAAATTATTCTCCATCTCTGCAACCCACTGTGCTGACCACAATGGTTACCCTGTCCTACCCGTGAACGATGAAGGTTTCAACTTCAAGAATCTGTCCACTGACCTGCTCAGATCATGCTATCCCTGCGTGTCTGCTCCGTACCATGGTGGTGGGTACGGATAAGCTCCCGGGTAAGAAGAAGGCGACGGAAACTGATGCGGTGGTGGTACGTTCTGTGCTTGGCCCCTCGGCCTTGGGCTACTCGCATCGGTTGGGTAGTATTATTTCCCTCCGGACTCGGGCGTATTTCCAACGGGAATAGAACCCGTTGGTCCGAGCATCTTGGTTACCTCGCTCGGGGAATTCCTTCGTTGAGCTTGCATCCGATAGACCGAGTTGGTAACAATGGTCTCGGGAATCCCCGTGAGGGTGGGCCAAGTAAATTTATCGGGTACTTCGGAACCTGTTCCTCTTCCACTTGGGACTTGGTTCTCTAACCTGGTCTTGTTCAACTTGTTCTTCTTCTAGGCGCATCCTGGCCTGATGACGCTTTCGACCCTTACGACCGTTTCCTCCCACCATCTCAGACTATTCTGTTTGGATCTGAGAATAAGACATAACACGTGAGAACCACAATAATAGTAGTGTTAGTCTTGAACAATACAAGGGAAAACAGTCGAGAAGTAACATTTCAATTTACACAATTTTTAAAATTTTAATTTTCCATTTTTCCTGGCTCTTTGGTGCGTACCGGTCGCAACATACCGGTCGCACCCCTGTGGGATATGCTGTGGCCGGTATAGTCAACCGGTCAGAATTAAAATTCTGACCGAGACATAGCAGTCGCAACATACCGATCGACACTCGGTATACCGGTGTTGCGACCGGTATAGTCGACCGGTCGAGATAAAATTTCTGACCGAGACATAGCGGTCGCATATATCTGGGTGATACCGGTCGACCGGTATAGGCAAAACTGTCGACCGGTATGCCTATATTGGTTATAAAATCAGGAAAAAGTGAGATTTTCTCACTTTTTCTCCTCCTTTCTTTTCCGGTGGCGATTCTCCTTTGGAGACTGAGTTGCTACAGTCCGACCGGTGCTATTTGAAGGCGATTTTTTCCACTCAAGAGCTAGTACATCGTCTCTAGGTATGATCCCTCCCTCCCCATCATCTCTTTATCATTTTCCCATATCATCTATATGTAGAAATCTAGGTTTTTCTTTGTTAGAGATGTTTCAACCGTAGGAACTCTTTTCCTTCGGCTTGGAAAGGGTTTAGGGACCCCCAAGAGCAAAAGCCCTCAACTAATTTGGGGTTCCACCGAATGGTTTACATAAAAATCGAATTTTTCATATTTTGACCTAGGATTTCATAAAAATTCAAAATTTCTTGATTTTTCGTAATTTCTTGAAATTTCTCATTCGAATTGCTTGTGATTGGTTTGTTGAAGAGTGTGGGGGTTACGTAAGTCCTCCTCCCCATGTTTTTGGGTGAGTTCGAGGCTTTTTCCCAAAATGAGCTATGGTTTCGTTCCTTGGAAGCACAAGCTCGGTTTCCATGGTTCGATAATAAAAGTATTGAATCAGGGCGCCGGGTCAACCTGGAACAACTGCACCGGTTCAATGTGGAGGCAGCTTTTGGCGCTCTAGGTTGGTTGCCGGTTATTTCCTACACAGAAACTACACGACCCAACTTGGTCAAGCATTTCTATGCGAACTTGGAACTTGAAGGGGATGTCGAAGATCTGAACCAGTGTAGGGATCTACGCATCACCAGCTACGTCCAGGGTGTACATATTTCATTTAACACCCACCAGTTGGCTGATCTTCTTGGGATTCCCAACGATGGAGATTTGGTATATTGCGCCCCCAAGGCGAAAGGTTATTTGACTGACGATTTGCGTCGAGAGATAGCGCATCAGATCTTAAACCCTGGAGCCCCTATGAAGGTGGCTAGCCTGAGACCTATACCTCGGGTATATAGTCGCATTATCCAGCACAACATAGTACCATAGAGCGGCCACTACAGTGAGTTGTCCCAGCTCACCCAGTACGTCGTCTGCACAGGGGAGCGGATCTCACTTCCCTATCTCATCATCCGGACTATGCATCGCGCGGCCGTGGCCGATCGGACCAGCAACCTTCCATATAGCTATCTCGTCACTTTCCTTCTTCGCCGTCTGGGCGTGAGCATGAGAGGTGAGGTATCCGTTGAGGACACCATGACATCCGACATTGACTGGGATGCTATTCAGAGGATGCAGATGGTCGATCTGCCGGTTAGTGACGACAGTTGGAGGCTCGCCCTCGTCCACTTGGGAGAGTAGCGGCAACCACGGCCAATGCGGCCTGCGCGGCAGATAGGTGATGACGATGATGACATATGGTCGGGGAAGCACGTGCTGCCCCACACCTGCACCGCACCACCACCATCCGTCCCTACGGCTGGACCATCTCGGCCCTCCTCCCGACCCGGTGATGGGTATGTTTATGGAGCTCGGGGACGCTCAGCGGGAGATGAGCCGTGACTTAGCACAGTGACTCGCAGCCTCCGAGTCACACAGGATCAGGTGCACTGGCTCAGAGTCGCTTACGAGCGAGACTATGATATAGCGGACCCCATACCTCCTAGGCCCCCCACCCCATAATCTTTCTTTCACTTACTCATGACTGTTTTACATATAACGAGGTAATCGTCCGGTTTGTGGACCGTACCACAGCACTATATCATTTGCTATAATTTTCTTGATTTATGAAAATTTATGTTTCACCTAACTAGTGTATGTGCACATGTTAAGTTTCAAAATTAGAATAGTACGTTATTCTCTTTCTTAATCAGTCTCAGGTATCAAACAATGCTTAGGGTGTGTTTGTATTAAAATTTTTTAGTATTTCCTAACTCAGTTCATCGACTTAGTTAAGTGCAATATGGTTTGTTGGAACAGAGCCCGAGTGCATAGATACCAAGTTGTCACACCCCAATTCTGATCCAACCAGAATGGTGTGAGTGAACCGTCATTGAACCAACGGTTCACACTAGGATCTCGAATAGGCCGTGTCCATTCATACAAACCATTACACATAACCAACAATCAGAATATAAATATTACAGCGGAAGACTTTAAATAAAATGAACTGAGTATCTATTGATAACTTAAATAATTATCCAATTATCCAAAATCAAACAAATAAAATAATATCATTACATCCCTTTAATCCAATAAAAAATAACTGAAATAAATAAATAAAACAAATCAAAGGTACACGCAGAAAGGGCACTCGCATGAAGCGTCATGCTCGTCCTCTCCTGCTTGTACATCCAGAGCAGCCACACCACCATACGCCGGAGCGTGTACATAGTCATTCACGGGGTAACCTGCATCAACATCTAAAAGCAATGTATATACAAAGGGTGAGCTACCAACACAGCTCAATAAGACAATCAGACAGTTTCACAAGATGCATGGGTAACAATCAGTTTTATGCTGTGGTTTGGTTTTAAGTTTGCAATGTGCTATAGAAAGATTTGGTGGCCCCCGCACCTCTATACACGAGTGTGTGGCACCTCATGGATCACACCCCCATTGGCCCACATGCACCCACCATGGAATAGAGATAGAGCTAAGATACCCACGTACCTCCCCTGATACTCTACCCATACCAGTACCTAAGCCCCCAATGGCCAGGGCTCGCAAACTGGGCTCGCAACTAACCAATCCTATATGTCATCAATGTATGCTCTATCCCGGCTGGCCGTCTCGGCATAGAGATAGAGCTAAGGCATTCCCACACCTCCCCTGATACCCTATCCGTAACTAACCCACTAGGATAGAAACAATACGCAGGTAGACCCTATCCCAACATAACTTCCTACGGCATAGAGATAGAGCTAAAGCATCGTGGATAAGCCAGCATCGACTGAATCCACGATACCACATAACAATGGCCGGGACAACATCAATATCGAGACCACCGTACCACGACCTTCCCCGATGCCCCACCCGTACCGAGCATGTTAAGACGAAGATACTACAAAAGGTGCTAATGTGAAGAGCGATCCCAGGCCCATGCCCCACTCCACACACTAACGAAAAGAATCACCTGTCTAACAATCACATCCTATCAATGCATGAACAGTAATAATAACTGAAAGTAAAGGATGGCATGCGAATATGCACAAACAACACATCTCATATAACCAGGTGATTAACAACAATTTACTGTCCGTTAATTATTAGGTTTAGGTTAGATTCCCTTACCTGACGCTCGTTCGATAACTTTCTCCACGTCACAAGATCCAAACGATATGTCACAAAGTCCTACAATATTATTTGGGTTTCATTAGAATATTTTTCTTAGGATTTTATGTTAGTCGGAAACCAACATGGATTACAAAATACCCTCACAGAGCTGACCGGTGGCATGTACCGGTCGCAGCTCTATGGGAAAGACTGGCGACCGGTATGGTCAACCGGTCCCCCACAGATAACCTCCCGAGAGATAGCGGTCGCAACATACTGGTCGCACTATGTGCACCCGGTATAGTCGACCGATATGTCTCCGGAAGACCATACATGGGTTTTTTGACTGCCGACGATCATCCTCCATGGATTTTCAGGGTTTCTCCTATCCCTTCTAAGTCTAATCATTGAGTTAGAGTTATCCCCAACTCATTCAAGTCTCGTTTCGATGAATATCATCTCGAAACTCGAATCTAGGGTTTGATGGCAACTTAGGGTTTATTGGCCAATTTAGGGTTTTAGATCAATACCTACTTTTCATGGTATTGATCCACCCACACAACTAACATAGGATAAGAAGATGGATTCAAACACTTACCGTTGACTGGCGTAATGAGAGCATCGTCGAACGGTAATGGCGGCACCTCCTTCTTCTTCCTAGCTCTTTATCCTTTCCAAGCTCTTTCTCTTCTCTAGGGTTTGTGAGAGACAATGGAAAAGATTTGGGAAGGCTTAAGGGTGTATTTATAGGCTAAAAGTAGGGTTTAGTAACCCTACTAGGATTAGGAAACTTCTAGGATTCGAAATCAGAAAAGCGAGACCCGCAGAGACCAATTTCTAGATTCCCGCTCATAGCTGCGCAGGCCATACCGGTCGACCGGTACCAAGACCGGTACCATCGACTAGTATACCTAAAATCAGGTATAATTGGTCGACTTCGGTCCGATTTTGTACCTGTTTGTTATCCGCTTGCCTCGTCTGGCCCGGTGATGATCGGAAGACCTGTCATGACACAAAACCAAGGTTTAGACCGGGTTTTCAGAGTGCGGGTCTTACAGCAGATGTAGCTAAATTCGTATCTCAATGCCTAAATTGTCAAAGGGTAAAGGTTGAACGACAAAGACCTGCAGGACTGTTGCAGCCGCTGCCAAAAACAGCATGGAAATAGGACTGCATCACTATGGACTTCATCACCGGGTTACCATTGACTCCTTGAGTAGTTGACGCGGTCTAGATAATTGTAGATCATCTGACTAAGACAGCTCACTTTATAGCAATACGACCACAGTATACCTTGGAGAGGTTAGTCAAGCTATATGTGGATAACATTGTCAGATTATATGGTGTACCTGAAAGCATTGTGTCTGATAGAGACCCACGCTTTACTTCAAAGTTTTGGGAAGGATTGCAAAAGGCTATGGGTACAACGTTGAAGTTTAGTACTGCATTCCATCCTCAGACAGATGGACAGTCAGAGCGTACCATTCAGATTTTAGAAGACATGCTTTGAGCTTGTGTTATTTTTTTTTAAAGGATCATGGGATGAGAAACTACCATTGATTTATTTCGCCTATAACAACAGCTATCATGCTACTATATAGATGTCACCCTATGAAGCACTGTATGAAAGGAAGTGCCGAACTCCTTTGTTTTGGAATGAAGTTGGTGAACGTAGCATCGTTGGACCAGAATTTGTTGAAGAGACTTGTCGAGTAGTCGACATTATCAAGGAAAGAGTTAGAACAACTCAGAATCGTCAGAAACAGTATGCAGATACTCAACGCAGAGACCTTGAATTTGTTGTAGGTGATAAGGTATTCCTGAAGGCATCACCTATGCAGGGTTTAAAACGATTCGAACAGAAAGGGAAGCTAAGTTCGAGATATGTTGGGCCATATGAGATTTTAGCCAAACGTCGAAAGGTGGCTTATCAGTTAGCACTACCACCATCTATGTCAAGTGTGCATGATGTATTTCATGTCTCATTGTTAAAGAAGTACGTCAAAGATCCAACGCACGTTTTGACCACGGATCCACCAGATCTAACTGATGATTTGACATTCAAAGTAGCACCAACTGAAATCACTAGTCGAAAGGTTCAACGTCTACGCAACAGTGACATATACTATGTTAAAGTCACCTGGAGGAGATGAGATATAGAAGAGATCAAATGGGAAGAAGAGAACACTATGCAGAAGCAATATCCTCACCTTTTCGACTCGGAAGGTATGTACAAATTTTAATGATGAAATTTTTAATAAGAGGGGGGAGTTGTAAGACCCGTATCGAACTAACCGGTCTTACCACCTTGTACCAGGTCTACCTATCATGGTCGAGCCAAGTGGATCAAGTGCGTAAAGAAAATCACAAGACCAGGTATGAGTCTAACCCAAAAACAGTAAATGTGAGGGTAGGGTCGCATGCCTAAACAGGTAGGGTCGACCCCACCTCAACAGAAGTCCAACCCATGACTTTCTAGTTGTAGGGTCGCATGACTAGAAAAACGTAGGGTCGACGGATTCTGCGACCCTACATCCGACCCTATGATGACAGACATAAACCGTAAATTAGGAAACATTCCTAATTCCAAGGGTTTCTTTCCTAAACTCGATGGGACTTATTTTGGAGGGTTTTCCTCTATAAATAGGACATCCCTTAGCCTCTTTCACACCTTTTAGAACCCTAATTGAAAGTGAGAGAAAGAAAAAGAGAAGGAAAAGAAGAAGAGAAGGAAAATTAAAGAAAAGACTAAGGAAAAGGAGGAAGTTCAGAGAAACCTCTGAATCTCAGCCAACCTCAGGAATGAACCTAATTTCCTTCATAAATTAAGAGCCTAGAATAGATTATGAAGAAGTTAAGATTAAGAGAAACCCAAATCATCCATCCATGGACGAGTTCCAAAGGAATCCATGAAAGTAATCATCATAGGCAATGGAAAGTGTGTAAAAATCATAGTTATGAGCCATAGAACAATCTTAGAATGGACCTACGAGACCACAGGATCGATCACATACCCTCGGGAAGTCCCAGGGAGGGTGTGGTTGCACTTAGGGTAGAATGGTATCCGACCCCACGTCCGACCATACACCTTAGGCTCGTAGAAAACTACTACCCTAGGTGCTACCCTACCTGCGACCCTACGATTTAGGTTAGTCTAAATTTATTGGAATTAATTCTAATTAAAATCTATCGACTTGTAAGGTCTTTCTAGTGATTTAAAAGTGATTCATAAAGCTTGAACGAGGATCTACGCTCAATCAAAGGTGAGGGAACAAGACCTAAACTAATTGGTTAATAATAAACTATTTTTTTTATTGAGTCTAATACCATGAATGATTCTATGTTTGTATGATTGTAATGTGCATATCACATGTCATCCAATATTCCTGTTATTATTGTTCATGCATATTTAATTTTCGTTTATTTATAATATGATGTTGACGATGATGCTAGGAATAGGCATGTGATTGTATGTGTGTGGTTAGTGTACTTGATGCGAGTGGGGCATCAAGAGGAGGACGTGACACTGTGGTTCATCCTGGTCACCAGACTCTAGCTCTATCTCTACTCAAGTCTTGTCCACTAGTATCGTCGTATCGCCATTACCTTAGCAGAACTATTACGTCGTAGGGCATTAGGGAAGGTGGTCTCGGACCTTGTAGTCTCTGACTCTTCCGGGGAGCCTTAGCTCTATCCCTATGGACGTATTGAGGGATGCTGGGGTGAGGCCTTGGATACACTGTTTGACATTAGGATTGGTTAGTTGCGAGCCCAGTTTACAAGCCCTCGCCAACAGGGGCTTACGTGTTGGTATGGGTAGAGCATCAGGGGAAGTGTAATGCGGTGCGGTCCTAAGCACTTTAGCTCTATCTCTATTCCATGGTGGGTGCATGTGGGGTTGGCAATGGTGTTTGATCCGTTGGGCGGTTCCACACATTCTTGTATAGAGGTGTGGCGACCACCTATCCTTTCTATAGCACATTGCAAACTCATGAACCAGACCAAAGATATGAATTGAATGCATGCATATGTTTGTTGCATTGTTTTGTTTGCTCACTAAGCCGTGATGTGTGGTCACCCTTTCGACGTCGAATATTTTAGTTGATGATGCAGGTACCACAGTAGAAAATTATATAAATGCTCCGATGTATGGACATGTGGCGACGATGGACGCTGAAGTTATGATGGAGTCGCATGATTCGTCATGCGAGTGCAACTCTTGTGTTTCGATTAGATTTGGTTTAAATTATATAGACAATGTAATTGATTTAATTATTTTAATTTATGTCTTAGTCCTTGTGGAGATAATTTGATAATTTATTTACTCTATCACAGTTAGATTCTCAGTTCATTTAATATATAAGACTTCCACTATTGTTTATTTACTCTGATTATGGTTGTGGATGTGTATGGTTTAAGCAAACGTACATAGCCTATTTGAGATCCTGGTTGAGCCATTGGTTTATTAGCGGTTCATCACACCATTCTGAATAGTACGGAATTGGGGTGTGATAGCTTGAAAGGCTAGCAGGCGCCAAAACGGCGGCAATTCTACCGAGTGGAGAGATTGCAGTGGCGGAGGGCCGGCTGGAATCCTTTGCAAAATATCTTGGGTAGTGTCCGCAAGATAAATATGTCTAGGGGTTTCGGACGTAAGCTTCCTCCTCTTTGATCTATGCAGTGTCTCCGCAACAGTGGCCTGATCGTCATCCTCTGCATAAAAAGAGAAACGAAACATTCAGAACTATAATGAGGAGGGGTCGATACCTAGGAAGAAGGTACAAGGGGATAGAACATACCATCCTCTACAATGTCAATAATTTGAGGTACCACTAGCTCCTCTGTCGAGGGGGGAGGATAAAAAACTTGCGACGTTGATCTCGCTGTTGGCTCAAGACTGATCGGGGGATCAACCAGAGCCTCAGGGTCGGAAGGAGGATGTACTTCTTTTGAAGGCGGTGGAGGGATCTCGATAGGAAGGGCTGGAGCTACGTCCGCGGCCCTCTCAAGGGCCTCTAGTTTTTGGGCCACGGAGGCAATTATCTCCTCCCTTTCCCTTTGTTGATGACGGAACAAGTCTGTCCCCATGAGATCCTCCCATATGCTGTCATCAAGACCTTCCACTGCATCAAGAACCAACAGTGAACTGTTAGAGGTCGAATCGAAATACAAAAATAAAGTAGAGAAGAACAGATCAGTGCGATTAGGGAACTAACTCAAACCATACAGGAACAAGAACTTGTTGTTGCTCAGGTCCTTGTACTGGACTATCCTCCCTCTTTCTTCTACCCTTTGGAGGGTTTCCATCACAAACGGTGTTAAGAGTGGGGTGACCCCTACTACTGAGGGGTCGATGAACTGCCATCGATTACCGATGGGAAAGGAGCGCATACCCATTAGATTATGACCCCATTTTATTATAGTCCCGAAGAATTTCTCCTTCCAATTGGGTATTGAGGAGGGGGTGGTTTCAACCATGGGGGAAACCATTTCCAAATTCCTGCGGAAGAAATAGTAGATGGCATTCAGTTTGGTTTTATGGGTCATCGAGTCATACCAAGTTACAACTCCAATATCGAACAAAAATTGGAAGAATCTCAAGGTGGGGGGTTCCCGGCAGCGAAGAAAGAAAATAATGAAGGAATGAATTTGGGCCGAGGAGTTGGGCGGAAGCTGGGTAGGGGCCAGGCCATAATAGCCCAAAATCTCGAATACGAGGGGGTGGCATGAGAAACGAAAAGCAGACAAAAACATGTTAAAGTTTACTACCATCCTGTGGGAGTATGGATGGCAGGCTCGATCTTCTGGGACCGAAGCTATCAGGTCAACAGAATCGGGAACCAGAAATGAATCCCTAAGATCGTGAAGTTTGGACTCGGTCATTATGAACTTCACAGAGGAGGCTACACAATGAAGACCAGTCTCACTGGAGGTATCAAGGGAAGAACTCTCCGGGTTACCGCTTAAACTCTCCCCACCTTGAGTAGATCGCAGGAGTTGTGATCGACACAGGGTAGGTTCAGAAGCATGGCTAACAATGTCTTTATCACGGGCCATGATTGGTTAGTGGAGAAATAAAAGAGGAAAAGAAGGTTGGAACTTACTCGAAAGATAATCGGATCCCTGGAAACCTCTTGCGACGGAGAGAAGATGTTGGCAACAAGATCGAGTAAGCTGAACCAGAGAACTTCGGAAGAGATAATACTCTTAAGGGATGAGAAAGCACTATGGATGGATGGGGTGTGAGGAAGAAGACAAAGAAAATGAAGAGATTTTATAAGTTTGCTAGCAGGTGGGTCCCATCTGGCAGTCATGATGGTTTTCGAGCGTTGTGTCCATCAGTCAAGTTGCGGATGTGACGTTTTGATAGGGAAGCGACGCGTGGACGGTCGCGATGGTTGCAAAATGGCGGGATACATACAGACGGTTCAAAGCAATGGCTCGATGGAAGCAGAAACGGCACCAGGGGCATTCAAGTATGGCCGACTCAAATTACTGCGAAACGTTACTGACGTTATGTCAGGGAGGTGGGCGTTCAAGTTTCGAAAAGAAGAGAGAGAAGGTGAGTAGTGATTACCATAATGGTAAGAAATCGACGGAAACACCTCCACGTGTTTTGAAGGGATTATTTTCCCATAAACGTGTCTCCTTTAGTGGAAACGACGTGGAGGAGACAAAGGGATTCTGTTAGGGAAAAATAATAGTAGATACGAAATCTAGCCGTTGGAAGAGAACTTAGGATGATCCTCGGGAGAGGAAAACGTCGCGTACATCCAAGGGATGAGGTATGAGAAGAAAGAAATGACGAAAAATATCAAAAGGAACTCATGTTCGACCCCCTATGCTGACTCAGATAAGATGTAACGGATTGATGTGGGTAGTTGGATCATTTATGATTTGTCATTAATGCTCATAAATGCTGACAACAACCATAAATGCAAAGCATGCTGACTTGACCAACCAAGTCACCCTAGCATGGACCAAATTAGCATGAAAGCGAGACCCATAATTGATAAAAGTGTCAGGACAGAAATAGGTATGAGAAGGTATGAGAGATATAATTCAAAAAGGGGGTCGAAGAGGATCAAGGGGGGTCTTGAGCGGTTGACAGGACGTCCTAGCGCTGTCCTGGGGGGGCGTAGCCGCACGAACCAACTATTCTCTAGGTAGCTGATGATTGAAATAGTGATAGGCATGGAAGAACTTGCGGAGGAAGTCTCCTATTGAACTTATATATGTAACAAGAGAACATGAATGAAAAGGACCGGGATTTTCTCTAATCACCAAGAAAAACTTCTCATCTTTGAGTTTGGTATACCTGTTGTCTTCCATTCTTTTCTTTTGGTTCCTATCTCAACGGAAGGGAAGATTGTTACAGTTGGCAGTATCTCAAGAAACCCTTATTTTTGAAAGAACTCCAGTGTTTCACTGAGAATTTCATATTGTATGTCTTGAGAAATCTAGTCTAACGGATTACATCGGCAACACACCCCCCACCCCCCTTGTATAACAGGTTGATGGGAGGAGTCTCCATTGTACAAGCCCCTTCCCCAATTTATTATTATTATTGAAACTCCAGTTTTTATTGACGAGCAGTGTACATACATAGTTGTGCATTAGACATTTTCTCTAGTAAGGAGGGGTAGATCTCCTTCTGTTCATTCAATGTCGGAAGCCCCGACCTTGGACAAAACATTTTCCTTATTATCAAGCAATAGTTTTCATATACAACTGTTCATTGTACTATCACTCATGAAACCATCATATCACATAAATACACCTCCTATAATACAAAAAATACTTTGTATAAAATGAATGATTCGATCACCTTATCGGATTGTGTATGGACCCTTTCCCCTTTATTATTAGTAGCATTAGGGAGGGAATGGATGCCAGGTTGCATGACCATTGCACTAGTCCAGGGGCCAATAAGATCGCACACAAGACCAATTGAGAGGAGGCACGTGGGCTTTTAACATCAGTGATTCTTCATTTCTTGGAAGTGGTACAAACGGCCATTTAACCCTTCATTTTCTAGACGTCGTCTCCATGCAATATGTTAGTCTTTTTTTTCCCTTATTATTATTATTTTTTTAATACATAATATTTTCTATTTAAAAGATTACCTTTCAGAGCTTATTATGACGTCAGCTAAATTAAGCATTAACTTTGTGAGAGAGAAAGAGAGAGACGTTCAAGTAAATTTTAGAATGAAAGAAGAAAGTGGAAACGGATTCCGTAACCACCAAAAACGAATAAATTGAATTAAATAAACATCCGAATTGGGCATGAAAAATGGCCATGGGAATATGAAGCATTAAATTGTAGCGTGGAAGGTGCATGTTTCCCATGCTGCCAGCCTTGCTCTTCTTGCATCTTACATAAAGGATTGATATGATGAATCACTTCAAGCAAAGGATTACTTAGTATCAACCCCAACAAGTCAACAACTTAAACTTCGCTTCCTACCTTCCTTTCTTTCATTCTCTTCTATCTATAAACCTCTTCAGACACCAATGGATCTCATTTAAGCCACGTTTGGAATCTTCTTCTTCTATATTGACCCACCAACCCATCCTTTACCAATTAAAATAATAAAAAAAAAAAGAAAACCCAAGGGTCCCACCTCAAACCAAGGAATCCAACTTACCCTAATATCTTTTTCTTCCAATGAAAGCTTTTTTCTTTTTGTGCACCTTTGTGAGGGTGGTTTTTTTTTTTTTCTTTTTATGTAAGAAAAATTCTCCACATCAGTAAAAATGTAGAGATCGTTTCATGTGATTTCATCATCATAAAATTATTCTTTATATCAAGTGAAAGGGTATTTTTGGAATAAAAATGTATAGTGGTACAATGAGAATCCTGAACTCGCAAGGTCCTCTATTCACATGTAAAAATTTAGTTCAAACAGAATTCATCAAATGGAAATTTTGAGATTTCAAAATCTAGAACTATGTTCACGGTAGTGATTAAACCACCGTAAATGTACATGGACATACATCGGATACAAACTAATATGCTTGGACTGAATTTCGACTTTGAATGTGACATATTATGAATTCAGAATATGTACCATCTCTGCAACAATGTAAGTATTGGATTACCAAGGGTATTCTGGACATTCTATTTTACGATGACTTTTGAAATAATAACAAAGAACGATATTGTTCATCTAAAGGTAGCACTGTCAAAGATTTAACAAACGTTTCAATCCCCTCGTAGAACTTTCTCCAGACTTGATAATTCATTTTTTACTTTATACGTGCCATTAGTACTAGTTGACAGATTTTGCCACGTAAGCAGAAAAACAAAATCGAAAGCCACGTGGGATGGGATGGTGAAGAAGGTTTTATTCTCATGAAACAGCTTTACCCGCCCCATACGTAGCCATAGTAGCCGACCTCGCCCCTACGAAGAGACGCAAAAGAAGTGCCAAAAAGCAGCGTAAGCGCCAAAACTAACCCCTCCACCTTTTCCCATCCAACGGTCATCATTCCACTTGAGCCACCACGATTGGTTCTGACCGTCCGATGTGACTAGGCCCCACGACATTTGTTTATGCTCTTGTCTCCTAGTCCTAGTCCAGGCGTTGTTTTGATGTTGAATTCTCAGTTGCAGGTCGTTTAGGCATCTCTCTCTTTTCTCTCTTCTCTCTCTCTCTCTCTCTCTCTTCTCTCTCTCTCTCTCTCTCTCTCTCTCTCTCTCTCTCTCTCTCTCTCTCTCTTCTCTCTCTCATGTCTCGCAATTGAAGTACTCAGCATTCATAACGAGCGCCCATTAAAGAGAGATCGCGTCGGCGGGGCATTGTAATGGTAATATTGATCTGGGTTTTGGTGATTGGATTGAAAAGAAATCGAAATTGAATTATTGAAGAGAAGTTGAGCATTTTCCATTGGTTTAACTCATGGATTTTGGATTGTAAACAGGGGTCACAGGAGTCAATGCGAGTGCCGCCATGGCTTGAATCGTTGCTGTCGACATCTTTCTTCGCAGTTTGCAGGATTCACGGTGATGCAGCACGGAGTGAATCCAATATGTATTGTCTTGATTGCAATGGCGATGCATTTTGTTTCTACTGCCGTTCTTCTCGTCACAAAGATCATCGTGTAATTCAAGTGGGTATTTTGCATTCTCTTTTTCTATCTCCCCTGTTCATCATTTTGATTTGGAAATTGACTCTGTAGTTTGAATGTTTGAATTGATTGATTAAGGAATGTGATAAATCTGTAATCAATTTTTGCAGATAAGGAGATCATCGTATCATGATGTGGTGAGGGTATCTGAAATCCAAAAAGTTCTTGACATTAGTGGAGTACAGACTTATGTGATCAACAGTGCCAGAGTTCTGTTTCTTAATGAGAGGCCCCAGCCCAAGAGTGGTAAAGGGGTATCTCATCTCTGTGAGATTTGTGCAAGAAGTCTGTTGGATCCTTTTCGTTTCTGTTCATTGGGATGCAAGGTAAGTTCTTTAATTTTTTATTTTTTTTATTTCATTCAGCATTATTCACAAACAGCATAGCTGCATAATATTAAGAACCCATGATTTGGGTTAAAATGTAGATACTGATTCTGCAAATTTTCTTTTGTTTATGGGGTTTAAAAATGTGTAGCTTGTAAGGATAAAGAGGAATGGGGATGCAAGCTTTACATTGGAGAACAATGGAGAAATCAAGGAAAGTGGAGAAGGGGTATCAAGAAGAGTGGGAAGAGAGGAAGAAGATCAATTGCGTGAAGGAAACCTACAAGACATATACCCTTCAACACCTTCACCACCAGCAAATCCAAGAAGAAGGAAGGGTATACCACATAGGGCACCCTTTGGATCATAATGATGAAATTGGGAAAGAAAGGTGATTTCCTGAATTCCTGCAAAAAACTGAGGGAGAGGAGGAGGGTGGGTTAGGTACATTGCTCATGTGGGGTTAACAAGTCTAAATCATTACTACATCTCTCGCCGTCAATCTCTTTCTCTCTCTTTTTTAAACTCAACTCTCTTGTTGCTTGTACGATTGTGGGGGGAGAGAAGCAATAATGCAGGGATATTACTATTGGGAAGGTGGCAAGGTGTAACATGTAATTAATTAATGAACAAAAAAGTCATTGTTCAAGTCCGTTAAATAGTTGGGTTTAGGCCCACAAACCCACATGGGCTAATTTATATTTAAAGAATCAACAGCTCTTACTCTCTTATTTGTTTGAAAAATATTTTTTTTATTTTAATTGACAAATCAATTTTCTAGGATCACACAATTGATCTTGAGAGAGAGAGAGAGTGAGAGAGAGAGAGAGAGAGTCAATTGTCTTCTTCATCTTATGTAAGTATTTGTTTATTTTATTTTGGGGTTGGTTCGAATTAACTCAGTATCCTAGCCTTGCATTCGATACGGGTATTTTTAGTATTTAAGAGGACGAGATGTTAAGATCTAACGTTATAAACACTCAACGACCTAGTTATAACTAGACAACATTTACTTTGTAGGAAAAATATTTTTTTTATTTTAATTGGCAAATCAAATTTTTAGGATCACACAATTGATCTTTATAGAGAGAGAGAGAGAGAGTAAATTTTCTTTATCTAACGTAAGTATTTGTATATTTTATTTTGGAGTCGGTTTGAAAGTAATCTTAGTATCCCAACCTTGCCGACGAGGATATTTTTAGTATTTAAGAGGATAAGATGTTAAGATCTAACACCACAATCACCCAGTGACCTAGTTATAACTAGACAAAACCTTTGCTTTAAAAGGGAGAGAGTTTTTTCTTCTTCATCTTATGTAGGTATTTGCATATTTTATTTTCGGATTGGTTTAAATTTAACCTCGTTATCTCGACCTGCATCAATAGGGATAGTTTTAGTATTTAAAAGGGTGAGATATCAAGATCTAACATCACAAACAATCAATGACTTGGTTATAACAGACAAAACTTTTATTTTGTTTTTTCATTTGGGAAGCAAGAAGCATTATAACATGATATTAAAATGTGTGGAACACGCATGAGATTTTTTTATTTTTTTACTTATATTTTTTATGTTTATTTCTGTTTTAATTTTTTTTAATTGAAGAGGAAAACAAGAAATATTATCTATTTGACTTTAACCTTCAAAGCTTGGTGAGGGGGCATTAATGGGTAGTTGAAGCCGGCAGTGGATCTTGTGCAGCCGTCTTGGGTAACCAATAGGAATATAGAATTCTGGAATCTTGATTTTTACAGTTGTAGACTTTGTAGTTGTAGTGTCCAAGTGGATGAGGAGAGAGAGACTTGGTCAGACAGAGAGAGAGAGAGAGAGATGCAGCAACGCAAGAAATGAGGTCAGACTAGTCTCAGACTAGTCTCTAAGTCAAATTTCCTTGAGAGGATTTCTCCATTTGCCAATAAAATTCAAGACTTTTGTCCACCCCCACCAAGTTCAGTTGATTTTTTCAGGACCAGGTTAGGCCGTTGTTGTGATTTCAACCTAACTTCCTCATTTGGAAACATAATTCAGTATCTTTTCATACCATGATTTTAGTTTAGGATATCAAAATGGGTATTAATATTGTTGTTGCTAGAATTCATAAGGTCTTTCGAGATAGGATCAATCTATAGATGACAAATGAGGACAAAAGAGAGATTGGGTTTATATAGCCCTAGGATCGTTCTAATGCTTAAGTCAGGACTCTAGACAATAAACAAATGATAATGTCAACCCTTTTGAAGCAGGCTGACTAGAAGTGTAAAGAAAGCGAGGGTATACTAGGAAGTGGTATGATGGTAAAAGTACAGAGATATCGAGTTACTGAGGTTGTAAAATGTATAGTAATGGCGTGTGAAGGTGGATAGTATGTCAATGTGTAAAATATTCAAATGATTTGACTTTGATAGTTGGGCCTGTTTATAGGGACAGTGTTGGGGGTGTTAAGAATGAGTCTCACTTGTCTTTGGAGTACAATGTCGAAATTCTGGTGGTCAGTTTTGCCCATGACTTAAGCTGGTAATGATGGATATCCCCCCATGAGCGGCCTTTTGGTGAAGAGTTGTTTTTGCCCCCCAATGGATTGGGGGGCCTTGTGGGTCCATGTGTCGTGCTTTTGATGGTTGATGATATTTATACCTAACAGATATAAAATACGGGTACCAGTCAATATCGGTCAGGTATTGGCCATTATGCTGATGAGGTATACTTTTTTTGGTATTAGTTAGGTATCGGTCGCACGTTGGCCAATATCCATTTGGTATCGGTTTCCATTTTGATTTAGTCATCCGTTCTAGTATTGGTCAAATATCCGCATCGATCACTACCGATACCAATATGGATACTGTAGATCCAATCCAGATATCTAAAACTATGCTCCACACACCTGTTTAAAATTTTGATTACAGAAAATCATGGATTGTGGGTGAAATAGGCCTGTTCTGCTGGGCTAGTAATTAAGCACACTAATCAAAAACCATTCCCGAGAGTAATACAAGCCCAAGCCCAAGCCCAACCTCAACCTTTTGGACCCCTACCTAAAAATGCTAACCATGCGGCCGAAATCCACTAATCAGTGAGTCCAGATCGTCTCTCGTATTGGATGCTTCGTCATCTATCCTAGTCATCATACAGCTGTACATTTTTTTATTTTTTTTTTCAAAAATGGATTTTTTAATTGGTAAGAATTACAACTGTATGGTAAGCAGCCATGCTTAAGGAAGAGAGGTCCAGCATTATGGTTCCATGTAAAAAAGCTGTGGTTTACCTGGTCTACCTATATATTAATAAAGGGAAATAAATAAATAAATAAAATTTATGGTTTCTCCAACCATGCATGCTAAATCATGTGAGTTGAATAATTTTTGTTCACAAATTTGCATGCCAAATTGACTTATAAGGAAGGTCAATGCCTGTATCAGTAATGGTATTGCCCACGCCCTAGCTAGGAAGACAATGTCATTTACGAGAATGTTATTTTGGCCTATATCCACTCCTTGACTTCATCAATTGTATAAAAATGAAGTCTCGATTGTAATCCGTCAATTCAATGAATAAGTTTATCTTTCACCAAAAAAAAAAATGACTGAATAAAAACTGATGCTGTAGACAGGCTCACAAAATGTGGATCCCACTAAGATCCATGGATTAGATAGTAAGGCCGTTGAAAACAACTTACGATAGGATCACACCATAGATTCCAAGAACACCAGTAATGAATGAGGACCCTAGTTCTACCCAAATATATATATATATATATATATATATATATCCCTGTCAACATTGGGAATTGGGACCCACTTCCATTGTTTGTAGGGTAATCAAATCCTCTCCTGCGGTCCTGCCGCCTGTCAAGGGTCGGATTTCAACCGGTCCACCCCCCCAATGTATTGGCAGGCGGCTAGACCGAACCCCGGCCCTTGGATCTACGGCAGGAACCTCTTGCCGCAGGAGACGATTTGGATCCGTTTGTAGGGATCCCTTTGTATGGGATTCTTAAACAAAATGAGATGATAGCTGTGCGGGTTAATGATTGAGGGAGGGGATCGGATCCTTCATTTTACTATTATTTATTTTTCTTGTAAATCATTTAATTTTGGGAAATTTTCACCTATTCTCTTATATTTTGCTTTTAAGTCATTCAATTCCAACTCCGTGATTAATGTCATGCAACCACCTCATTTGTAGACAGATATTAATTGATGATATGACAATATTTATAAATCTAAAATCTTAAAATTATTCTTAGATATTAGTTAAATTACTATTTTACCCCTTTCTCATAGCCTTAGACCTCATCTTCAACCTCTCGCCAAGTGGGGATGCCGTTTAAAAACTGTTGATTAAATTCACTTGACTAAAACTGCTTATATCGACGGAGTCCACTGCTGTTGACATAGCCGAAGTCCTATAAAAGGCCGAATAGCAAGAGGCCATGGGACATGATTTCATAGACTGCTGCACCATTAGAGGCCATCTTGGATGTACTGGTTGGGGCGGGGGTGGCGCTGTGGGTCTCACTGGTGTTACACACCAGTACTCGTGCTCGACCTGTTCCTTGCACTAAAAGGGGAATTTTGTTGACAGAAGACACTTTTAGTTGATGAAAGCATTTGTTTTTTTTTTTTTTTTGGTTGCAGAATCACTTTGCTATTTTGTTGTCAATACAGAGTAGCATTCAAAAACTCGAGCAACAGCAACGCCCTCTCTCCGTCAAACAAATTCCATGGCTTTAGAAGCAAAAAAGATGCCCCAGCTCCATTATTGTTAGGATTTACATCATCTCCTCTCAGTGGTTCTAGGAGGACAGTGGCAATCTATCTTGGATGGTTGTCACGTGACTCTCGATGAATCCGAGACCCACGTTCAAGCCGACACCCTCTGTTGGCTTGGCTTGTCGACTGGGTGTCGGTTCGGATGTGAGTCTCGGATTTACCGAGAGTCACGTAGCAACCATCCGAGATAGGTTGTCATTGTCCTCCCAAACCACTGGGAAGATCTCACTCGGAGACTTTTATAGACCCGGTTCTTCTCTCTCCAGTGAATGTGAATGAAAGACAATCGATCTTGCTGAGTTAAGGCTCTTGGGATCTACCAGATGCCGGCGCTGATGTGAAGAAAAGAAAATTACATACCAGTCTAGTAACCATTGATCAGGTTGGTTGAATCAGGAAGCGCAGTGGGAAAGGAGAAGGCCATGATTTCATTACAGAGATTGTCAATGTCTGTAGAAATAACTCGTTTAATTATTGGGCATGGTGGAGTTCATCCTTTAATTGAGAAATGTCGTACAGGGGAGTTGGTTTCACAGTCTGCAGATAGTTGGTACCCTGAAGAATTTGTCATCTGTTCCAGAGGGGAGCCGTAACCAGTGAGGATAGTTGGATAATTTCATATTTTCTGTTAGTCAATGCAATAGTAGATCACGAAGTTAAAGGTTGGATAACATAAAAGCAAAGTATTTTTGGGAGGGAAGGGGGAAGAGGATCGAGTTTTTATGACCTTATGTCTGTCGTTTAAAAATAATAATATTATTATTATTATTATTTGCTAAAAGGTCAGCAAGCAATAGAATTAAAATAAAAAATAAATCAAATGTACAGTGTATAGGATTAGAGTCTTAGATTCTCTCACCTTTTTAGCATTGTTATCAGCAGTCTGAATATAACAGTAGTACATTTAAGGACAAACACAAACTAGTCAAAACGTGGTTTTCCTTGGGCATCCCAAGAAATTTCCAGCTCTACATGGAGATGGAAGATCTCTTGATTAGTGTTTTAGAAGTATTTATTATTATTTAATAAAATACCATATGAAATGGGCCAGAAGACTGAGTTAATCGGGTGAAGCAGAATGCTTAATCCCTTCCCCAATCCACAACTTGATCTGAACCAATCTTTTAGTTAGTCATTCCAGATCTTAAATTAGGTAACGATTCTTTATTTTCCTTTTCCAAAAAAAGTAGATTTTTTTTGGCAACCATGGGTCTCACACTATCTATGGCACTATTTATAATTGGCTGGTATCAATTGACAAAAAAAGCCCTAATAATAACATGCATATTGTGGCGGAAGTCTAAGCTTGTCTATCCCAGTTAAGGTTCTAAATAATTCAGATATCAGACAAGGTATTGGCTGTGTTTAAAATCAATCCAATCCGAATAAGATTGAAGTATGGATCTAATGGAAAGTTAACACGTGATCGATATCATATATAAGAATATTAAAACAGGATTAAATCGAATCATCAATAAGGTCCGAAACCGATAACGAATTGCCCAATTCAGTTGATCTTACAACAATTACTTGAACCATGATCCTACTGTTAGGATTGAGAGAGGGCAAACAAGAAGAAAACACAAAGATTAACGTGGTTCAGCACACTATCGTGGGATGCCTACGTCCACCAGAGAAAAAGAGTGATTTTCTTCTATTCCCAAGAACAGTCTACAAAATTCTCTACCTGACAGACCTATCTCATCTGTCAGCCTTACAGCGTTCCAGCTCTCCACTGTCAGAGGAGAATCCTCTACAGCCCTTGTAGCCTTACCTAGGTTTTCTCACATAGAGACAATTTATAAGGAAACCTAGAAATCCTAATCCCACCACAATTATAAGTTTACATACCTTGTACATGTAATAGACCAAACCCTAATACAAGTGCAACTCTATTAATTATGTGGACCCCACAGAATACAAGAAACCAACCCAACAAATCTCCACCTAATTTTGATTCTGCAAACCACCTTGAAGAAAACCTGTTGATGTTGATTCTGTAAACTTATCTCTGGTAAATCGCTACACCCAAACTGGCATAGCCCACACCCCGTCTGGATGTCCAGTACAGCTCACCACCGTATGATGTGATGTGACTTCATCTCTCCCACTGCTGCAGCATCACCGAAAATATCACCGTCACTCACAGTCCTCCTGCAATTCCAGTTGCACCTGGAACCCGAGCCTCTCACCACCGCACCTCCAATGCAGACCTTGAGAACCGACTTCTCATCCCAGTCCTCTGCAACTCCAATTGCACCTGGAACCCAAGCCTCTCACCTCTGCACCTCCAATGCAGACCTAAAGATCCGACTCATTGTCCCAGCCCGCCAGTACTCCTTTGCCCCACGGTATGACATAAACTGGCAATTATGTGTATCGTATCGGGATTTAAACCCGTCGTTAGATCCAACACCCGATCCGACCAAGTCCACCAGGCCACTGAGATCCATTGCCACCGCACCTGAGTCGAACTCTGCAAATCTCGGCTCCATGATCCCTACTTGCACATGTGATGACAGGAAGAATCATTTTCCTAGCCTGAGATTCCCTTCCATCTCTTCTTGACGACACTCCCTTTTTTTCTTTTTCTTCTTCTTCTTCTTCATACCTTCCACACACCTCTTTCATTTTCCTAGATAACTGATCGATCTGTCGAACCTTGGCTCTGATACCACTTGTTAGGATTGGAGACACGCAAACAAGAAGAAACACAAAGAATTAACGTGGTTCAGCATCCCATCGTGGGATGCCTACATCCACCAGAGAAAAGTTTGACTTTCTTCTATTCTCAAGAACAGTCTACAAATCTCTACCTGACAGGCTTATCTCATCTGTCAGTCTTACAGCGTTCTAGCTCTCCACTGTCAGAGGAGAATCCTCTACAGCCCTTGTAGCCTTACCTAGTTTTCCCACACAGAGACAATATATAAGGAAACCTAGAAATCCTAATCCCCCACAATTATAAGTTTATCCCATACATGTAATAGACTCATACCCTTATACAAGTACAACTCTATTAATTGTGTGGATCCCATAGAATATAAGATACCAACCCACCCATACCCTTACCTCATGCACGCTCATTCATCCTTGTTCTTCCCCGTAAAAGCTAAAACCCAGAGCAGTCTGGATTGTGAAATGTGGAGTACTTATGATCAGCTAATTATCATGGTCAAAACTAAGGACTTCAATAAGGGTTCCCAGCGTGAACACTAAGTAATACCCTAAAATCCTATACCTGAATAAGGACATTTCATGCCATACATCTCGATACGTGGAAATCTTTTCCTCGCTAGCTCCCTTCTATTAATTACTCCAACTATATCTTACAGTTGGACTTCTACTTCAAGCAGTGATTCAGTTGGAGGTATTCTGCATCAGAAACTTGAACATTGTAAAGTATCCCTTCAGAAATGGGACTAATGTCTTTGGTAAGATCTATATAGGAATATTGAGCTGCTTAAACATGAGCTTGTTATTCGTCGGGGTTTTCTTTCTTTTGACTTTTCTCAAGGTAAGGAATCTAATATCATTAGTAAATTGAATGAGAGTTCTTTAGAGAAGTGATCATGTGGAGACGAAAATAGAGTTGAGTGGTTGAGAGTGATGATTCTAATAGGAGCTTTTTTCGTGCCACAATCATTAAGAGAAGCACTAAACAAATTCTTCAAACTCAAACTTCCAAATGGTTGTTGGACTAAATCTGAAGAGAAGTGTTCTCAGTCATTAGCATTTACTTCTTCTGGTATCAATTAGGTTGTCCTTGCCTCATTATTACTTTCTGTTACACTTATGGTTTCTTTTGAGAAGAATGCTACTCTTTCCTATGTCTCCCCATAATTCTCCCGGCCCTAATGGCTTTTCATCTCTCTTTTTTCAGAAGTTTTGGGACACTACCAAAGATGACTTGGTAAATTTTGTTATTGATTTTTTCAGCTCTGGCATCATCTCTAAAAAGTTAAATACGACATATATTTGTCTCATTCCAAAGTCGTCCCAACTTGAACTTGTTAAGCAATTTCCCCCCATAAGTTTCTGTAGTGTAACTATGAAACTGAGTTATAAGATTATGGTGAAAAGGCTGAAACTCTTTCTTGATAAAATTATTTCAAGGTCTCAATCTGCCTTCATTCCAAGCCGACTTATTTCTGATAATATTTTGATAGCTCATGAAGCTTTCAATTACATCAAAAGTAGGAAGAAGGGGAAGACTAAACTGACGGCTTTGAAACTTGAAATTCAAAAATGCCTATGATTGACTAAAATGGAATTTTATGGAGGGTATGCTTCTTTGCCTTGGCTTTAATTCTTTCTGGGTAAATCTGGTCATGCAATGCATCAAAACGGTCTCTTATACTTTGATTATAAATGGTGCTGAAGGAGGTGACATCATCCCATCTAGAGGTATACGACAAGGGGATCCCCTTTTCTCTAATATTTTTATTTTATGTGCTCAAGCTCTATCATCAATTATTCAAAATGCACAGGAATGTGGGGATATTAAAGGCATCAAAATCTGGAATAGAACTTCCCCCCCTTACTCATCTTTTATTTGCCGATAATTGTTTCTTTTTCTCTAAGGTTAATCTTGGAGAGATCAATGCATTGAAGAGTTGTTTAGATCATTATTGTAAGCTTCTGGTCAAAATAATAATCTCAAAAAATTTTGCATCACTTACAGCCCAAATACCGAATCAAAGTTTGAAAGATGGTTCTCCAGGATTCTGAAATCTATGGTGATGGCCCGGCCAAATACCTAAGACTTCCTTCTGAATTTGGGTTATCAAAGAAGATTATTTTTAAAGACTGTCTTGACCAAATTCTTAACAAATTAAACTCTTAGAAGGCTTTATTGCTATCTCAGAATATCATTTTAAAGACTACCTTGATTGAACTCTTAACAAATTAAACTCTTGGAAGGCTTTATTAATGCTATCTCATGCTGGAAAAGAGACTCTTCCCAATTCCGTTGCTCTATGTGCAATTTTGCAAGTTTCCATTTCAAGCTCCTTGCTCACCATCATGCCACCATAAAGAAAGCCACTAATTAATTTTTTTTTGGAAGGATGGTAAAAAGCAAAATGTTATTCATTGGATTTCTCGAAGGAGACTTTATAGATAAAAAAAATAATGGTGACTTTCGCTTAAAAGATCCTCTCCTTCAGAATAAGGCCATTTGTGCAAAATTATCGTGGAGAATCTAGTCTTCCCCTAGTTCTCTTCGAGTTAAATTTTCTTAAATCCATGTATTCCTTCAATCGATATTCCGAATGCCAAGCTTGGTCAGCAATCCTCATGGGCTGGGAGGACTATTCTTGAAGAAAGAAAGGTGCTTCAAGATGGCTTGATATGGTAGGTTGAAACTGTAAAACACCTCTCTCCCCTCCCCCCACCCAAAAAAAAAAAATTCCCCACTTACTGGGATTTTGCTCGTATGGGGTCTTCTCACTCTGTTAGTGGTAGGAACCAAACTAGAGCAGGACGACACATACAAGGTCTTGATAAGGACATTTACCTTAGTGTGAAATTCATTTAAGAGGCCTTAGGAGAACCCCTAAGGCAAACCACCAGGGTGGGTGCTGAAAGCAGCATCTAGGGCTACCCTTATGCCCCAACCGGTTGATGAGACCAGAGGCAACATCATCCGGTTGCCTATCTCTAGTTTAGCCCACGGGTTGACTTAAATTCAGCCTTTCTCACTTCTCTCTTCTTTATAAATAGAGCACTTATGTAAGACCCGTACTCCGTAACTCTGGTCTAAACCTTGGTTTTATGTCGTGACAGGTCTTCCGATCATCACCGGGCTAGACGGGACGAGCGGATGACAATCAGGTATGAAATCGGACCAATGACAATCAAATCAACATGATTTTATGTTGACCGGTCGATGGTACCGGTCTTGGTACCGGGCCGACCGATCAGTCCGCAAGAGCTAAGTGTGGAAATCCAGAAATTGACTTCTAAGGGTCCCACTTTCCTGATTTCGAATCCTAAGACTTTTCTAATCTTAATAGGGTTACTAAACCCTAAATCTAGCCTATATATACACCCTTAAACCTCCTCAAATCCTTTCCATTGTCTCTAGCAAACCCTAGAGAAGAGAAAGAGGTTGGAAAGGAGAAGGAGCTAGGAAGAAGAAGAAGTGCCGCCATTGTCGTTCGACGAAGCTTACTCTACGTCAGTCAACGGTAAGTGTTTGATCAATCTTCTTACCCTATGTTAGTTGTGTGGGTGGATCAATACCATGCAAAGTAGGTATTGATCTAAAACCCTAAATTGGCCAATAAACCCTTAGTTGCCATCAAACCCTAGATTTGAGTTTCGAGATGATATTCATCGGAACGAGACTTGAATGAGTTGGGGATAACACTAACTTCAAGTTTAGACTTAGAATGGATAGGAGAAACCTTGGAAATCCATGGAGGATGATCGACGACAAATAAAAACCCATGTATAGTCTTCCCGAGACATAACGGTCGACTATACCGGGTTGCACATAGTGCGACCGTATGTTGCCACCGGTATCCCTCGGGAGGCTGGTCCCGTGGGGGACCGGCTGACCATACCGGCCGCCGCCTTCCCCCACGAAGCTGCACCGGCGACCGGTACATGCCACCGGTCAGCTTTGTGAGGGTATTTTGTAACTTTGTTGGTTTCCGACCAACATGAAACCCTAAGCAATATATTATAATGAAACCCTAATAATATTGTAGGACTTTGTGACTTTTCGTTTGCATCTTGCGACGTGGAGCAAGCTATCAAACGAGCCGTGAAGGGAATCCGACCTAAACCTAATAATTAATGGACAAGAAGTTGTTGTTAATCACCCAAATATCTATGATGTGATGTTTGTGCATATTCACATGCCATCCTTTACTTTCGCTATTATTATTGTTCATGCATTGATAGGATGTGATTGTTAAGCATGTGATTATTTTCGTTAGTGTGTGGAGTGGGGCATGGGCTGGGATCGCTCCTCACACTAGCACCTTTGTAGTATTCTATCTTAATATGCTTGGTACGGGTGGGGCATCCAGGGAAGGTCGTGGTACGGTGGTCTCCGATATTGATGTTGGCCTGGCCATGGTTATGTGGCACCTGTGGTCTCCGAGGTCGACGGCTGGCTTGTCCACGATGCTTTAGCTCTATCTCTATGCCGTAGGGAGTTATGTTAGGATAGGGTCTACCTGCGTATTGTTTCTATCCTAGTGGGTTAGTTACGGATAGGGCATCGGGGAGGTGTGGGAATGCCTAGTTCTATCTCTATGCCATAGACGGTCGTGGCCGGGATAGAGCGTACATTGATGACATATAGGATTGGTTAGTTGCGAGCCCAGTTTGTTAGCCCTGGCCAGTAGGGGCTTAGGTACTGGTATGGGTAGAGCATTAGGGGAGGTACGTGGGTATCTTAGCTCTATCTCTATTCCATGGTAGGTGCGTGTGGGCCAATGGGGGTGTGATCCATGAGGTGCCACACACTCGTGTATAGAGGTGCGGGGGCCACCAAACCTTTCTATAGCACATTGCAAACTTAAACCAGACCACAACATAAAATGATTGTTACTCATGCATAATATTGTGAAACTGTCTGATTGTCTTACTAAGCTAAGTTGTGAGCTCACCCTTTGTATATACATTGTTTTTAGATGCTGATGCAGGTTACACGGTGGATGAATACATGAACGCTCCGTCCATGGAGGTGTAGCGCTCTGGATGTGCAAGCAGGAGAGGACGAGCATGACGCTTCATGCGAGTTCCCTTTCTACGTGTACCTTTGATCGGATTTTATTTATTTCTTTCAGTTATTTTTGGTTAGATTAAATGGATGTACGGATATTATTTTATGTGTTTAAATTTGGATAATTGGATATTTATTTAAATTATCAATAGATACTCAGTTCATTCTATTTAAAGTCTTCCACTGTATATTTATATTCTGATTGTGGTTATGTGTAATGGTTTGTATGAGTGGACACGGCCTATTAGAGATCCTGGTGTGAACCATTGGTTCAATGATGGTTCACTCACACCATTCTGGTTGGATCAGAATTGGGCTCTGATACCAAGTTGTCACACCTCAATTCTGATCCAACCAGAATGGTGTGAGGGAACCGTCATTGAACCAACGGTTCACACCAGGATCTCGAATAAGCCGTGTCCACTTATACAAACCATTACACATAACCACAATCAGAATATAAATATACAACGGAAGACTTTAAATAGAATGAATTGAGTATCTATTGATAATTTAAATAAATATCCAACTATCCAAATTCAAACACATAAAATAATATCCGTACATCCATTTAATCCAACCAAAAATAACTGAAAGAAATAAATAAAATTCGATCAAAGGTACACGCAGAAAGGGCATTCGCATGAAGCGTCATGCTCGTCCTCTCCGCCGTGCACATCCGGAGCAGCTTACACCTCCATACGCCGGAGCGCTCATGTAGTCATCCATCGTGTAACCCGTGACAAGATCTAAAAAACAATGTATATACAAAGGGTGAGCTCACAACTTAGCTCAAGAAGACAATCGACGCTTCACAATATTATGCATAAGTAACAATCATTTTATGCTGTGGTCTGGTTTTAAGTTTGCAATATGCAATAGAAAGGTTTGGTGGCCCCCGCACCTCTATACATGAGTGTGTGGCACCTCATGGATCATACCCCCATTGGCCTACATGCACCCATCATGGAATAGAGATAGAGCTAAGATACCCACGTACCTCCCCTGATGCTCTACCCATACCAAAGACCTAAGCCCCCATCGGCCTGGCTCACAAACTGGGCTCGCAACTAACCAATCCTATATGTCATCAATGTATGCTTTATCCCAGCACAGCCGTCTACGGCATAAAGATAGAGCTAAGACATTCCCACACCTCCCCTGATGCCCTATCCGCAACTAACTCACTAGGATAGAAACAATACGCAGGTAGACCTTATCCCAACATAACTCCCTACAACATAGAGATAAAGCTAAAGCATCGTGGACAAGCCAGCGTCGACCTTGGAGACCACAGTGCCACATAACCATGGCCAGGCCAACATCAATATCGGAGACCACCGTACCACGATCTTCCCCTGATGCCCCACCCGTACCAAGCATATTAAGACAGAATACTACAAAAGGTGCTAGTGTGAGGAGCGATCCCAGGCCCATGCCCCACTCCACACACTAACGAAAACAATCACATGCTTAACAATCATATCCTATCAATGCATAAACAATAATAATAACTGAAAGTAAAGGATGACATGTGAATATGCACAAACATCACATCATAGATATTCAGGTGATTAACAACAACTTACTGTCCATTAATTATTAGGTTTAGGTCAGATTCCCTTACCTGACGCTCGTTTGATAGCTTGCTCCACGTCGCAAGATGCAAACGAAAAGTCACAAAGTCCTACAATATTATTAGGGTTTCATTAGAATATATTGCTTAGGGTTTCATGTTGGTCGGAAACCAACAAAGTTACAAAATACCCTCACAGAGCTGACCGGTCACTGTGTGGGGAAGACCGGCGACCGTATGGTCAGCCGGTCCCCACGTACCAGCCTCCCGAGGGATACCGGTGGTAACATACCGGTCGCACCGTGCAACCGGTATAGTCGACCGGTATGTCTCCGGAAGACCATACATGGGTTTTTCGACTGTCGTCGATCATCCTCCATGGATTTCCAGGGTTTCACCTATCCATTCTAAGTCTAATATTTGAGTTGGAGTTATCCCCAACTCATTCGAGTCACGTTCCGATGAATATCATCTCGGAACTCGAATCTAGGGTTTGACGGAAACTTAAAGGTTTATTGGCAATTTAGGGTTTTAGATCAATACCTATTTTGCATGGTATTTATCTACCCACACAACTAACATAGGGTAAGAAGATTGATTCAAACACTTACCGTTGACTGGCGTAGAGTAAGCTTCGTCGAACGGCAATAGCGGCACTTCTTCTTCTTCCTAGCTCCTTCTCCTTTCCAACCTCTTTCTCTTCTCTAGGGTTTGCTAGAGACAATGGAATGGATTTGAGGAGGTTTAAGGGTGTATTTATAAGCTAGAATTAGGGTTTAGTAACCCTATTAAGATTAGAAAAGTCTTAGGATTCGAAATCAGGAAAGTGGGACCCTCAGAAGTCAATTTCCGGATTTCCACACTTAGCTACGCAGACCTGACCGGTCGACCGGTACCAAGACCGGTACCATCGACCGGTCAACATAAAATCATGTTGATTCGATCGTCATTGGTCCGATTTCATACCTGATTGTCATCCGCTCGTCCCGTCTGGCCCGGTGATGATCGGAAGACCTGTCACGACATAAAACCAAGGTTTAGACCGGGTTTACGGAGTACGGGTCTTTCAACTCCCCCACCCTTAAAAGAAATTTCATCCCGAAATTTGCATGTAGGTTTCACAACTCCCCCACCCTTTAAAGAAATTTCGGTTCACTCACACCATTCTGGTTGGATAAAATTTTTAATACAAACACACCCTAAGCATTGTTTGATACCTGAGACTGATTAAGAAAGAGATTAATGTACTATTCTAAATATGAAACTTAACATGTGTACATACACTAGTTAGGTGAAACATAAATCTTTCATTAAATAAGAAAAGTATAGCAAATGAAATAGTGCTACAGGGTACAGTCCACAAATCAGACAATTACCCTGTATTATAAACCGTCTGAAGAAAGAGAAATAAAAAGTAAATCATGGGGTGGGGGGCCTAGGAGGAATAGGGTCTTCTATATCATAATCTCGCTCGTAAGCGACCCTAAGCCAATGTACCTGGTCCTGAGTCACCCGTAGGCTACGAGCCAGACGTCCCAACTCCTGACCCATCTCTCGCTGAGACTCTAGGATGACCCTCTAGGTGTCCCTGATCTCAGTGAACATACTCAACACCGGGTCTGGGGAAGGATGAGATGGTCCGGTGGTAGAGGTAGAATGGTGGTGCTGCAGGTGTAGGCTGTGGAGATGACACT
This sequence comes from Protea cynaroides, assembly GCA_028583415.1. NCBI lineage: Eukaryota > Viridiplantae > Streptophyta > Magnoliopsida > Proteales > Proteaceae > Protea > Protea cynaroides. Next base: position 23,057,870 of record CM053266.1, read on the forward strand.
GGTACACCCTCGGCTCTATCCTCGTCATCATCGTGCTCGAGCTCGGCTGCATAGGACGCATTGGCTGCTGCTGCTGCTGCCGCTGCGGCTGCTACCCTCCCAAGTGGGCGAGGGCGAGCCTCCAACTCGTCATCGCTAACAGGCAGATCAACCATCTGCATTCTCTGAATGGCGTCCCAGTCTATGTTGGTGGTGATAGTATCCTCAACGGTCACCTCGCCTCTCATGCTCACGCCCAGGCGACGTAGCAAGAAGGTAATAAGACTACCGTATGGAAGGTTATTGGCCTGATCGGCCAGGGTCGCCTGATGCATGGTCCTGATGATAAGGTAAGGGAGAGAGACCCGCTCCCCAGTGCAGACGCAATAAGTAATGTACTGAGTGAGCTGGGATAACTCACTATAATGGCCGCTCTGGGGCACGATGTTGTTGAATGATGCGACTGTATACCCTAGGTACAGGTCTCAAGCTAGCCGCCTTCATGGGAGCTCCAGGGTTTAGTATCTGATCTGCTATCTCTCGGCGTAGATCCTCAGTCAGATAGCCCTTCGCTTTGGGAGGGCAATATACTAGGTCTCCATCATTAGGAACCCCTAGAAGGTCGGCCAGCTGGTGGGTGTTGAATGAAATGGGGACACCCCTGACATAGCTAGTGATGCCCAAATCCCTACCCCGGGTTGGGATCGCTAACATCTCCATGCAACTCCAGGTTAGCATAGAAATGCTTAACCGGATTGGGACGGTGGTATCGGTGTAGGATATTACCGGTACCCACCTGCAAGCGCGTTGAAGGCAGCTCGCACATCGAACTCTCCAACTGATCTAGGTTAACCCGACGCCCGCATTCAATGCTCTTATTGTCAAACCACGGGAATCGAGCCCGTGCTTCTACGTAACGAAAACCGGTGCTCGCGAAGTTGGGGGAACCGGGTGGGCTGGGGAGCACGTGAGCTTGAGCCGTGAGAACATTTCCCAAGAGCACATCGGGGAGCCATTTTAAACTGCAAAACAAAAGAAAACAAGAAGAAAATATTAGAAATTTTTTGAAATTTCGGCAGCATAACGACAGTAAATTGGGAAAAAGCCTCAAACTCATCCAAAAACATGGGGAGGAGGACTTACGTAAACCCCGCACTCTTCAACAAACCAATCACAAGCATTTACAATAAGAAATTTCAAGAAATTTAAGAAAAATCAGAAATTTCAAATTTTTTTTGAAAAACCTAGGTCAAAACATGTAAAAATTTGATTTTTATGAAAACCATTCGGTGAAACCCCAAATTGATTGAGGGATTTTGCTCTTGGGGGTCCCTAAATCCTTTCCAAGCCGAAGGAAAAGAGTTCCTACGGTTAAAACATCTCAATCAATGAAAAACCTAAAATTCTACATATAGACGATATGAAAAATATCTAAAAACATGAGTGAGAAGGAAGGGGCTTACCTGGAGACGATGTTCTACGCTTTGAAAGGAAGAAATCGGCTTCAAAGGTCACTGGTCGGACTGTAGCAACTCGGAACCCAGAGAAGAATCGCCACCGGAGAGAAGAAAGGAAGAAAAAGTGAGAAAATTTTCACTTTTTTGTGATTTTTAAAGCCAATTTTGGGCATACCGGTCGACGGTTTTGCCTATACCGGTCGACCGGTATCTCCCCAGGTGTGCGACCGCTATGTCTCAGTCAGAATTCTAATTCGACCGACGACTATACCGGTCGCAACACTGTATACAGGGTGTCGACCGGTATGTTGCGACAGATTAGCACCTGTTTAGCCAGAAAATCTCAGAAATTTTTTAAAAATTGTGAATTTAAATATGCCTTTTTGCGACTGTTTCGCCTTATATTGTTCAAGACTAACACCACTATTGCTTCATTCTCATGTGTTATGTCTTCTTCTCAGATTCAAACAGAATAGTCTGAGATGGTGGGCGGAAATGGTCGTAGGGGTCGGAAGCGTCACCAGGCTAGGATGCGCCTCGAGGAAGAAGAACAGGTTGAAAAGGCCATGTTAGAGAGCCAAGTCCGGAAGTGGAGGAGGAACAGGTTCCAGAAGTACCGACAAATTTACCTGGCCCACCTCACAGGAATTCTGAGACCATTGTTACCAACCTGGTCTATCAGATGCAAGCTCAGCAGAAAGAATTCCTGAGCGAGATACTGAAGATGTTCAGGCCACCGGGTTCTGTTCCCACAGGAGGTACGCCTGAGTCAGGAGAGAAAAATACTTCACAGCCGATGCAGGGTAGCTCAAGGCCGATGGGCCAAGCTTAGAATGTACCACCACCGCATCAATTTTTGTCGCCTTCTGCGTACCCAGGAGCCTACCCGTATCCACTACCATGGTACGGAAGAACACTCAGGGACAGCATGATCTGAGCAAAGCGGTGGATAGATTCCTGAAGTTGAAACCTTCATCGTTCACCGGTAAGGCAGGATGACCATTGTGGCCAGCACAAAGGGGTTGCGAGATGGAGAAAAACTTCCGACCGATGATCTGTACGGAGGAGGAAAAGGTCTTATTTGCCACCACATGTCGAAAGAAGATGCAAATGCTTGGTGGAATTCTACACGGGCATATCTGGAGACTAAGCATACGCAAGTAGATTGGGAAGTGTTTAAGGGTGCCTTCTTCGATAAGTATTTTCCGAAGAGTTTCAAAGATCAGATGGAGAAGGAGTTCCTTAATTTGCAGCAGTCCCAGTCGACTGTGGATGCCTACCAGCAGAGGTACGAAGAGCTATTCTTCTTCGCATCGATAAGTATGCAAGAGGAAGAGACCAAGACACGTAGGTTCACCATGGGACTACGTGGGAGCATCAGAGAGCACCTATTGGGTTTGGACAAGAAGATCTACAATGAGGTTGTGCAGGTTGCGAGGGTGATAGAATCCAGTCAGAGGGACAACTTCTTTGCTCAGAACAGGGGAGTGAAGAGACCTGCTAGTGAGAGTTTGGGTGGCGGTAACAATAGACCCTTCCACCCATACAGGGCTCAGACCGCTGCAGTGCCTGCTAAGAACAATACGGCACCACCTGTGCCACAGAATGCCGGATTCAACCCGAATATCAAGTGTTTCAACTGCCAGCAAGTGGGTCATATTGCAAGGACCTACACTCTACCTAAGAAGCAACCTCCCCAGCAAGGAAGAGTTTATGCGGTCACCACTGAAGAGGCAGCTGCATCACCTGATGTGGTCACTGGTATGACTCTATCCCTTACTATTTGGCTTATTATTCTCATTTGTGTGTATGAGCATATAGAACTAAGGGATGATAAAAATTCCAGGAATTGTAAATGTAGCTGGTATACCTGCCAGAGTACTATTTGACTCTGGGGCCACACACTCCTTTGTTTCTATTTCTTTTGGGAAGCGAATGGAGTTACCAATCAAGCACTTGAACCCAAGCTTGATAGTTCGCTCTCCACTAGGAGTCGAAGTGGCTTTGACCGAATATTATGAACCATGTACTGTATGTATTGAGGGCCGAGACTTAGAAGCAAGCCTAGTACTACTCGAGATGGCAGACTTTGATGTCATTTTGGGAATGGATTGGCTAGGCCATCATTCGGCCGTCCTATTATGTGGTGAAAGGAAGCTTGTGCTTACTGACAAAAAGGGAAAGGAATTTAGCTTCACTGGGATCAGGCTATCTAGGAAGCGGAAGCTGATTCTCTTCGCCCTAAAAGCCAAGCGATGCTTAGAGAAAGGGGGAATGGGGTACCTAGTATCGGTAGTCGACATCACGACAGAGTCACACAAGATGGAAGATATAGATGTAGTTCGAGAGTTCCCAGATGTATTTCCAGAGGAGCTTCCAGGTCTACCATCGGACAGGGCTACAGAGTTTGTAATAGACCTTATGCCAGGTTCGGCGCCGGTGTCCAAAGCACCATACAGGATGGCCCTTACCGAGTTAAAGGAGTTGAAGACCCAGTTACAAGAATTGTTGGATAAGGGTTTCATACGACCTAGCATATCGCCTTGGGGAGCACCGGTATTATTCGTCAAGAAGAAAGAAGGGAGTGTAAGGCTATGCATTGACTACCGTGAACTGAACAAGTTGACTATCAAGAATCGGTATCCTTTGCCTAGGATCGATGACTTGTTCGATCAGCTGCAGGGTGCAAAGGTTTTCTCGAAGATTGATCTCCGATCGGGGTATCACCAATTGAAGATCAAGGCAGATAGCTGCTATAGTAGGATGGGAAGCACCAAAATCTGTTGCAGAGATTCATAGTTTCCTTGGGTTGGCTGGTTATTATAGAAGATTCGTGGAAGATTACTCCGGGATCGTTGTTCCACTCACCGCATTGACCAAGAAGGGAGAGAAATTCATATGGACGGATGAGTGTGAGAAGTGCTTTCGGGACTTTGAAGTCAAGACTAGTCTCTCGCACCTATCTTGACCATCCCGCAACCAAGCCGTACCGCTTACTTTATATACGGATGCTTCGGGTTGGGTATTGGGTGTGTATTGATGCAAGGAGAAGGTGATTGCTTACGCATCAAGACAGTTAAAGGAGCATGAGAAGAACTATCCTACGCATGACTTGGAGCTAGCAGCGGTTATTCACGCAATCAAGACTTGGAGACACTACTTGTACGACGAGAAGTTTCAGATTAAGTCAGATCACAAGAGCTTAACGTACCTTTTCATTCAGAAGGATCTGAATATGAGACAGAGGAGATGGCTGGAGTTGTTGAAAGATTATGATTGTGACATCCAGTACCATCCGGGTAAAGCAAATGTGGTGGCTGACGCCTTAAGAAGGAAGTGGGCATCGAAACCTGAGGCAGGACCAAGTACAAATGCTGCATTATGTGCCGCAGTTTCAAGTTCAATCGAAGGTGATGAAGAGTATATAATTGAAACTGCAGAAGATCCAGTCGAGCAAGGCTTAATTCATAAGTTCACCCTGATGTTCGCAGCTTTGAAGATCTCACCGGATCTAGTTGATGAAGTCAAGGTAGCAATCCTACAAGATCCACATCTCAAGACAGTACAAGAAGACTTAGAGAATGGTACAAGCAATCCTGACTTTACCTTGGATTCAGACAAGGTACTCAGGTATCGTGGATGGTTATGTATACCTGAGAGTGAAGACTGCAATATCGTAGATCGAAGTTATGACCAAGCTCATTACACTCCATATTCGGTACATCCAGGAAGTACCAAAATGTACCATGATTTAAGAAGACTATATTGGTGGAGGGGTATGAAAGCTGATATAGCTCGTTTTGTGTTCCAATGTCTGAATTGTCAACAAGTTAAAGCAGAAAGGCAGAGACCCGCAGGTTTGCTACAGCCATTACCAGAACCTGCATGGAAGTGGGATTGCATTACCATGGATTTTGTCACTGGCCTACCTTTGACACCAAGGTCAGTGGATGCAGTTTGGGTTATAGTAGATCGTCTCACCAAGACAGCTCGATTTATTGCGGTCAGACCTCAGTATACCATGGAGAAACTGGCCAAGTTATATGTTGATAATATAGTGAGACTTCATGGCGTTCCATAGATTTCAAGGGAGCTTGGGATGAGAAGCTATCACTTATCGAGTTTGCTTATAACAACAGTTATCAGGCTACAATTCAGATGGCCCTATATGAAGCACTCTATGGGAAGAAGTGTCGTACACCTTTGTTATGGAACGAAGTGGGGGAAAGAAGAATTGTAGGTCCGGAGTTCGTTGAAGAAACTTTCCGAGTGATTGATCAGATCAAGGAGAGAGTAAAGACAGCTCAAGTTCGACAGAAGCACTATGCGGATAATCGACGTTGAGATCTGGAGTTTGTAGTGGGTGACAAAGTATTCTTGAAGGTATCACCAGTGCGAGGTCTGAAACGGTTTGGTAAGAAGGGGAAGCTATGCCCCAAGTATGTGGGACCATATGAGATATTGACCCGATGTGGTAATGTAGCATATCAATTGGCTCTACCACCATCTATGTCAAGCGTTCATAACGTGTTCCATGTATCATTACTGAAGAAGTATGTCAGAGATCCATCGCACATCTTGATCGTTGATCCCCCAGACTTGACTGAAGACTTAACATTCGAAGTGGTGCCTGTGATGCTCTCAAGCCGAAAGGTACAACAACTTCGAACCAAGGATATTTATTATGTGAAGGTGCATTGGAGAAGTCAAAATGTCCAAGAAATTACTTGGGAAGAGGAGAGCGCAATGAGGAAGGAGTACCCTAACCTTTTCAACGATCAAGGTATGTTCAAATTTCGGGGCCGAAATTTCTTTTAAGGGTGGGGGAGTTGTGAAACCTACATGCAAATTTCGGGACAAAATTTCTTTTAAAGGTGGGGGAGTTGTAAGACCCGTACTCCGTAAACCCGGTCTAAACCTTGGTTTTATGTCGTGACAGGTCTTCCGATCATCACCAGGCCAGACGGGATGAGCGGATGACAATCAGGTATGAAATCGGACCAATGACGATCGAATCAACATGATTTTATGTTGACCAGTCGATGGTACCGGTCTTGGTACCGGTCGACCGGTCAGGTCTGCGCAGCTAAGTGTGGAAATCCAGAAATTGACTTCTGAGGGTCCCATTTTCCTGATTTCGAATCCTAAGACTTTCCTAATCTTAATAGGGTTACTAAACCCTAAATCTATCCTATAAATACACCTTTAAACCTCCTCAAATCCTTTCCATTGTCTCTAGCAAACCCTAGAGAAGAGAAAGAGGTTGGAAAGGAGAAGGAGCTAGGAAGAAGAAGAAGTGTCGCCATTGTCGTTCGACGAAGCTTACTCTACGCCAGTCAACGGTAAGTGTTTGAATCAATCTTCTTACCCTATGTTAGTTGTGTGGGTGGATCAATACCATGCAAAGTAGGTATTGATCTAAAACCCTAAATTGGCCAATAAACCCTAAGTTGGCCGTCAAACCCTAGATTCGAGTTTCGAGATGATATTCATCGGAACGAGACTTGAATGAGTTGGGGATAACTCTAACTTCAAGTTTAGACTTAGAATGGATAGGAGAAACCTTGGAAATCCATGGAGGATGATCGACGACAGTCGAAAAACCCATGTATAGTCTTCCGGAGACATACCGGTCGACTATACCGGTTGCACATAGTGCGACCGGTATGTTGCCACCGGTATCCCTCGGGAGGCTGGTCTGTGGGGACCGGCTGACCATACCTGTCGCCAGTCTTCCCCACAGAGCTGCGACCGGTACATGCCACCGGTCAGCTCTGTGAGGGTATTTTGTAACTTTGTTGGTTTCTGACCAACATGAAACCCTAAGCAATATATTATAATGAAACCCTAATAATATTGTAGGACTTTGTGACTTTCCGTTTGCATCTTGCGACGTGGAGCAAGCTATCAAACGAGCCTCAGGTAAGGGAATCTGACCTAAACCTAATAATTAATGGACAGTAAGTTGTTGTTAATCACCTGAATATCTATGATGTGATGTTTGTGCATATTCACATGCCATCCTTTACTTTCAGTTATTATTATTGTTCATGCATTGATAGGATGTGATTGTTAACCATGTGATTGTTTTCGTTAGTGTGTGGAGTGGGGCATGGGCCTGTGATCGCTCCTCACACTAGCACCTTTTGTAGTATTCTGTCTTAATATGCTTGGTACGGGTGGGGCATCAGGGGAAGGCCGTGGTACGATGGTCTCCGATATTGATGTTGGCTTGACCTTGGTTATGTGGCACTGTGGTCTCCGAGGTCAACGCTGGCTTATCCACGATGCTTTAGCTCTATCTCTATGCCGTAGGGAGTTATGTTGGGATAGGGTCTACCTGCGTATTGTTTCTATTCTAGTGGGTTAGTTGTGGATAGGGCATCAGGGGAGGTGTGGGAATGCCTTAGCTCTATCTCTATGCCGTAGACGACTGTCTTTGGGATAGAGCATACATTGATGACATATAGGATTGGTTAGTTGCGAGCCCGGGCTTAGAGCCCCGGCCGTGGGGGCTTAGGTACTGGTATGGGTAGAGCATCAGGGGAGGTACGTGGGTATCTTAGCTCTATCTCTATTCCATGATGGGTGCATGTGGGCCAATGGGGGTATGATCCATGAGGTGCCATACACTCGTGTATAGAGGTGCGGGGGCCACCAAACCTTTCTATTGCACATTACAAACTTAAAACCAGACCACAGCGTAAAATGATTGTTACTCATGCATAATATTTTGAAACTGTCTGATTGTCTTACTGAGCTAAGTTGTGAGCTCACCCTTTGTATATACATTGTTTTTAGATGCTGATGCAGGTTACATGGTGGATGACTACATGAACGCTCCGGCCTATGGAGGTGTAGCTGCTCTGGATGTGCAAGCAGGAGAGGACGAGCATGACGCTTCATGCGAGTTCCCTTTCTGCGTGTACCTTTGATCAGATTTTATTTATTTCTTTCAGTTATTTTTGGTTGGATTAAATGGATGTACGGATATTATTTTATGTGTTTGAATTTAGATAATTGGATATTTATTTAAATTATCAATAGATACTCAGTTCATTCTATTTAAAGTCTTCCGCTGTATATTTATATTCTGATTGTGGTTATGTGTAATGTTTTGTATGAGTGGATACGGCCTATTCGAGATCCTGGTGTGAACCGTTAGTTCAATGACGGTTCACTCACACCATTCTGGTTGGATCAGAATTGGGGTGTGACAACTTACTCCCACATATTGTTTGTTAAGACATTAGAGAGCTTGGAGCCCCCACATTGAAGAGGAAGCTCTAACAAGGGATTCCTCTCCTACTATTGGTCCTTCAAGCTTCGAATTAAGCCTCTCTCTCCTTCGGATACAATAAGCACCCCTGCCCTCATAAATCACACATCTCACCTCCATTAATGAAACCTAGAAACCTAGGTTTAGCAATAAAGGTGTAACCACTCACTCAATGTGTGATTTTTGAGTTCAATGAACCCTAGAATAAGTATGGGAAAGTTTCCTCACAATTGTCTTGGCTTGAAAAAGCCATTGGGATAAAGATCCCCAAAGAAAGGACCAGGACCACGGCCAAGCCCTAGTTCTCGGGCTCGGCTGGAAGATAGGACCTAGTAGATGGGGGATAGTCCTTTGACTCGGCTCCATTTTGGTTGTACCGGGTTCAAGTCGGAGGATGTAGCCAGTAGAACATTCTACCGGGATACTGTCTACTTGCTGACCCCACACTTATACCTTTTATATTTTGGGTGGATCTATACTGGTAAGCAATTCATCTGGGGCCAACATCCATCGGCTTGCCCTTTTGGTCACTTGGTAGCCTCTGTAATCAACCAAATGATTACAGAGCCGACAGATGTCCAATCAGAATGTATCCTCCAGGTGCTTCTAGTAAAGCCAATGGATATTTCCATTGGCCACCTTTCCTCCGGAAGACCTACAAGTAGACCATTTGATTGTGGGATGCCTTGGGATCTAACCGTAGGATTTTCGACATGTCTTGGAACTTGTACAATTGACTTATATGTTAGTCGATGTTGGTTAATAAACTTTTAACCTAAATCTAAAACTTATGCAACTATTTAGGAAAATTTGTATGGGATTTCAGGAGAAGTCTTCAACCAACTTTAGTTCTTCTTCTTGTCTCGCCACTAGGTAAGGGGTCAGGTTCCGTTAGACTTAATAGGATTATAAATGCATGATTGTATGTGTTTGGCTAATAACATGACATCCAGAACTGATATACTTGTTCATGCATTGCATTATAATAACCTACATTATGATGATTGTTGAGTGTTAGTCTGTGTGGCTTGCATGCACCGAAGGACCGGTCATATGGACCCTACTATGCATAGCTTGCACTCTGGTGGAGGCACAATGCCTAAAAGGACTAGGTTCGGCAGAGTTCTCCGCTGGAATAGGACCCCCTTTATATTGTGTTAGCATTTAGATGATATGTTATTAGGTCTTCAAACCTTGGCCTGAACCCTTGTTAGTAAGGGGTTATGTATTGGCATAGGCTCTATAAAGAGGGGGGAGGGTCGTGGACCCAAACTTTCCCTATGGACGGATGTAGTGGTGATGGGATGAGTCTTAACGGTTTGGGACCGAGGATGCCAAGACAGAGCCTATACTGAGGGATGATGATCCACTGATCGTGGATCATGAGTGGTGGTTCCTCCATGGAAGTGTGGGGTCGTGTTCTGGGACTGTAGGCCCTGTACCTTTTTCTGTGCATGAGCATTGGATCCTTACTCTGGGACTATGGTGAATAGCAAGATGGCACTGTCAAACCATTACACTAGACCTAATTAATGAACATATTTCTGCATTCATGTGCATGTGCATTGGCTTGACCTGTTACTGAGCTGGGATGGGAGCTCACCCTTGATAACGATATCTTTTTCAGAATTTGATGTAGGTTGCTATTCCATGGCGAACTTTGTTGATTCCTCGCCTATTGGACCATGTTATGGATGCGGGGGACCAAACTAAGGATTCCTATGGCGAGAGATGTGTACGCGGCAACTGTGTTTATGGCACATGAGCCATTCGACTTCCTAATTTTGTTGATAGACTAGTGTAGTCTAGTATTCAGACTATGTCCATTATATCTTCTTTGCCACAATAGTTATGTATGTGGTATTATATTGTATGTTATGAGTATTGTATTTCATAAACATAAACCTATAATTATTCAGTTATAACTTAGAGCATCAGTTTACTTTATACCAATTGTTATACACTTCCGTTGCTATTCCACTATGTTGTACTCTAATTATTATGGATATTATGCATGTGTGTGTTTTGTGGTGGTTTGGTGATTCACGACATGCGTGTAATCTTGGGTGGTTACGGTGCCTGGTAAGCTACCTAGGTATCACAGCCGATATCCGAAAATGGGCTTTGACAGAAACCGGGGGGACGTTCATATCAAGGATGATAAATAGATACCATCTATTAAAGATTTTCGGCCTATCTCTTCCAAATCTCTCAGTTGATTCTACCAACAGATTTGGAAACTTGACATGCTAGAATCTCTACTTCAACCTTTTGAAATTGAAGCCATTAGAGAAATTTAGTTAAGGTTATTCCCCACATATGATAAGCTGATATGGAGGGGCCACAAAAATGGACAATTTTTTGTTTACTCAGCATATCAATTTTTATTTAATCAACTTGAGGATGAAGATCTTAACTTGCCTTCCTCTTCCCATATCAATAGATGGAAATTGGTTGCAAAATCGACTTGGAAACTTATTTGGAGCTGTTTATCGTTCCCAAATATCTGGCCTTTTCTTTGGAGTATGTGTGCTCAAGGGCTTCAAGTGAAGGTTTGGTTCAACATCTTCCCCTTGACCCTACTTATCATAGATGTGGTGTTTCATTGGAGTCCATTGATCATATTTTATTAGGAACCCCCCCATGAGGTGTACCCTTAAATCAACCACCCCCCATTTTGGCCCATAATGTCAATCACCTCCCCTACTTTTGAAAATAAGTATCAACATACCCTGTCAGTCCATTAAGTGATGAGACGAATCATAACTACTATTTTAAATAATAATATTACCCCTAAAATTGTAAAATATCATTTTTACCCCTTTGAAACTTAAGTAAAAACTATTTTTAAGTTTACTATCATCCATCTCCTCTAGCACCGTACCCACCACCACCCTTATTTTCTGGCTCTAAGTGCCCATCACTGCCATTGCCGCCAAGTTTCGGGTTCGGAAAAAAGTAACCAATCAAAAAGGATGGTGACTCAACTAGCACCTCCAAGCTGACATGGCTACCAGCTCTTTACCATGCTAGGAGAGAGCATTGCTGTCAATCTTTCGCTAGCAATCCTCGGACATCTCGCTATGATAGATTTGATCTCATTGTTCTTCTGTCTTCTTTGGCAGATCACTCAGCAGATTGTACTGTTCATTGACATAGAGGGGTGGAGAAAGGGAGGGCCTCCTTCGTTTTGCTGCAACTTCATCAACCGGCTTGAATTGTACTCTTCACTGCTAGAATTGCTGGACAAAACTAGCACCCATGGATTCCATTTCATATGGTTAATCAAGAAGTATTTTCTATGGCCAAAGATTTTTGCAATGGTTGCTACAGCTAGGAATTGCGTGCCTTCGTCGAGACTCTGGCCCTCACTGACTCTGAAAGCTCCACCGTAACACCACCATCATATTGTGTGGTGACTGCAGCCACCTGAGCAATGGTATCTTATCGCCTGATTTAACGGTGGGCTTATCATACTCAGCCACCATTCGCTTCACCTCATCGAGATGGCTTCCGTTAAGAGACTACACATCCATTACCCAGTTCAGGGGATCTTCCAAGCATAAACTGTTCTTCATTGAGGCATGCCCATTATCACCAACATTGAGGCATGCTAATTACTGCCACCACCAACCACTACCACCCCTGCCACCACTAATAGCTACTACTAATGCCATCACCATAGAAGAAGGGTAAAGAAATTCAGCAGTCAGTAGTAACGTAACAGATAAGTGGAGAAACGGGGGGAGAAGAAAAAGAAACAGAGAATCGAAGAAGAAGAAGAACATGTCAAGTAAGTGGGAATGATCACCTTATTGTTTACAGAAACAACCAACGAAATTTAATTGAACTCGTGGAGTTGAGAAAATCAAAGAAGAGATGAAACTACTGAATTGAAAATTAAACATACTGCGGCCACCAAAGGGAATGGCACCGAGGTTGAGGCCAGCGGCGATGGATGGAAGAGATTGACATGCAAAATCACGAAGGTCCCCGGTTCGGAGTTGTCTTAATGCAATTTAAGCTTCAGATTGTTTAGCGCCTACTTCAAGGAGTCCAAGCTTTCTTTGCTTCCATCGACGACAATGATAACACAGCCGAGCTTTCCAATTCCACTCATGGCGGGTGCCATTCCTTCAAATTGAGACACATATAGAATTGATGTGTGAGTTGCAGAGGAAACTAAAAACTTAAGTGCTGCCACACCCCAAATCTGGTCTAACTAGTGGTGTGATGAACCGTCAAGAAAACCAACTGTTCAACCAGGATCTCGTATAGGCCGTGCCCATCCGATTAAACCAAATACATTCCACAAGCATAATCAGAGTAAATAAACAATAACGAAAATCTTTAATACTAATGAACTGAGTATCTAACAGTAATAGCATAATTAATTATCCAATTATCTCCAAAGTAACTCAAAACATAAAATAAAATAAATTAATCAATTACATGTTTCGATAATCAAACAACTAAACTAATAAAAAATACATGAATTGCACTCGCACGATGGATCATGCGCCTCTTCCATAGCTTCTACATCTATCGCCGCTATGTGTCCATATGTCGGCGTATTCATATAGTCTTCAACGGTAGGGCTTGCATCAACAACTAAAAATATTTGATGTCGAAAGGGTGAGCACACATCATGGCTCAGTGAGCAAACAAAACAATGCAACAAACATATGCTTGTATTCAATTCATATCTTTGGTCTGATTTTTAAGTTTGCAATATGCTATAGAAAGGATTGGCGGCCACCGCACCTCTATACACGAGTGTGTGAATCCGCCCAATGGATCAAATACCATTGCCGTCCCACATACACCCACCATGGAATAGAGATAGAGCTAAAGTTGTAAGACCTGTGTCAATCTAACCCGGTCTTACCACCTTGAACCAGGTTTACCTATCATGGTCGAGTCAAATGGACTAAGGGCGTGAGGAAGATCGAGATCCCAGGTATCAAATCTACCCAAAAACACTTAATTTAAGGGGAGGGTCGCATACCCAGCTAAGCAGGGTTGGGCCTCCCAAAGCAGAAAGTCAGACCCTCAATTTTGAAGGGAGGGTCGGACATCTTGAACCCTAGGGTCGACGGGATCATCGACCCTCCCATCGACCCTCGGTGACCGTAGGAAATAGAATTAGGAAATTTCCTAATTTCGATTGGGATTCTTTCCTAATCTCAAATGGACTTATTTTAGGATGTTCCTACTCTATTTAAAGGACGTCCCTAAGCCTCTTTCACACCTTTTTCAACCCTAATTAAATTGAGAGAAAGAGAAGAGAAGGAGAAGAGGAAGAACAGAAATAAGGAAGAGAATTTAGCCAAAAGAGAAGATTTGCAGAGAAGGAGTATTCTTCTCAGGTATGGATACTAATTCCATGAGTTTCTACAGACCTTAGGTTAGCTATTGATTGAGAGTGTGATTTCGGAGAAACCCAAACCATTAACCCATGGTTAGGTTTTCATGGAAAACCATAGGAGAATGCATGAAAGCTATCTAGGTGGGTTATACATGGTTTCAGACCATGGAATGAATGTAGAATGGAAAGTAGGAGCAAGACATAGGATCCCAAGCACGAAGAATGTAGTAAAAGAGGGAATTAGACCAAAGTGCACCGAGGGTCGCACCGAGGGTCGATGACCATCCGACCCTAGGTGATCTTGACCATCGACCCTCAGTGTTCGGGAAGTTCAGAGTTTGGGGAGGGTCGCACCCAGGGTCGATCATGACTCCGACCCTACCTCCGACCCTCAGTTAACAGCATGGTTTTTAAATTCAGAATTAATTCTAATTAAATTCTATCGACTTTGTTAGGTCTTTTAGCAATATAATAACAATATAAAGGTGATTCCAAAGCTTGGAAAAGTATCTATTAGCAAGCTAAGGAGAGGAAACGGAACTCTAAACTAATTGGTTAATAACAAACTATTTTCTATTTTTCTAAGTCCAATGCCATGTTTGATTCTATGCGACTATGCTTGTAATGTGCATACAACATGTCATCCAATATTTCTATTATTTGTTCATGCATATTTACTTTATTGTTTATAACATGATGATGTTGATTATGATAGGAATAAGCATGTGATTGTATGTGTGTGGTTGGTGTACTTGATGCGAGCGAGTATCAGGGGCGGTGTGATGAGAACGTCAATAAACGTTAACCTTTGGTGGGTCTCAGCACTTTAGCTCTATCTCTAACTCAAGTCTTGTGCATTAGCATCGTCGTATCGCCATTACTTTAGCAGAACTATTATGTCGTAGAGTATCAGGGGAGGTGGTCTCGGTCCTTGTAGTCTCTGACTCTACCGGGGGGGCTTAGCTCTATCTCTATGTGTGAGGACAATGAAAAATCGACGTGATCCTCCTCGGGATGGAAATGTAGATCCTGTATCGATGAAGATCGATTTGTTCTGTTGGAGTCGCCACCTAGATTAAGGTCTAGGACCTCTAAAAATGTAGCCTCACCCTAAGGTAAGACTTCTATTGACTCGTGACCCAATGTATCGGTTCTTTGGTCTGCAAGAGATTGGGTAAGTATTCAGGGTACGGTTATGGGAAGGTGTTAGGCACCCAAACCGCCCGATCAATATCGGCCTCCTAAACTTTCCTTAAATTCTAATTTTGACTGTGCTTGGTCAACTGGATGACTAGGGTTCAATGGGGGATGTCCTAAACCAAGTTGCTAAGTTATTCTAACCTAGGGTTCAGCCAATCATGTTTTAAAGTAAATAAACAAGAAAATGTAATGTATAATATTATACAGTGAACCGAACCAAAGATGGTTCGGTTTTGGACTGAATCTGAGATGTGTAAGACTTCTCAAACTGCCTACGTATTCCAATCCTGGAAATCAAGTCCAAAAACGTAGTTCGAAAATGGGTTGTGTGATTAATGATTATGGAAGTGATTTATGCATTTGCTTCAATTAGATTCTTTGTTGTTCAAGTTGAAGTTTATGCTGGATGTATGGTTGATGGGTGGCTTTGTACCGTATTTGGGATTCCCAAATTGCCTACGTATTCTAGGGTTTGCCCTAGAAATCAGGTACGACGTAGTTCGAAAATTTGTGAGAGTCGGATTTGGAATGTGTACCAAATCCTTCCAATTTTGTCAATAGGATCTAGGGATGAGACCTAAATTCCTATCATTTTTATTTGGGATGTGTACCAAATTCTTTCTATTTTTGTTAATAGGATCTAGGGATGAGACCTAAATTCCTACCATTTTTAATTGGGATGTGTACCAAATTATTTCTAATTTTGTCAATAGGATCTAGGGATGAGACCTAAATTCCTACCATTTTTATTTGGGATGTGTACCAAATTCTTTCCATTTTTGTGAATAGGATCTAGGGATGAGACCTAAATTCCTACTATTTTTATTATTTTCATTTTTAGGTTTTTAGGGTTTCCTATCCCTTTTCATTGTGATTTTCATTTTTTAGGGTTTTCTACCCTAATTGCTATTTTTCCATTTTTAGGGTTTTTTACCCTAATTGTTCAATTATTTCCATTTTAGGGTGTATCTTGCCCTAGTTGTTGTACAATGTAAACAATCTAACATAGCAATGTGAGCTTAAATATAACAGTGTAAGCATCCAAATATAGCATGTTGGAAATATATTCAAATTTAGCAACAAATCAATCAAAGATGGCAAGTGAGCATGTGAATCAATACAAACATGGTAAGTGTGCATCCAAACATGGCAGTAATCATCCAATATAGCATGTGAGCAAGTGTAGCAGACAAATATGGCAATAAGCATGTGTAGCATTCCAATCATGGCAATGTGATTATTCCAATTATGGCAATGTGATCATTCCAATTATGACAGTGCGACTATTCCAATTATGGCAGTGTGACCATTCCAATTATAGTAGTGTATGCATACGAGCATCCGAACATAGCATAGCATCAAATATGGCATGTGAGAAACAACCAAAGCATATGAGAATCAATCAAAACATGATGGAACACGTAGCAAGATGACAGCTTTGTCAGGCTGGACCAAAATGGACACATAGGGCACTGTACTTACTCAAAAAATTCTTAAAAGATATCCTTGGAAAGAAGACTCAGAGGCCAACATTTTGTCTCAAGGAAGCTAATCCTAAAAGAGACCATAGGTAGGTCGAAAATATTCCCCAAGTACATGCAAATACACTGGTCAGGTCTGTTCCAGATTTTTGACCAGTTGCACCATAAATTCCAAATAAAATTCTATTCTTAATGAAAATTAAATACAGACATATATCTATGTAGATAATTGTCTGATCTAAAATTTCATTAAGAAAAACAAGTTAAAACAGTATATTTTCTTTGGGAAAAAAGACTCTTTTCAATCATGCAAATCAGCACATCATGACAGATCTGAAATCAAAGCACTATGCACTTAAAAATTGATATCAATTCAAAGAAAAATGGAAAAAATATGAAACCAGTGCCATTTTTTAGAAGACTTTCATGTATAAAAAGTTCATGTTAAGTGGATTTTCTGATTATGGTCATAAGGCCTTTGTCTAGAGACTTTTCGATGGAGGATTGCATTACATCCGAGAAAAATAGCAATGTCAAAGACAAATTTTTTGATATATTTCCCCAATTCCAAATGAACGAAATTTTTAGGGTAGTCTTCTATCATATCAGAGAGACTCACATAAAATTTTAGGCTTCAAAATCTTAGAAAAAATACATATGATGTACGTCCTAAGTTTGAACCCTAAATCTGGAATTTTCAGATCAGAAAATCACTTTATGAAATTTACAAAAAACATCAAACATCATTGTATATCAATCAAAAATTCATCATTGAATAGCTTAGACAAATTATCATTCATGAAAAATGTTAGACATAGGCATCCTAACATTAACAAGCATGTAATAGAGCATTCATGATTGAGATTTCATGAAAATTAGCCTTTTTCAAGCAAAATTGGCATTCGGGCATTATAACGACCTCTAAATTTGTTTAGAGTACTAACCTTGGGCTCAAATCGAGCGAAACCGTTGATGAAGGGTGATTGGGGGTTGTATCAATCCCCTTTGAATGTGAATCCTCCTTTTTCTCTCTTCTGCTTCTTTCTCTCTTCTCTTTCTCTCTTTTCTTCTTCTCTTTTCTTTCTTTTCTCTTTTCTCTCTCTTTCTTTCTTGTTTTCTCTCTCTCACTCACGTTTCTCTCTCTCACCCACGTTTCCCTCTCTCTGCTCTGGAAAAAAAGGATCCTCCTCTTGCCTATTTATAATTTTTCACTCATTTTCTAGAAGATCCTTTTTTCTAAAAAATATTTTTTTTCCTTTTTCTTTCCTTGATTTTTTTCTTTCTTTCTTTCTCCTCTCTCTCTTTCACGTTTTCTTTCTAGAAAACGTGAAGGGGAATCTTTTTCCCCCCTTTTTCTTTCCTTTTTTTTCTTTTATTCCTCTCTCTTTCCTTTTTTCTTCTCAAGATCTTTTGGATTATCTCAAAACCCTAAATCCCCTTCTCTTTCACGTTTTCTCTCTCCCCTCTTTCCTTTTTCTTCTCAAAATCTTTTTGGATTATCTCAAAACCCTAAATCCCCTTCTCTTCCACGTTTTTCTCTCCCCTCTTTCCATTTTTTTCTCAAAAATCTTTTGGATTATCTCAAAACACTAAATCCCCTTCTCTTTCATGTTTTCTCTCTCCCCTCTTTCCTTTTTCTTCTCAAAATCTTTTTGGATTATCTCAAAACCCTAAATCCCCTTCTCTTCCACGTTTTTTCTCCCCCCTTTCCATTTTTTCTCAAAAATCTTTTGGATTATCTCCAAAACCAAAATCCCCCCTTCACTTTCACGTTTCTCTCTCCCCTCTTTCCTTTTTCTTCTCAAAATCTTTTGGATTATCATTTACATATAATAATATATATTATATACATATATACACATATATTTAATAACATACATACATATATATATATATATATATAATATATTTATAAATACTACGCACATGAATGAACTGGTTCGAAACGGGTTGAGACTGACTTAGGTTGACTGAGTTAAACTGATATGGGTTGAGCTAGGTTGGACCAAAACTGGCTTGAACTGAGTTGACTGGATTAATTAGAATTAACCGGGTTTTCTCTCCTTGTCATTTCATGGGACATTTTCGCCGTCATCCCGCATGTAATTTTCCGATGGCCTCTATTTCAAATTTTTGCGTTCATTTTGTGTAGAACATTAAAAATGAGGAATATAGGAACTGGAATCACCCGAATCCGATGTAGAACGGAAAAGATATGCGACTTTGAAGTTCGACGATAATTTTGCATGCAAGCTTGCATGGGACCCACCGGTGACTTCTACCTTGGATTTTTTACGTCCACTTTGTAGAACATCATGAATGAAGAATAATGGTCTTGGAATCATCTGAATCCGATGTCGGATGATCAAGATATGATGATTTGAAATTCAAACAATCCAACTTAGGATAATTTGCATGAAGGCCCCTAGGATTATTTATAATAATTTCATAAACCTCCCTCATATGTATCATCTGACTAAAATGGTCATATCTTCCTCATTTGATATCAAAATTGAGCAATTCTGGTCTCGTTTCAAGATAATTCTATGACCTACGCATCCATGCAAAATTATAACCCATGACCTTCTTGTGGACCCATTGAAAACTTCCTCAAATTCACAGACCCATTGAAAACTTTCTCAAATTCACAGTCAAGAATCCAAACTTTCGATCACCTTTCTTCCTTTTGTTGTCCACACACCAGCAGGACTTTGTTTAGCTAGGATGGAAAAAATGGGGTGCTTATACTATGGACATTCTAAGGGATGCTGGGGTGAGGCCTTGGATACACTGTTTGGCATTAGGATTGGTTAGTTGCGAGCCCAGTTTGCATGCCCTCGCTAACAGGGGCTTACGTGTTGGTATGGTATTATATAGCAATAATGTCATGATTAGGGTGGATGGGGACGAAGATAAACGTTAACCTTTGGGTGGACTTCCACACCCTGTGTATAGAGACGGGGTCAATAAACGTTAACCTTTGACCACCCAACCTTTCTATTACGCATTGCAAACTATAAACCAGACCAAAGATATGAATTGATTGCATGCATATGTAATGTTGCATTGTTTTGTCTACTCATTGAGCCGTGATGTGTGCTCACCCCCTCGACGTCGAATATTTTTAGTTGATGATGCAGGTTATACAGTTGAAGAATACATGAATACTCTAGCGTACGGGAACGTGGCGGCAATGGAAGCTAAAGCTGAAGTAGATACACATGACTCATCTTGCGAGTGCAACTCATGTGTATTCGACTAGATTTTCTTAGTTTTCTTTATTTGGATTTAATAAAGACATGTATTTGATAATTAATTATGTCTCAGTTGATACAAAATAATTTTTCTATTTAATATTACTATCACAGTAGATCCTCAGTTCATTTTATTATAAGATTTTCGCTATTGTGTATTTACTCTGATTATGATTACGGATGTGTGTAAGTTTAGATAACGTGGGGATAGCCTACTTGAGATCCTGGTTGAACCGTTGGTTTGCTAGCGGTTCATCACACCATTCTGAATGGTGCGGAATTGGGTTGTGACAACTTGGTATTAGAGCATCTCAGGCCTTGTCCGCTGAACTAACATACATTCAAGACAATTATGAACTGAGTTAGGATAAATTAAAAGCTTTAATACAAACAAACCATAAGCACCTGTGTTGGTTGAGACAGAAATTAAACAAGACGATAATGTACATATAAAAGGTGGAACCATATATACACACTTAAACAGAAAGAGAAGACCAAAAATTATCCTGATAAACCAATAATATAGGGTATTATCTATAAGTTGGGTAGTATCTAAGTATACAAGTGATATTGTACAATAGCAAGAAGGAAGCATCTGTATAGCAGAAAATTGGAATACTGAGTTGGTACTCACAAGATGTGAAACTCGATGTAGGACAGAAGAAGAAGTAAAATGGCTAGTAATGCCAAAACCCCTGTAGAGATAAAGAAAAAGATCTCGGGCTAAATCCAAAGAACATGACCAAGTACGGAATCAATTGGTAGCATCACTGTACCCCAACACCTGTTAGCTATAACACAGTGCCTACCATACAACAAGTCCTAGTAATGCACACCCCAGTGTAGAAGTTTGGTGCACAGCAAGTAGTGTATCAAGGTGGTTAACCTTATCAGCCACCGATGTATGAGATAGTTGCATCATGACAGAATGATCCGACCAAAGAATGAGGCATATTTTCTGAAGACGAAGCCTTAAACGTTTTCAGCAGAGGAACAAATCTAATTGTGGCCATATAACTGGACATGTTTATATAGGATGCGATGCATTATTGATTTACTCTTATGATTATAGAGGATGCACATACCAGATTTTAATTTCTCGGGTCTTGACAGGATACTTTCTTGATTTAACCTGTCAATTGGAGTTATAGATATTGTTTCTTAAGTATTAGTCCTGATTATACCAATCTAAACCACTCTCATGATCGACAACATGAACAGAGATATGAACTGAAAGAATAGTTAAATGTTTAATCGTCTTGAGCGTACATCTTCTGATTTATACCTGATTTAATGATGTATGAAATCTTTCTCCAGATTTATACCTGATTTACTGATGTATGAAAGCTTCTCCAAATTTACTCTTGTAGTGCCTTGACCAATGGCATTATATATACGATAGATCCGGAGACCATGAGGTTAAGAGTTGTAAAACCTCTATTGCATGTATTTGGACCACCGTGCAACTTAACGATCTTGTGATGCCGGTTGGATTACCACAGAGTTACTCCTGATCCATTAAACCTAAGTACACTAGATAAAGCAAGTGTTTGCCGTTATACTAAATTTGAAAGAAGGAAGTGAATTGCTTGTGGATGAACATTCTGATTTATACACTCCCTGACCATTGTTGATAAAGATGTTTAGTGATAATGGAATTATTGAAAGAAAGATGATTGAATTCAAGTAAGATTCTATAACCAAGAAACCTCAGATGATGTAGTGGAGAATCTATTTTAGATTACTGATTTGATGGATATGAGCTATGTCTATAAAGAGTGCATGAGAAAAAAGGTAAAAACCATCAAGGGTAGCCAGTAAAGAAATAGATAGCACTCAAGTAAAGTTAAAGATGGCTATATCGGTATGGAAGATGGACAAAGCAGAAGATTCCTAAAAGCAAATCTAAGAGGGGATACAAGGATAAAGTCAAAAATCATGGCATTAATAGTACTCAGTTTAATACAATGATAATTGAGTTATGCCCAATGTTGAGTGATATGATTAAGAAAAGACCACAAGAGTTTGGATGAATTAATGAATTTATAAGCATATACCCTAATGTTTATAGATAGACTTGGGATATGAAGTAACAATCACAAGATACTTTTCAAGTTATATGAAAGAGAGATCAGGGTAGAACAGAAAGGATAAAAGAAATATAAGCTAATGAGTGCAATATGAGATTTTGACAATAGTCTTTGTAAAATCATAAGAGATGAAGAAACTAGACGAGCTCCTAAGACCGTAACACCAGATTTTACTAGTTCAAGCCATTTTGGACTAGATGTTCAATTGGATGAGTGTTATGAATGAAGTCCAAATCGTATGGATGGATGAAATTTGGACACAACCTAATTAGACTTGAGATGACAGACTTTGACGTCATCTTGGGGATAGACTGGTTGTCTTAACACTCTACAAGTGGTTATGTGCAAGGAAGAGGTTATCATTAAGAATAAAAACGGCATGTAATTTAGTTTTATTGGAAGCATGTTGCCTAAGAAGCGAAGCGGATCCTCTCTATGCTAAAAGCGAAGAGATGCTTTGAAGAGTAATGAGTTGGATATATGGTATCTATGGTATACGTTACCAAAGAAGCACCACAGATGGAAGATATTGATGTGATGCATAAATTCCTGATGTGTTTCCAGGAGACTTACCTGGGTTACCATCTGATCATATGACCGAGTTCGTCATCGACTTGTTACCAAGGATGATACTTATGTCAAAAGCACCTATAGAGTAGCTCCTACGGAGTGGAAGGAACTGAGACTCAACTACAAGAGTTATTAGACCAATGTCCTAGTCGGCTAAGTATTGCATCATGGGAAGCGCCAATGCAATTCGTGAAAAGAAGGATGGTAGTGTTAGATTATGTATAGACTACCGAGAATCGAACAAGCTCATGATCAAGAATCAATATCTATTACCTCGGATCGATGACTTGTTTAAATAGTTGCAAGGAGCCAAGGTATTTTTTAAGATTGATCTTCGATCAAGATATCATCAGCTGAAGAATTTGGACAGCGATATCTCGAAGATAGCTTTTAGAATCGGGATTGACCAATTATGAGATCTCGATTATGTCTTTTGGATTAACAAACGCACCGGCAACTTTTATGGAACTAATGAACCAGGTTTTCCACGACATGTTGGATACGTCGGTTATAGTATTTATTGATGATATATTGGTATACTCCAAGGACAAAGAGACTCATATCAAGAACCTAAATGCTGCCCTACAGCGTTTAAGGAAAGAGAAGCTATATGCCAAATTTTCAAAGTGTGAGTTTTGGCTAAGTGAAGTCGCCTTCTTAGGCCATGTAGTATCCACTGAAGGAATAAAATTGGACCCCAGCAAGATCGAGGCTATTGTAAAGTGGGAAGCACCAAAGAGCGTTTCAGAAATCAGAAGTTTTCTGGGTCTAGCTGGTTATTATCGGAGATTCGTAGAAGAATATTCCCGGATTGCCGTACCTCTCACCAGTTTGACTAAGAAATGTGAAAAGTTCATGTGAACCGATAAATGTGAGAAGAGTTTCCAAACGCTGAAGACCAAATTGATATTCGCTCTGATTTTGACTATTCCCGTTCCAAGACAGACATTTACTTTATACACTGATGCGTCGGGACTGGGATTGGGATGTGTGCTTATGCAAGGAAAGCAAGTGATTGGTTATGCTTCAAGACAGTTAAAGGTACATGAGAAAAATTATCCCACTCACAATCTGGAGCTAGCGGCAGTAGTACATGCGGTCAAGATATGGAGACATTACCTATACGGGGAGAAATTCTAGATTAAGTCAGACCATAAAAGTCTTACTCATTTATTTAATCAGAAGGAGTTGAATATGAGACAGAGAAGATGGCTGGAACTATTGAAAGACTATGATTGTGATATCCAGTATCATCCGGGAAAAGCGAACGTAGTAGCGGATGCGTTAAGCAGAAAAGCAATGATAAAATCGAAGGAGAGATTAGTACAACTGCAGCAATGTGTACTACCGGAATGGTATTAAATCACGAAAACGAGCAGTATGTGATAGACGCAACGAATGAATCAGCCAACCAAGGGTTCATTAATCGGTTTTCAAATATGTTCGCTGCATTGAAGATTATATCGGACATAATGGAGGAAGTGAAGACAGCTATCAAATCGGATCCTTATTTGAGAACAGTACAAGAAGATACCAAGAAAGGTAGGACTAACCCTGAGTTCACCTTAAACGAAGAGAAGGTACTGAAATACAAAGGAAGAATATGTGTACCTGAAATAGAAAGTATGCTTTTTGGCTAATGAGCGCCTTCAGCAGAAGGCAATTCATGATAAATGGCTGAACGATAGCATTCAAATGAAAATGGAAAATGATTCTCTACGCATTAGACACCAACTGATGAAGGAAGCCCATACCACCATCTATTCGATACATCCTGGAAGTACAAAAATGTATCATGATCTAAAGAAACTATATTGGTGGAGGGGAATGAAAGCAGATGTAGCCAAGTTCGTGTCTCAATGCCTAAATTGTCAGAAAGTAAAGGCTGAACGACAAAGACCCGTAGGACTGTTACAGCCATTATCGGAACCAGCATGGAAATGGGACTGCATCACTATGGACTTCGTCACGGGACTACCATTGACTCCTCAAGTAGTTGACGCAGTTTGGGTGATTGTAGACCGTCTGACTAAAACAGCTCGCTTCATACCGATACGACCTCAGTATACACTGGAAAGGTTAGCAAAGTTGTATGTGGATAATATTGTTCGATTACATGGTGTTCCAGAAAGCATTGTGTCTGATAGAGATCCACGATTTACTTCCAAGTTTTGGGAAGGATTGCAAAAGGCTATGGGTACAACGTTGAAGTTCAAGATCTGCATTCCACCCACGAGATAGACGGACAGTCGGGCGTACAATTCGGATTCTAGAAGATATGCTACGAGCATGTGTAATTGATTTCAAAGGATCATGGGACGAAAAGTTACCATTGATCGAGTTCGCTTATAACAATAGCTATCAGGCTACTATACAGATGTCACCTTATGAAGCACTGTATGGCAGAAAGTGTCGAACTCCTTTGTTTTGGAATGAAATTGGAGAACGTAGTATTGTTGGGCCGGAATTTGTTGAAGAGACTTGCCGAGTGGTCAATATTATCAAGGAAAGAGTAAGAACAGCTCAGAACCGTCAGAAGCAATATGCAGATACTCGACGCAGAGATTTGGAGTTTGCTGTAGGTGATAAAGTATTTTTGAAGGTATCGCCTATGCGAGGATTGAAAAGGTTCGGACAGAAAGGGAAACTAAGTCCAAGATATGTCGGGCCGTATGAAATTCTAGCTAAGCGTGGTAAAGTGGCTTATCAGTTAGCACTACCACCATCTATGTCAAGTGTGCATGACGTATTTCACATTTCCCTATTGAAGAAATATGTCAAGGATCCAACGCACGTTTTGAGCGAAGACTTACCTGATTTGACTGAAGATTTGACCTTTGAAGTAACGCCAACTGAAATCACCAGTCGAAAGGTTCAACGACTACGCAACCGAGATATCTATTATGTTAAGGTCACATGGAAAAGTAGAGACATGGAAGAAATTACTTGGGAAGAAGAAAATGCTATGCGAAAGCAATACCCTCACTTATTTGATTCAGAAGGTACGTACAATTTTGAGGACGAAATTTTTATAAGTAGGGGGGAGTTGTAAGATCCGTGTCAATCTAACCCGGTCTTACCACCTTGAACCAGGTTTACCTATCATGGTCGAGTCAAATGGACCAAGGGCGTAAGGAAGATCGAGATCCCAGGTATCAAATCGACCAAAAAACACTTAATTTAAGGGGAGGGTCGCATACCCAGCTAAGCAGGGTCGGACCTCCCAAAGCAGAAAGTCATAGAATTAGGAAATTTCCTAATTTTCGATTGGGATTCTTTCCTAATCTCAAAGGGACTTATTTTAGGATGTTCCTACTCTATTTAAAGGACGTCCCTAAGCCTCTTTCACTCCTTTTTCAACCCTAATTGAATTGAGAGAAAGAGAAGAGAAGGAGAAGAGGAAGAAGAGAAACAAGGAAGATAATTTAGCAAAAAGAGAAGATTTGTAGAGAAGGAGTATTCTTCTCAGGTATGAATACTAATTCCATGAGTTTCTACAGACCTTAGGTTAGCTATTGATTGAGAGTGTGATCTCGGAGAAACCCAAACCATCAACCCATGATTAGGTTTTCATGGAAAACCATAGGAGAATGCATGAAAGCTATCTAGGTGGGTTATACATGGTTTCAGACCATGGAATGAATGTAGAATGGAAAGTAAGAGCAAGACATAGGATCCCAAGCACGAAGAATGGACTAAAAGAGGGAATTAGACCAAAGTGCACCGAGGGTCGCACCGAGGGTCGATGACCATCCGACCCTAGGTGATCCTGACCATCGACCCTCAGTGTTCGAAAAGTTCAGAGTTTGGGGAGGGTCGCACCCAGGGTCGATCATGACTCTGACCCTACCTCCGACCCTCAGTTAACAGCATTATTTTTTAAATTTAGAATTAATTCTAATTAAATTCTATCGACTTTATTAGGTCTTCTAGCAATATAATAACAATATAAAGGTGATTCTAAAGCTTGGAAAAGTATCTATTAGCAAGCTAAGGTGAGGAAACGGAACTCTAAACTAATTGGTTAATAACAAACTGTTTTCTATTTTCTTGAGTCCAATGCCATGTTTGATTCTATGCGACTATGCTTGTAATGTGCATACAACATGTCATCCAATATTTCTATTATTTGTTCATGCATATTTACTTTATTGTTTATAACATGATGATGATGATTATGATAGGAATAGGCATGTGATTGTATGTGTGTGGTTGGTGTACTTGATGCGAGCGAGTATCAGGGGAGGTGTGATGAGAACGTCAATAAACGTTAACCTTTGGCGGGTCTCAGCACTTTAGCTCTATCTCTAACTCAAGTCTTGTGCATTAGCATCGTCGTATCGCCATTACTTTAGCAGAATTATTATGTCGTAGAGTATCAGGGGAGGTGGTCTCGGTCCTTGTAGTCTCGATTCTCACCGGGGGCCTTAGCTCTATCTCTATGGACATTTTGAGGGGGATCTTTGGGGTGAGGCCTTGGATACACTGTTTGGCATTAGGATTGGTTAGTTGCGAGTCCAGTTTGCAAGCCCTCGCTAACAGGGGCTTACGTGTTGGTATGGTATTATATAGCAATAAACGTTAACCTTTGTTGTATAATGTCATGATTAGGGTGGATGGGGACGACGATAAACGTTAACCTTCGGGCAGACTTCCACACCCTCTGTATAGAGGCGGGGTCAATAAACGTGAACATTTGACCACCCAACCTTTCTATTGCACATTGCAAACTATAAACCAGACCAAAGATATGAATTGATTGCATGCATATGTAATGTTGCATTGTTTTGTCTACTCACTGAGCCGTGATGTGTGCTCACCCCCTCGACGTCGAATATTTTTAGTTGATGATGCAGGTTATACAGTTGAAGAATACATGAATGCTCCAGCGTACGAGAACATGGCGGCAATGGAAGCTGAAGCTGAAGTAGATACACATGACTCCTCTTGCGAGTGCAACTCATGTGTATTCGACTAGATTTTCTTAGTTTTCTTTATTTGGATTTAATAAAGACATGTATTTGATAATTAATTATGTCTCAGTTGATACAAAATAATTTTTCTATTTAATATTACTATCACAGTAGATCCTCAGTTCATTTTATTATAAGATTTCCGCTATTGTGTATTTACTCTGATTATGATTACGGATGTGTGTAAGTTTAGATAACGCGGGGATAGCCTACTTGAGATCCTGGTTGAACCGTTGGTTTGCTAGCTGTTCATCACACCATTCTGAACAGTGCGGAATTGGGGTGTAACAAAAGTGTTCGGATCAAACACCGCCAACACTTCCCTTGATGCCCTACCCATACCAACACGTAAGCCCCTATTGGCGAGGGCTTGCAAACTGGGTTCGCAACTAACCAATCCTAAATGTGATCCAGTGTAAGACCCGCACTCCATGAACCCGATCTAAATCTTGAATTCATGTCGTAACAGGTTTTCCAATCATCACCGGGCCAAATGGGACGAGCGGATGACAAACAGGTATGAAACAGACCGAATTAAGATTGAATTAATTCATACCGATCGATGGTACCGGTCTTGGTACCGATCGACCGGTATAGCCTGCGCAACAGACCACTAAGATCTGGAAACGGATCTCTGCGGGTCCTACTTTTTAAATTTCAAACCGAGGGACTTTCCTAATGCTAGGAGGCTTCCTAAACCTAAACCTAGTCTATATAAATCCCTCTAAACCTCCTAAAACCTCTTCCATGATCCTCACAAACCCTAGAAAGGAGAAAGAGGCTGAAGAAGGAGAAGAAGCTAGAAAGGAGAGGGAAGAGCCGCCATTGCCGTTCGACGAAGAACAAGTTACCTCAAGTCAACGGTAAGTGTTCAAAGCTTCCTTTACCATAAGTAATCTAGAATGGTCAATTGTAGTTGGATCAATACCATGCAAAGCGAGGTGTTGATTTAAACCCTATTTTGCCACCAAACCCTAATATAGTCGGTAAACCCTAGATTCAAGTTCTAGGTTGAGACCATCGAAACTAGGACTTGAATGGAGTTGGAAACAACTCTAACTCTCAGACCTAGAATGTGTAGGAGAAACCCTAGTATCATTAGGGGACGATCGACGGAAGTCGAGAAACAGGATGTATGGTCTTCCAGAGACATACCGGTCGACCATACCAGTCGCACCCCATGCGACCGGTACCGCGACCGGTACTTCTCGGGGACTGGTCTGTGGGGACCGATCGACCATACCAGTCGCGGGTTTCCCCACAGTGCTACGATCGGTACTGTGACCGGTCAGCTCTGCGAGATGTGTTTTGCCATTGTTGGTTTTTCGACCAACGTAAACCTATTCTAACTAAACCCTAATATCATATAGGACCTTGTAATAGCATGTTTCGATCTTGCGACGAGGAGCAAGCTATCAAACAAGCGTCAGGTAAGGGAATCTGACCTAAACCTAATAATTAAATAACAGTAAATCATTGATAATAATTATGATTCTGTGGATTGATGTTTGTGCATTCTCGTATGTCATCCTTTGTTGGGGGGAAAAATTTCGTCATCCTATTCTTTTTTGTTCAGTCGAACCCTACAGATTCAGCAGGGCAACGAGGCAAGTGTTAGGGAATCATGCCACGCTGGCAATACTACCTTGACATGTAGGACCCAACCTCAGAGCCACGTAGAGATCCTCTATTCGACATGAGAAAGCTCCTCAAACACAAGAACAAAGGATAAAATCGGTATTTTAGAAATATACACTATTTACTATAAATAGGGCAAATCCCGAGGTTTTCAGGTACACAATATTTACTGTTCATTTACTTTCAGGTACACAATATTTACTGCTCATTTACTCTTAGAGATTCACGCTCTGACACTTGGGACGAAAAATCTCACCTCACCCCACACTTTTCTATAATATCTTCGTGGGCTCGACACCGAGCCCACTGACTGTTCACAGAGCCCTAACTTTGGCATCGGAGTGGACCCGGGGCATCCAGCCCGCCTCCCCCCTTTTGCCTTTCCTTGTCTTGCAGGTCTAGTCTGCTTGGAGGACCCACAGGATGGATTTGGGCCGAAACAGTTTGGCATCCACGGTGGGGCGAGATTCAAGGAAGCCTACATGAAGACGCGCTCCCTTGCTACTGGGGCGGTTCGGCTCTACCAGAAGTCTGAGGACTTCAAGGAGCTGGTGGGGCGCTACTCCCTCCAAAGCTTCACCGAGGGGGCGCTGGCCCTGAAGGAGTTCGTGGATGAGAAGGTGCCGGGGCTGGACTATACCGGAGCCGAATGCCTCATCCCTCCCGACGGCAGAAGTTGAAATCCCAGAAGTGGATGACACTGAAATGCTTCGGAGGCTAGATGAGGTCTTCGAGGGTGAGGAGCCTCCAGCCTCTCCTGACTTGGACGAGACTCCCACGACCCCCCAGGACGGCACGACACCTCCGATGGGTCCTCCCCGTACTCCTGGCAGCTCCCTTCTGCGGCGCACAGATGAAGCAGGCTACAGTGGGGTGAACCCCCCTGAAGTTCCCCTTGAAGAGAATACATAAATTATATTTTTGTATTGATATGTCAGGCCTCCTCGCCTAGTTTGTGCACCCATGTAATTGTAATCTTTTGAATGAATGAAAAGCCTTGAATTATCTCGTCTTGTTTTCCTTTTCCTTTGAATTGACCGATGTGTCTGTCCGTGCCTACCCTCCTCGGCCTAATATGTGGGCCCAATGTGTTCCACACTGCAAAGGTCGTACCGATGTGTAGAGCGCGAACCGACGTGAGCAACTGAACAGTAGTTTCAGAATGGGGGGACCTCCATACCCCCCCACCCCTTTTTATACAAGTTATATCCGGTGAGTTCCACGTGGCACCTCATCATTGGCATCTAAGTCGGTGCATTTATTACCGACGGTAAATTTTGGGTGCATCGGGTCCCGCCTTGTGGTATCCACATAGTCGACCCGGATCCATGATCTGATCCAGATGTAATATGGATAGTTCACGTCGGTTATGCCACCTCGGTTCCACCCTTGCAGTGCGAACAACTGCGATATTTATGTTGGCCGCAGTGATCAGCTCAGATCACATGAGAAGCCCGTGATCGGCTTGGATTTACATCTTCAACAAGACTGATGTGTGTTGGTCGTGGTGCCCACATCGGTCAAAATGACTCGGATCACGTGAGAAGCCCGTGATCGGCTCGGATTTACATCTTCAACAAGACCGATGTGTATTGGCCGCAGTGCCCACATCGGTCAAAATGACTCGGATCACGTGAGAAGCCCGTGATCGGCTCGGATTTACATCTTCAACAAGACCGATGTGTATTGGCCGCGGTGCCCACATCGGTCAAAATGGCTCGGATCACGTGAGCATCTCGTGACAGCCTCAGAAATCCATCACTCAACAAATGGCCGATGCAGGTGGGCCGTAGTGACCGCCTCGTTATGGTGTCCTCCACATCGGACACACCACCACGGTTCCACCCTGATGAAACAGTCGATGTGGAGGACTGCAGTAACCATCTCAGCATGGTATTCTTCACATCGGACACGCTGCTCTAGATCCGCCTTGAGTTCGATGCCCGAGGTGGGTGGGCCGCAGTCACCGCCTCGGCGCGGTACTCCCCGGTTCAGGAATCCTGCCTCGGCCATCTCACATCGAGCACTCCACATCGGTCCTGATGCATCTGCATCAACCAAAGGGGCTGCGCCGCAGGGTCCACCTCGGCACTCACCCCCAGCAGACTCCAGACCCTCATTAGTCTCCAATACATCAAGCACCACAATGGAGCAACGAGGCAAGGGGTTAAGGCACAGTCCGTCCTGTCTTCTTTGCGCTAACCAAAACTTTCAGATTTAGCGGAGCAATGAGGCAAGTTGTTGGGGGGAAAAAATTTCGTCATCCTATTCTTTTTTGCTCAGTCGAACTCTACAGATTCAGCAGGACAACGAGACAAGTGTTAGGGAATCACGCCACGCTGGCAATACTACCTTGACATGTAGGACCCAACCTCAGAGCCACGTGGAGATCCCCTATTCGACATGAGAAAGCTCCTCAAACACAAGAACAAAGGGTAAAATCTATATTTTGGAAATATGCACTATTCACTATAAATAGGGAAATCCTGAGGTTTTCAGGTACACAATATTTACTGCTCATTTACTTTCAGGTACATAATATTTACTGCTCATTTACTCCTAGAGATTCACGCTCTGACACTTGGGACGGAAAATCTCACCTCACCCCACACTTTTCTATAATATCTTCGTGAGCCCTAACTTTGGCATCGGAGTGGACCCGGGGCATCCAGCCCGCCTCCCCCCTTTTGCCTTTCCTTGTCTTGCAGGTCTAGTTAGCTTGGAGAACCCACAGGACGGATTTGGGCCGAAACATCTTTTACTTTCAGTTATTATTATTGTTCATGCATACTTGCTATGCTAGGTTGTGACTGTTAGACATGTGATTGTTTTCGTTGGTGTGTGGAATGGAAAGGGCCTGGGGTCTGGGATCATTCCTCACACTAGCACCTTTTTGAATTATTCTATCTTAGCATGCTTGGTGCGGGTAGGGTATCAGGGGGAGGAAGTGGCACTGTGGTCTCTGGCCTGGCCACTAGACTCTAGCTCTATCTCTATGCCGTAGGGAGCTGTATTGGGATAGGGCCTACGGTGCGTATCGTTATGTCTTAGCATGCTTGGTGCGGGTAGGGTATCAGGGGGAGGAAGTGGCACTGTGGTCTCCAGCCTAGCCACTAGACTTTAGCTCTATCTCAATGTCGTAGGGAGCTACGCTGGGACAGGACCTACTATGATGACATTTAGGATTGGTTAGTTGCGAGCCCAGTTTGCAAGCCCTTGCCAATAGTGTTGATATGGATAGAGTATCAGGGGAGGTATTGGCAGTGTTTGATCCGGACGCCTTAGCTCTATCTCTATTCCATGATTGGGTGCATGTGGGACGACAGTGGTGTTTGATCCATTGGGGGGTTCACACACTCGTGTATAGAGGTGCGGTGGCTGCCAATCCTTTCTATAGCACATTACAAACTTAAACCGGACCATGATGTGAATGTTACTCATGCATATGTTTGTTGCATTGTCTGATTGTCTTACTGAGCTAAGTTGTGAGCTCACCCTTGTATATATACATGTTTTTAGATGTTGATGCAGGTTACACATTGGAGGATTACGTGGATGCTCCAGTGTATGGAGGCGCGGCTGCCCTGGACGTGCAAGCAGGAGAGGACGAGCATGACGCTTCATACGAGTGCCTTTTCTGCATGTACCTTTAGGATTTGGTTTTAATTTATTCTATTTATTTTCGGTTGAAAATACAGTGATGTAAATATATTTATTTAAGTTTTGGAATTTGAATAACTTGATATTTTATTTAAATTTATCAATAGATTACTCAGTTCATTTTATTTAAAACTTTTGCTGTATTTATTATTATTCTGATTATGATTATGTGCAATGGTTTGTATGAGTGGACACGGTCTTATTGAGATCCTGGTGTGAACCGTTGATTCAGTGACTGTTCACTCACACTTCTGGTTCAGCCAGAATTGGGGTGTGACATCCAGTGTATCCAAGGTCTCACCCCAGCATCCCTCAATACGTCCATAGAGATAGAGTCAAGGCCCCCCGGTCGATTCAAAGACTACACGGTCTGAGACCACCTCCCCTGATGCCCTACGACGTAATAGTTTTGCTAAGGTAATGAAGATACAACGATGTTAGTGAACAAGACTTGAGTAGAGATAGAGCTAGAGTCTGGTGACCAGGATGAACCATAATGTCACGTCCTCCCCTGATGCTCCACTCGCATCAAGTACACTAACCACACACACACAATCGCATGCATATTCCTAGCATAATCATCATCATCATATTATAAATAGACAAAAATAAATATGCATGAGCAGTAATAACATGATATTGGATGACATGTGAGATGCACATTACAAGCATACAAGCATAGAATCAATCATGACATTGGACTTAATAAAAGTAAACAATTTATTATTAGCCAGTTAGTTTAGGTTTTGTTCCCTCTCCTGCTAGAAATGTTCAATCTTCTCCAAGCTTCTTAACTTACTATTGAACCTCTTGAAACCTAAGAAATTTGTATGATCTAAGTTTTGGTTCAAGTTCATCAATTTACAGTAGTCAAAGGTCCATACTAGCATCAAACAGACCTCCAGAAGCTGAGTGGTAGCAGGTGTGACTGCACTTGTGGTCTCAGTTTCTGCGACCACAAGGTGTAGGGTAGATACGTGTGGTCACATATCATGCGACCACACACATGCGACCACACCCTCCCTGGAAACTTTTCGAGGGCATGTGGTCGGACATATGTGCCTCGTGTGGTAGATCAAATTGCAACCATACGAGTTTTTGGTCGATTTTTACTCTCAGCCACATCTTTTCATAACTTGATTTCATGGCTAACATTATGATCCTTCTTATGATTGTTCTATGGCTTAAAATTCACACTTTTACATAGTCCTTCACCTTAATCTGTTCTTCATGGATCTCCTTAGAGTTTTATTAATGGTCTTATTAATGTAGGGAATGATTTTAGGCATTCAATTAATGTAGGGAATGATTCTATACCCTAAACTTGTTGGAGAATCAGAGCTTTCTCTGCAATTCCTTCTCCTAGTCTTCCTCTTCAATTCTCCTTCTCTTCCTACTCCTCTCTTTCTCTCTCTTTTAGTTTGGGTTCTAAAAGAGTGAAAGAGACTAAGGGACGTCCTTTATATAGAGGAAAACATCCATATAAAGTCCCACTTTGATTAGGAAAGAACCGCCCCTCAGATTAGGAAGGTTTTCTAATTACGGAGTTAGTTATACCATCATGTGGTCACCCATGGGGTCGCAGAATCTGTAGACCACACGTCTCAGAACTGCAACCACACGTCCCAGACTTGAGTGGTCTCAATATTCTAAGGTGTGGTCGACCACACCTGTTTAGGTATGTGACCACACGTCTCAATTAGATGATTTTTTGTTCGAATTACATACTCAGTCTTGTGGTTTTTTCACGCACTTTGTCCGCTTGGTCCGACCATGATAGGAAGACCTAATACAAGGTAGTAAGACCGGGTTAATAAGGGACAGGTCTTACAAGTGTAGTAGTGATTTTTAAGGAAGCGCGAAGCCCGGACGACAGGGACTGGTTCACCTCCATACTCACCCATCCTTTTTGATCAGTTACTTTTCTGTCAGAACTAGAACTTGGCGAGCGGAAGAGGAGGTTGGTGGTGGGTATGGTGGTGGAGGAGTTGAAGATGAAAGTAAAACTTGTAAATAATTTTCAGGGAAATTTTCATCTACCACCCAAAAAGATTTGGGCAAATCACCTACCACCTAATTTTTTAAAAAACATCACCTACCACCCAAATTACACAAACATTAGTCCATTAACTGACGGGAAAGAGTTGAAATTATGTATTGACGTTTATACCCTTTCTTCTTCCTCTCTGTTTCTCTGCAATATTTTATCAGAAAAGAAAAAAAAATCCTCTGCAATTGGAATGAATCATCACACCAACTGCAATGAAATCGAGTGAAGATGTGAAATACGAATCCCTTCCCCTTGTCTTCCCGGAAACCTAAATCCCTATTCCCAAAACCCTTCACTTTCTGTAATCAGAGCCTGTCGTCTTCAGCCAGAGCTCGTTGTCTTCACTTCCTAAACTTGAATCCTGAGTGCTTCTTGCTGTTGCAGCTAGACGTTGCGCCGATCATTTTCATTGTCTTTGCTGGAACCGGATACCCTATTGCGCTAGTCATTTTCGTTGCCATTCAGATGCTCACTATTGCGCTGGTCAAATACTCAGGCTAGTTCATTGATTCCATTCAATTCTTCTCTGAGTTCTCTGTATATAAACTTCTCTCTCTCTCTCTCTCTCTCTCTCTCTCTCTCTCTCTCTCTCTCCATCTAGAAAACCCATGGCCTCCCGGTACTGCGACCTCCATCCACAATCACAGCCACCTCTTCTCCTCGCCACCCAGTGAAACACAAACTTCATCATCACCATGGAAGAAATTTGCAAGAAGACAAATTGAGTTGTGGTAGAGAGTTCAAAATTGTTTACAAGACAAAAAAGATTTACAAGAAAGAATCCAAAATTGATTTTCTATTAGAAAACGAAAACAATATATAGAACAGTTGAAACCGAAAATCATCAATACATTAAAACCCTAGAAATTCAAGAAGATAATAAACAAAAGAAAAAGGGTTTGGTCCATTGAATTTGCGTTTCTTATTTTGCGTTTCTGTTTTGGTTCTTCTTTTTTTTCTCCAAATTCTTGATTGAATTTTGATTGATTTACTTCTGAACTCTTTCCACTTGTGTTGAGTAGTAATTCGTGCCATCAAGAAGCTGAACCACGCTGTACGCTCTACTGAATGGGAAACCTATTAGAATTATGTGGTCGCATCGTGATCCGGATGCAAGAATTACAAGAAACTTCCGTCGGATGTTGCTGATATTTTTTTGGGAATACGCATGCCTTAGGGTTGCAGTTGCAGATCATATTTACAGCAAATAATGTTGTATATCACTCATCGCCGGCGAACATGAACGCCATTCTGTTTCACCTCTGATTTATAGATTCGGCTGTAGATCAATTATTCCTTCTTTTTCCAGTTCCTTTTCTTTCTTCTGAAAGTCGGGAGGAAGAAGTAGATTCGAAGGAGGAGGAGCAGAGCACAAGGAGAAAATAAGGGTATTATTGTCATTCTTGAATTTTCTAATGGCTGACATCAGTAACTAATGGCTCTGTTAGTTGCTTTTGGATCTTTTTGATAAACGTTTGAGTAATTTGGGTGGTAGGTTATTTTTTTAAAAAACTTGGATGGTAAGTGATTTGTCCAAATCTTTTTGGATGGAAGGTGAAATTTTCCCTAATTTTTACTTAAGTTTCAAAGGAATAAAAATGACATTTTACAATCTTAGGGGTAATATTGCAATTGAAAACATTAGTTACAATTCTAGGTATTTGTGGATCTCCTTAGAGTTTTATTAATGGTCTTATTAATGTAGGGAATGATTCTAGGATTCAATTAATGTAGGGAATGATTCCATACTTTAAACTTATTGGAGAATCAGAGCTTCCTCTGCAATTCCTTCTCCTAGTCTTCCTCTTCAAATCTCCTTCTCTTCCTACTCCTCTCTTTCTCTCTCTTTCAGTTTGGGTTCTAAAAGAGTGAAATAGATTAAGGGACGTCATTTATATAGAGGAAAACATCCATATAAAGTCCCACTTTGATTAGGAAAGAACCCCCTCAGATTAGGAAAGTTTCCTAATTACGGAGTAGGTTATACCATCGTGTGGTTGCACGTGGGGTCGCAGAATCTGTCAACCACAAGTCTCAAAATTGCGACCACACATCCCAGACTCGAGTGGTCTCAATATTCTGAGGTGTGGTCGACCACAAGTCTCAAAACTGCGACCACACATCCCAAACTCGAGTGGTCTCAATATTCTGAGGTGTGGTCGACCACACCTGTTTAGGTATGCGACCACACGTCTCAATTAGATGATTTTTTGTTCGAATTACATACCCAGCCTTGTGGTTTCTTCACGCACTTGGTTCGCTTGGTCCGACCATGATAGGAAGACCTAATAAAAAGTAGTAAGACCGGGTTAGTAAGGTACGAGTCTTACAAGTGTTGTAGTGATTTTTAAGGAAGCGCGAAGCCCGGACAACAGGGACTGGTTCACCTCCATACTCACCCATCCTTTTTGATCGGTTACTTTTCTGTCAGAACTAGAACTTGGCGAGCGGAAGAGGAGGTTGGTGGTGGGTACGGCTGTGGAGGAGTTAAAGACGAAAGTAAAACTTGTAAATAATTTTTACTTAAGTTTCAAAGGAATAAAAATGACATTTTACAATCTTAGGGGTAATATTGCAATTGAAAACTTTAGTTACGATTCGTCTCATCACTCAATGGACTGACAGGGTATGTTGATACTTATTTTCAAATGTAGAGGAGGTGGTTGATATTATGGGCCAAGATGGGGGTGGTAGATTTAAGGGTATACCTCAGGAGGGTGGGGTGGAGTTTGGTTTGACTCTTCCTTGTCTTGCAAAGTTCCAAGTGATCTAGATTTTAACCTCCTTCATTGGCGTTATACTTGGGATGGACCTTTTAAGGACTCAAAGGATCGGGCTCGGGAAGCTTTGGGTCTTTCTTCTTTTATTTGCTGGTTTCTTTGAAAGATTAGAAATGACTTATGTTTTTAAGAAAAGTTTCACACCCCTTCCCTAAGGTTTACGATAACTTCAACCACCTCCTTGTCATCAATAATGTCAACCACACCCCCACACTGTTAAGTTTCCTAATGGAAACATTGAAATGACATTTTTACCCTTGTTGTAAAAACAATAAAATTGTTAATTTTTAATTGCATTGTTATTTTTCTCTCTTTCCTCTAACTATTTAAGAAAATGTTTCTTTCTCAAGAGATTTTGTGCACTGCCCTAACCTTCTCTTCTTCGGTAGCTATCTTCTTCGACTCCTCAACCCACTGCAATTGTAGTTCATCATAGAAGATGAAAAAGAAGCCCAACAAACAAAATTTAAAAGAATCTGGTGAAAAGGTTGCAAATTCGCATCAAGTACCCATCGTTGTCTTCTTCCACAGCTAAAAAGCTAGTAAAAGCTACTTACTGGTTCCCTATGGAATTTCAATCTCTGACATTAACTCTGCTCTATTCACTCACATCTTCTGCGGTTCCACCAATCTCAACCGTGAAATATATGAGGCCACCATTTCCAGCGATAGCCAAAATTCCTTCTCCATCTTCACTAACACAGTCCAACAAAACAACCCATCAATCAAAACCCTCTTGGCCTCTTATCTATCGGCGGTGGAAACTCAAAAGCCAATGACTTTGATGCAATGGCGAGACAAGCTTCTTCACTGAAGACCTTCGTCGACTCCTCGAATAGAATCGCCAAATCCTATGGATTCCATGGCCTCGACCTCGATTGGGATTGGGAATCAACCAAAACCACTTCATTGTGTTATAAAAAAAAGGATAATTTTTTCAGCCTTAAAATTTTCTGAAACCCTAATCGATTCAAATCCATGGATCATACCATAACCTTGATTCCAAGGATTTACATCGTCTCCTCCCAGTGGTTCTGGGAGGTCAGTGGCAACCTATCCTGGATGGTTGCCACGTGGCTCTCGGTGAATCTGAGACTCACGTCCGAGCCGACATCCTATGTCGGCTTGGCTTGTCAGCTGGGTGTCGGTTCGGACGTAGGTCTTGGATTCACCGAGAGCCACGTGGCAACCATCCGGAATAGATTGCCACTGTCCTCCCAGACCACTGGGAGGAGAGGATACGGATCCGAATCAAAAAACATGATAAGGAAACAAAATCTCACTTCCAATCTCCAAAAAATCTCTAACCATTAAAGCTAGGTCGTGCTCACTTTCGTGATTGAAAGCAACAATCTGTCAGACTCAAACACCCACTAGATTAACCTAAAGATCCCTAGCTGCCGCCTCATAGATACGGCAATCCATCCCACCACCATCACAGCAATCTCCTTTGGAAGGGTTGAGATTGGTAACGGAGATGGAGAAGAAGGTGGAGAACGACGCCGGAAAAAAAAACCTAACAAATCAAAACCCTGGTACGAGGAAGATTCTTTGCACAAAGAACTCTAAAACCAAAACCTAGAGGTAGCATCTCTCAAAAATTTCAAGACAAAATGCCGATTCCCAGCAGCCTAGAGAACCCAATGAACTCGGAAAACTAGACGGGTTCTTCTGATCGAGTACATATCAGAGCACCAAACAGGTTCTTCTTAGAGGTAAATATAAAAACAAAAATTGGGACGAAAGAGGGTTTTTGAAATCAGGATTTGAAATCGCAAGCCAGGTTCGATCTTCTTCTTCTTCTTCTTCTTCTTCTTTCTTCTATGGTGGTGGCAGTGGCGGTTACTGCTGCCGCCTTCTTCTTATTCTTCTTTTTCTCCTACGGCGGTGGCCGTTGCGGTTGCTGTTGCCGCCCTTCTTTTTCTTTATTCTTGACTGTTCATGGTTTGGGAGAGGGTAAGATAGTAACTTAATAAATTTAAAAGAGAAAAATTATAACTCTACAAGTACTTAAGGGTAATATTACCATTAAAATGTTAAGTGGCTAGACAAGTCAACACTTAACAAATCTGTCCTCACGAACAGGGTCTTACTGATACTTATTTTTCAAATTAGGAGAGTTTAGGGATGCACATCATCTCCTCCCAGTGATTCTGGGAGGATGCGACAACCTATCTCGGATGGCTGCCACGTGGCTCTCGGTTGAATCTGAGACCCACGTCTGAGCCGACAACCCCTGTCGGCTTGGCTTGTCGGCTGGGTGTCGGCTCGGACGTGGGTCTCGGATTTACTGAGAGCCACGTGGCGGTCATCCAAGGCAGGTTGCCACTGTCCTCCCAGAACCACTGGGAGGACAGGATGCGGATCCAGAGTTTAGTGACATTATTGACCACAATCGAGGTAGTTGAAGTTGGAATAAACCTTAGGGGAAGTGCGTGAAATTTTCCCTATATTTTAATACCAAAATCTGATTCCCAACTGAAGTTGTTCTTATTACTAAAAAGTATTCCACTGAGTTTAAGTTGGCTTCGCGCCCATTGTATTCTTCATTGGTTGAGCTTTCCTCCAAGACTGAGG